>CM060840.1:14395000-14995000 GCA_030762175.1 Metallyticus violacea | reverse complement strand
GATGGCATTAAATTGGTTCGTCATCAACCAAGTGAAGATATGTTGCTTGAATTTACCACCGCCACAATGAAGCATTCCGTTATTGTCATGAGGGGGAGCAGTATGGCAAGACATGGTGTAAGGCGCATTGCAAGGAAGACTGAGGTACTGATCAAGGAAAAAAAAGTCTGTGGTGCAGGAGTTCCGTAAACTAAGCAAATTCCTCAGCAAGTTGAATTTGCGAACGTTATTACAGAGCGATAGAACAAATAATGTAGTAAAAAGCAAGTAACGCTAATTGAAGTTATACATAAGTATTTAATAAAAAACACAATTTTCAGGCTTAAAAGTATGTTTTTCTCGTGCCAATATTATTTTATTTACGTGGTTACCTTTTAACTTTTCCAATTGCAATTAGCGGTATAATAACTAAAACGAAATTGATTAAATTTAAGCTCGTTGTAATTTTATGCGTAAGTTTTTATTTATTTATTTATTTATTGTTACAAAACCGTTGTGTTCTCTACGCCTGCATTTGTTGTACAAACCAAGGTTGCTAGAGTACATGCACTATCCATTTGTGTATCGCTGTACATTCGGCTTTTTCCTCTGCCGTTCAGTACTGAAGCCGCAGGTATGGCCGCTGTCTGTAAACGTAAGTTCGATTGTTCGTCCATGTGCATGCGCAGGTTATTCCCCCATATTCTTTCACATGACACCGAGTTTATCGCTTGGCCCGTATGTCCAATTGTTAATGCTATCAATAACAACATATCCCCCCCACAATGTTACATCTCTCTCCGGGCCACCTTAATCGACGACTTCGATGATTACAAAAATTCTGTTTTCAGATGTTAACCACCACTCCTAATGGTCCAATTTCCCTAATGTTCAGAAACTATCTGTCTTAATTTATATATATATATATATATATATATATATATATATCGAATTTCGTAGCAAAAAAACGAACATTTATTTTTTAAATTTTCGGTTTCAGGTAACCCACTTATAATAGTCTGATTACGCTGATTATCAGAAACTATTTTTCATGTTTTATTTCCTCCTAAACCCAAGATCGCGGGTTCGAACCCGGCCAGGACCGATGGATTTTTTCGGGGCGTAAAAATCCTAAGTATGGCTTCCTTCGGAAGGGAAGTAAAGCCGTGGGTGCCGTGTCGTACATTTGCGGCACGAAAAAGAACCTCAAGCCTGAAAGAGAGGCCTCTGAGCAAAATTTGCCGGCTGTTTCACGCCCTGGGTTGAATGGGACGCTGATGACCTGAGCTGTTAAAGAGCGTCCATAAATAAATGATTCCAAAAAAAAAAAAAAATCATATTTTATTTCAATGGCATTAACCGAGTTTTGTATATAAAAAATACCGCCGCTAGAGCGATTTTTAAATTTTCGCTTTTGTTTACCTCATTCCTTCTGTTTTTTTTTTTTTTCTTCTGAAAGTTTGAATTCAATTATTAGGTAAATTTCTGTTCAAGGCTTAAATTTAATCAACAGCTGAATGTAAATTTTAAAAATGTCTTAAATATGTTCAGAATTAAGACCACTACCGCACAATGTTTATAGCAGAATCTAGTCTTTGAGATGTGTATATTCTGTTAAACGTCCAAAATCAAATATAGATAGATTAATAATGCTAGATATATCACAAAAACGTTCTTCCAAAACTTTGTTGGTGTTACATGAACAAGAGAGAGATGGTGGATGCTGAGTTTATGATGACATATCAGCTAATTTTTCTCTTGTTGGTCTTATTGGGACCAATGAACATACATACATTGCACACACCCCTCCTTCACTCCAATCGATTCCGATAGAGAACTCGATCGCCTTGTGCGCTCCGACCTACGCCCATTGAAGCATGTCTTTGTTGTTCACCGTAAGGTCAAACAGTAAATTGTCGCCTTAGGTACTTGAACAGTTAGCTGAGAATTCCTATAAGAATGTCCGTTAGATAATGTTGCTTTAAGATGAGCGAAATGTGGTAAGTGTCCTTGAAACGTGAAATTTGTTATGTAATGTTAGCAGAAAAACCAAGCCACTCTGACAGAGGGATTGGCCGGTCTGAAATGAATAAATAAAAAGATGCATAAAGGCATAATTGGCAGTGCTAGAGACCTTAACATTGTTAGGAAGGCCAGAGACAGTCGGAGATCTGGATCTTCGCAAATGACGGTTCAGCGATGTCGGCCGGAAGATGGTTGCCAGTCTCTTCTCAGCAAATGACCATGTTGTAGGAACAGAATACAGTCAGTAATAGTCGATACACCCAGGGTGTTCAGAACATTAACAGAAAGTAGACGGAAGTATGGATTGAGAGAATTGTTGCTTCACCGCGACAATGCATACCGCTTTGAAAACAATGAAAGTTCTGCAACATTGGTGAACCAGCCTCAGTACAGCCCAGTCCAGATCTGGCTCTGTCTGAATTTTTTCTGTTTCAAACTTCTTCCTGCCTGTTCCAATCTCACATTTTTATTTATCCATTATTTTTATTGTCTTTCTATTGACCTTCTTCCTTTCGGGTTATATGCCAACATGCGTTTTCGTATTCTGTCTTCTGTCATTCTTTTAAAGTGATTTACCCATACTTGTCTATAATTCCGCAATTGTTGTAGTGTTGGTTGCACTTCTAATTCTTTTCTTATATTATTATATTTTGTGTAACCTTTGACAGATCGTAAAAAGCGCATTTCTGCTGCTTGAATTTTTCTTCCATTTTTTTTAAGCCCATGTCTCTCTTCCATAAAAAAAGGTAAGGCCATAACTGTATGTGTTTTCTCACTTTGTTTTTCAAAGCATTTCTAATTGTTCTACATACATCTTGGAACCTCTGTGTTTTTATATTATCATCTTGATCTTCTTCATATGTGACATCATAACTTAAATATTCAAAGAGTTATGCTGGTTCTATTACTTTTTATTCTATCACAAGTTTTGTTCTTATTGGGTATTTACCTCGAAACGTAATTACATTTGTTTCAGTCTTTGAAATAACCATATTGTATTCTTTATTTGTCTCATTTAATTAGCACATTGCTTTTTGTAGTTTATCTATTATTAATACTATATCATCTGCAATTAGTAAAATATTTGCTGGTCTATTTTGTCCGAAATCTTTTCCTTTATGTACAGTATTTTTTCCATTCTTTAAGAATGTCGTTATGTACGTACGTGCGTGTGTGTAATTATATTGGAGAGAGACTACATCCTTGTTTTAGAGCACAGTTTGTTTTTATTTCTTCTGTTAACTTCCCATTTACTTGTATTATCAGTATGTATTATGTACATGTATTATGAGAAAATATTAGGCTTAGATATTCACCGAAAACACAAGCATTATTTAGATATTAATTAACGAATATTTATCACTTACATTCATGATGGACGTCAGCTAAGACGCATTCCCAGCAGGGATAGCGGGGCAGCCTGTCACCTCAACTCTTTCCCTCTGGACTCTGTTTTAGGCCGTTGACATCACGCTTCATTTTACTTGACGTTAAAGTAAGGACGTCTTTTAGTGCCGATCTCATGCAGAACGAGATCGAGAACGTCGTGCCGATCTGGTCCGCCAGTGATTTACGCACACATAAGTATATAATTATTTGTTTCTGTACAATGGCGTAGATAAATAGTTATTCCTGTTAATAGCTTGTTAGTTCAGATAGAGCGTCGTGCTGTAATGCAAATGTAGTTTTTTCACATACTCACGGCCAGAGATTTTCTTCTTCTTCTTCTTCTTCTTCTTCTTCTTCTTCTTCTTCTTCCCTGTTGGAGTTGCTATCATTACAATGATTTACCCGCCTACTTATTAGAACAGTAGCGAAGAAAGTCGACTGTTACGATTACAATAGAAGCATAAAAAATATGGATATAAAATATTTCTAGGTATTATACTAAAGAAGAAAGAAAACATGTCTTTAAGACGTAAAAGGAATATTTGTTCGGTTAAGAATTGTGTATAAAATTATGAAGATTAAAAAAAAAAACGTTTATTCTGCGAGGAAAAATAATTATCAAGTAAGAAGAAAAATTACCCATGGGGAATCGAACGCACGACTACACCATTAGCACGATGCTCTAACCTACTGAGCTAACAGGGTTTCATGCTCAGTTTGAAAATTATTTTCGGAAAGTAATTTCACTTACCGGAACAGGTTTGCTGCAGTCCCGAGAGGCAGCGGAGAAACCCATTTCCTCAGTCCTGAACAGCAGGGACGAAGCACAATCTTGGGGCAAAGAAAACGCCAAGGTGTTGGCTGCCGTAGTATCACCAAAGGGACTGCGTTGAGCTGCCAAGGTGGATAGCGGAATGGTGTTGACTTTCGTTGCAATCAGTTTTTGCAAGGGGAATGCGAAATGTTGACCCGATTTCTTTTCCGTCTTGCAGCAAAGAAATCGCGATAATGTTGGCTTCTGTTGCATCAAATTTTGCAAGGAAAATGTGGTTTGTTTGTTTGTTTTTCCGTTGGGACTTTCTTGTTTGCTCACTTGGGATAATATTTCCTCCTTTTCATAGAGAACAGAAACATTTTCAATGTCTATTATAAGGTCAATGATACATTCACAATCTCTATAGAGTGTTCATACCGGACCTGAAATTGACATATGCTGTGTGTTTACACTTATGTCATTTAATACTGGAATCAACACACGTGCAAGAGTATCTGTGTAGCATATATTACATTCACTGCAGATTAATTTGCATTTACAGTGCAGATCATTGTCCTCGCCGCTTTCAGTGAGGATGCGATCTTGCAATCAAGTCTTCCTTAATAATGACGTCCTTAATTATTTCTAAGCTTGTTTTGTGCCTACGACGAATGTCGTTCAGTTTAGGGTAAACTTTCTTTTCGTAACTACCATGAGATTTTCGAACAGCTTGTCCTTCACAATGACGTTAGAGCAAATATTGCTTTATGCAGACGTTTCGCATGTTTTCCATGCAGATATATTTCAGTATGTGAGCATTCGCTCTACATACATGTCTGTATGCAACATGTGACAGTAAGCTCAGCATTCTGTATTACTTCCCACTTTATATACTGGAAAAATATGGACAGTACCTGAAAATCACTCGTGTTGGATACAAGGAAACCCTTGCCTCATGTCAACAAGTACTAGTAGTGTTATGAGTTCGAAATCAGAGCTATTTAAGTTCATGCGTTCAGTCAAGTCACGCAGTTTTTCCTATACTTTTTAATAGTTGGGCCTCTGCATTGTTTTTTATAATTGATACAAAATCGGTGCTTTTAAATTATGGGTGAGGGTCACTGACCTGTCTTGTGATTTATAAAACAACACACTTGTCATTTCATTTATCCATTCCTCAATCACTTTGGTGCCGACGGATGAGGAGAACAGATTATAGCATCGTTCAATATTATATAAATTCTGTCTGGTTAACAGATGAATGCTTTCTGACAACGAGACTCTAATTTTGTCCATTATCGCTTGAAAAGGAATTTTGTTTGTAATATCTGTAGCTATGCTGCCCCTTTCTTTTTCTGATAGTCCCAAGTGATGTACGTTATTTGGTTGCCAGAATGAGTTAAAATAAATGTGACTAGGTATTCTTTAGTGTGCTTTATTTGTATTTTTGCAGGACATATACCACTGATTTTATTGCTTTCTTGTAATTTTAAGTATCTGACACCTTTACTTTTAGAAGCAAAATTGCCCGAGCGATGACATGCATAATAATGTCTTACATTATTGTCAGAAGAAGTACAAGAACCACAATTTTTTACAAACAACGATCCCGTTGTTTCCTCAATTACCTGCTTCCATTTGTTAAAATGAGAAATGTATTCTTCCGACTTTGATTTTAAATGCTCAAATTAAAGAAATTCCGTTTTCGCTTCATGACTACATAAGCTGCATTCCTTCTCAGCGTTTTATTATACTCATATTCCCTCCCACGTTCCAGGCATACTAACTGTTTTGATTCAGCCATGTAATACAGTACACTAATGATACTACTAAATCACACTACACTTAACTGTACGCCACGCTACAATAAACAGGAAAAATAGAACAGCGCACGACGTGATAGCATTCACTTCAACACTGTATAAGCGAGATATTTCTTAATTTGAGGTGAACCTAAGTATTGTATCAGTTTTTGCAAAGGGATTTTTTTTGAATGATTTATTTATGGACGCTCTTTAACAGCTCAGGTCATCAGCGTCCCATTCAACTCGGGGCATGAAACGGCCGACAAATTTTGCTCAGAGGCCTCTCTTTCAGGCTTGAGGTTCTTTTTCGTGCCGTAAATGCACGACACGGGACCCACGGCTTTACTTCCCTTCCAAAGGAAGCCATACTTAGGATTTTTACGCCCCGAAAAAAAAAAACCATTGGTCCTGGCGGGGTTCGAACCCGCGATCTTGGGTGTAGGAGGCAAGTATGGTAACCACTACACCACCAGGACCGATTTTTGCAAAGGGAATGCGATGAGATGTTGTCACTGCTTGTCGCCAAAAGTAACTTTGTAGGTTAGTAGTTAATGACATGAAAGCAAATGGGAAACTGTAATATAACACATAAAAGAAATGATAATTAAATGCACTTTAAACAGTATAGGTTTTGCATGCACACTACAATAAACATGCAAAATAGAACAGCGCACAGCGCGATAGCGTTTACACCTCCAACGCTAAGTAGACGAAGCCATCGCTGCCGATCGTGAAAGCTGGCGTGACTTGTATCAGGCATCGTTCTCCGTGTAATGTTTAAGTAACTTACAATGCATTCTCCTCATTGTCATCCCCCATGCCACAATATAAGCTTTTTATGTTTTAGGTGTATAGGGTATCCTGTTTGATATAATATGTTCCATAATAATAAACGGCCTACTCTATCAAGGGCTTTTTCTTGGTCAACGAATGCCATATGTGTTTCCAAGCTATGTTCTCTACGTTTTTCTATAATTTGTTTTATTATTAATAATTATCCGTACATGATCTGCCAGTTCTAAAATCCACTTTATTCCTCACTAATTTTTACGTTATATAAAAGGTTTAATCTGGATATAATGATCCTTGCATTTATGTTATACATCATATTTAATAGCGTATCACTCTATAGGTTTCGCATTTGTTTCTTTAAATATTGAGATAGCTGTCTCCCATTCTTTAGCAATTTCCCTCACTCTCCATTTTTTTTTTGAAAAGTGTTTAACGCCCGTTTTTACGGTGGTGGCCACTGATAATACATGACAGAAAATGGTAAAATTGAAATTATTTTTTTTAATGAAAGAAAAGTTCCAGCCCTAAGTTTAGGGTACCTCCCCAGCATTTGCCATTTATGGGGACGGAGGAAAACCTGGAAAAAACCTCAGTCAGGAAGGACGGTCCTGGCGGGAGTCGAACCCCAGACCTCCCGCTCATGACTCCGCCCCTTAACGACCTCGGCCACTTGTGGCGGTTTCTCCAACACATATTCAGTAAATGTAATAGGCGTAATTGTAATATCAATCCTTCATACTTTATTAATTTAACTGAGATATTGTCTGTTATTCGAGATTTTCTATTTTTCATTCTTTTGATAGCATTTTTACATTTCTTTAATTGTCATTAAACCTACTGTCCGTTTTTACTGTTCTCCATTTTGCATATTATCTATATTGCCATTGTATAATATATATTTTTTTAAATATTATATCCATTCTGTTTCTGAGATACAAAATAATTCAACACTGTCTTGTAATGTTGATTTAAGGAGTCTCCTTACTTTCCAAGCTATATTTTGTCTTACATAATTATCATATTCTATTTCAAAAACCTGTTTTTATTTTTTATTTTTCTATATTTCTTTTTAATTTATAATATACTCTGGTTTATTCATTAAAGTTTGTAAATATTTAAGATATGCTTTGTTTCAAACTGTGAAGGAAAAACTGAGGGAGCACATCCTGCTTACCGTCCAGAACTGGCTCTCGTAGACTTCAGACTGTACCCAAAAATGATAGAATGTCTTTTAGGAAGGAAATTTTAATTATATTATAAAGTCAAGGATGTTGTAAACCAATAGTTTGCAGAGGCTGGACAGCTTTTCCAGAAAGCTGTAGAAATGTTAGAACATCAGGGGTAGAGCATAGAAACCAACCCTCATATATCCCAACTGAATGTGGGAAGTGTTAAATACGTGCAAAAACCATCAGTATGATAAATATAAGTATAGGATTAATTGACAAAAACGTTAAATTATACACAATTAATAATTTTAAATAACTAATAAACAGTAGAAATTGTGCTTTTTCACATTAAATTGTATTTAGAACAGAAATTGCAATGAGTATTCATATAATCGATTAAACTTTCGATTGTTTATTGTTGATCGTGTACATTTGCCTAGTATATTGTAATTGTTTTTGTTTTATTGAAACATATGAACATCATCTTAAATACACAATGTAACTCGAAACTTTCTGTTACTTCTCTCTATTTTAGTAAATCTAAATATGATATCAAGGGCTCAGTTCATAAACATGTTTACATTTAAAAATGTTTAAAAATACCCACACATTATGACTTTGTCTGTCAGTGGTCATACTTTTCATTTAATTAATAGTATACCATTAAATTTTTATTTAATCTCAATAATAATAATAATAATAATAATAATTCTAAAAATGTGGTTTCTCTTTTATGATACTTATAGATTGCAAGAATTGTATTTTTTTCCCTAATACCACACAGTAATGTCATAACTTATTTCATTAATTAATTAATAAGGTCATAATTTGGATTTTATATTCTTTTTATAAGTTACCCTAATAGATGAGCAGTTTGCTTAGTTTTTCGCAGCTCCTGCGTGACGGACTTTATTCATGGTCATTTCCGGTGCCTAGTGGGTAGTATCCATGGGGATTTGAAGAAAGTATTCAAAAACCAGTTCATCGGTACAATCGCAATTATTTCGTAAAACGCTCCAAACTTTCAAGCTTAAAAGTATAGGCTTTTCACGTATCTTTATTATTTTATTTACCTTAACTTACGTGACAAATCATACTGTATTTACTGCGGACTTCCTGTTACCCGCACCGCCGACACAGCAGCCATTCTTGCCAGCCGGTCGCACGCCGCAAAACCGGTTGCGTGAAGGTTCATTCAATGTGTACACACTTCAAGCAGAGAAAAAACTGTGTTACACAACAAAACTGGATCCGCACAAACAAAATATTATGAGCACTTATCATCTTTGACTTTTACAGTTACAACAGTTGCTCAAAATGCCCACGGTATACCGTAGGCACCGTTTCAATTTCTTCCCGAAGTGCTGCCAGTGTAGCTGGTTTTCTACGGTATACAACATCCTTAAGAATTCCCCATAGGTAGAAGTCCAACGGAGTTAGATCCGGAGAACGCGGTGGAAACCCAATCGGACCTCTGCGTCCTATCCAGTGCGCGGGCTTGTTGCTGTGCCAGATCTCCCAGATCTGCCTTGTGAACATCCCATACGGTACCATGAGTCTCAAATTTGTCTCGAATGTGTGCAATTGTTACTCGCGTTGGCGGTTCTGTTCTGTACACACATCTTCATTGCCTTTGAACCTTAGCTTTCTCGGTTTTCCAATATCACTTCAAAATTGCTTTCCGCTCTTCAAACGATAATCTTGGCTCCATTCTGTTGCAGCAATGCTAGCATAACGTAATGTGAGTCACATCTGTTTACAGAACATAATACGATAATATTGGCTTCATTTGTTCATTGTTGATTTACCTGTCACGTAGCAACGCTTTCAGAATGTATGAGAGTCGCATCTGTTTACAGAACATCATACTACACATTACTGTTGTTTTTCGGTCCAACTTTGAAATATATTAAATATCTACTGTGAAAGTGTGTATACATTTTTGGCACCCTCAGTATATATATAATTTTTCATCCTCATTTTTTATGCCTAGAAAGTAGGATCGATGGAGATTTGAAGAATTTTTTTCCAAAATCTTTTCATAGATACAACCCCATTAACTACATTTCTTTGGAATTCACTAATGCATAGAAGAAGGACAGCATGCATACATAATAGTTGCTTAGCAACCAATAGGCCTTGCACGCGCATCCACCTAACTCAAAATAAACTAAATGCAGCAAAGATTAAGATTATTGTTTGTTGGGAAACGATTTAGATTCCACTGACCTTTTGCTATGCAAACTGTTGTATTTTTTTACAGTGCAAAAAAACGCAATCGAAAAAATAGTCCTTTCGATGTGAGTGGTTGTAATGAAAATACTAGTTAAACATTAATCGTACTGACCTACATCACGTACAAACGAATTTCTTGCTTACCTTCAGCCATTGTTAACAGCTTATTTCGTTAGCCGTGAGATCTCGGGTTGTATAACATACAAGGTTTTGCTTTATGCCTTGCTTAAACAACGACGGATCGGTTTATAAATTTTTCTTTTATGGGCTCGCTTATCAGCAGAGCTAAAATTTCTACGCAACAGAGCATACGTTTTACATTTTGTTATTTTAGGAGCCATATTTAGTTTTATGTCAATTGTATAATTATTAAATGTTTAGATTAAATGATTTTGCAGCGGTAAATATATAACTTCATTCTGTGGAGTCTATGATTTTAGACTCTACATTTGGTGTAAGTCGAGGATGTACATTTAGTCTGAAATTACGTGCATTTTGTAAATTTGATGAAATTGTCACACTCTTCATATTTGCAAAATGTTAACTCTGGTGTAGAGTTTGTTAAGGATGGTTATTTTTTCATTCACATTAAATTGCAAAGTCGCCGCCTGCGATATTACAGGCGAAAGTTAGGACGTTTCTGTACTGTAACTAGTACTTTAAATGATTTTTAACATTCAAACGTGAATGCTGTATGATACATATTTATGGCTATTATTTTTAGTAATACATATGCAATAATCTGAATAAGCGAAACTTTATATCACAGCCATGTAAGTGCACGGCTGAAAAGAGTAAAATTGTTTGAAAGCTGTTTGACCATGTATGCAAGGCACTCAAAAAACTTATTTCAGTAAATATACAAGATGAGAATATTGAGGTTCTTCAAGGACATGTCCAAGTTTCTTTTTATTGATAGAACAGAGAGTGGGGAAGAAAATATGCCAGCTATTTTCTCTAAAAGGGCGCTCTGCATCTGTAAGCATTGAAATTGCCGAACTGTCTCATTTGGAAGCGTTCGATAGGAGGACTGTTCAATAAAGAATGATCATAATTATTTTTGACAACATAACTTTAATAATCCTCATAATTTCTGAAAATAGTACGTGTCCCAACAGTCTTTAGTGACATTTTGGAAGTAATATTTCCAGTCCTTCCGCAGACTTCAGCACTGCTTCTGACGAAAATGTCACACGGGCTAAATCTGAACTATAAGGAGGGTGAGGGACACACTTCACATTGATTTTTGTGAGATATTCAGTAACATCATTTCCGATGTGCGGCGTGCATTATCGTGGTGCAGCATCCAGCTTGTTATACGGAAGTGTAGATTTTGCGTGTGATTAGGTCTTGCGGAGTTTTCAGGACATCTGTCTAGTATTGCCCAATTGCATTTGTGCATCCAGTAAACCATTCCTTAAATATCTAAAAATGAGAGGGCCATAACTTTCACAGCAAAAGCAACAACTTGGGGGGGGGGATTGATAATGGAGATTTCCACACAGAGTTAGGTTGTTTTCTCCCAGAATCGAAATGATATAGCCGAATTTCATCAGCAGTGGTTACCTTTGAAGGAAATTCTGCATTTTCCCGTAACATCATCTTCAACTACATTTCCGTTTGTTAGTCTTGGAACCCACCGTGCACAAACACCTCTCATTTGCATCTTTTCAGTTACCATCGTGTGGATGGCACCCAGTGAAATTTTCAGAAGACCCTCTCTCACAAAGACAGCAGTGTCGATGTTTTCTTTTGTTAGGACTCAAACTAGAGCGGTGGGTCCACCTTCCTCTGAAATGGATTATCTCCTCTCTTTAAGCACTTCAAACAACCTAGGGCTATTCTAGGCTATAAGTAAGAAGAAAATCTCCATATCTCTGTAAGATTTCATAGACCTCAGATAAAGATTTGTTGAGACGAAAACAGAATTTCAAAGCAGCATATTGTTCGTCGCTTGTCAGCTTCATTTTGCTGTAGGCGGAACTGAACATGTCTCAACTTGCACACCTCTCTGAGGCAGTAACTAGAAGCGACAATTAAAGTATTACCACGTGTACATTACGTATTAAGCTAACAAATTATTGTAAAATGAAAATTTTAGCTCTGGAAAGTATACCTGTAAAAAAAAATCTACAATTCAGAATTTGATTTACCAATATATCCATCCGTACGCTAACTATATTCCACCATTTAGAATTATTTGTTAAAATATTGCATCTTTCATTGATTCAATTTTTTAAATACTAGTATTTATCGAGACTTAAATTATGAACTTATGAACATTTTACATTTACCTTCTTTTCCTGGTTATAGTTCTTTGTGGAAACAGATGTTAGAATCTGAATGATTGGGTGAAAAGATTAAAAAACTGAACACAAAACTTCTGTGATGAACATCGGAGTGAGCAAGTAGTTTGCGTTGCAACTGAAACACTGGGACATCTGATCGAGCTACTAATTCAAGTCACTGTTGTTGAAATTGCCATGAAATTGAACATTGAGTCTCTTTTCTGGGTATGAAGGAAGTTGATGACTTCGAGTATAGAAAACTGATAGCAGATGGGTCCCAAGGTTGCTGTGTGATGGCCACAGGTGGTTTATGAGGAAGCCTGGGAGTAAATGAGATACTTTGTACCTACAGACTTGCGTTGTATAGAATATACTGAAAACGGTAAGGTGGGTGTAACGTAATAATTGAGATCATGGAACAAATGTACATGTTGACTACTCATGATCAAATACATGCTTTGAATGGTAAATCGTAATTTTCCTTCAAATGCGTGTATGACCAATTTTGTAATTTCCCTCGCGGTTCAATAAACAAAACAATAGCCGTGCGGTAATTGAACCCCTAGGAGACCGTTACCAACTTCCGTCATATTGCGTCATCATTGAGATTTCTGTCGTAATCTTATTGACATACTCTCGCGACCTGGCTGCCCGCCCTTGGCCGAAGTAATCCTTGCGCTGGCCAGTTACACGGCTTCCTAAAACTTTGCGGATAATAAGTCCTGGGTTGGGGCACAGTAGTTCATGCCTTGTTCCAGGAAACTGTGCTTCTTAATTTGAAGTTAACCCCCCATTCAGGAAGCTGTCAAAACGTATTATTTAGAGCGCTCAATTAATTCATACGATTGCTACATAGAACCATGACTGTGCAAGGGGAAATAAATTAAAAAAAACTGCATTATTTTGACGTAACCAATGGATCATGACTTTATTTCCCTCAAATTCACTTCTTCTGACGATATATAACAATTAACCACTGTTAAGAAAACAATCTGGATGCTTTATAAAGTCTGTTCATTTAGTACAAAAGATTCAAAGGCAGTAAAGCATACGGACCAATATCAATTTCGAAAAGGGGTTTAGCAATGAGAGGGGGGAACGTTGAATTTTGTCAAGTAAGTTATTTGAAATGAAATTTTTAAAGATTTGTATAACAAACAGATTGAAGGAATACCTAAGTGGAAGAGTGTTTAATGTATGTTAATAATGAATGGAATGAACTAAAAGATATTATTAATAAAATGAGCATTTGAAGCGTTAGGAATAAGAAAGGAAAGTAGAATTGGCAAAAGATTCGAGGTATGGAGTAAAAATTTTGCCAAATTGGTTTGAAAATGAAAGGCTTATTTAAAACATTTTGCAACTAAAGGAAATGTACGAAGATGGATCATTAAGTAAAAAATATGTTTAAAAGTTAAGATAAAATAATTCATGCACAATGAAGTCATATTCCTTTGCTACTTTTCAACAAAGGAGCCAAGTCTCTCAACACATTTCTCCCATCGTGGCACCTTTCAATATTCCCTGTTCAGAGAACTCCGTATTTTGGGAGTATAGGCATCTGCGCACAGCGGATCAGAAGTGAAGCGTGGCCGCCTAGGGAATTCTTCATTGGGGCCATATATGACAGTCCGAGGGTGCAAGCTCCAGACTGTATGTTGGGTGCCCCACAACCAAATTTTTCCACGGACAGAAGCCGCAATATGGGAAGCGTTGTCATGGAGCAGACTGACATTTGAAGATTTACATTTGTCACGAAGGACACGGAGCAATTTGACCATTGTTCTTTGATACGATGCAGCATTCACAGCGGTCCCTTGTGTACGAGTAAGAAATTCCACCAACAGAACACCATGCATATCCCAGATTTTTCGCAGATTGCGCCACCTTGAATTTCTTTTTAGTTGGGGAATCGGGATGATTGCATTCCATTAAATGCCTGTTTTGTTTCAGCGTTAGTGGTACACCCAAGACTCATCACCAGTCACGGCATGCCCTTCTGCAGCATAACGCCGTCAAGAGGTCCAAGTATGTCGTCATTTTGGCCATATGTCGGGTTCTTCGGTCTTACTGTATGAAAATTCATGCTTCATGCACGATATCCTACACCGTACTGTACCATACTCTGATAAGGTTCGCAAATGGATCCGCCGGTCGTTCTCAATGGCTGTGGCATTCCGTTGAGTTGCAGCTGCCGTCCGGAGCGTGGTGAGTCAACAAGGTTCACACGGCTTCCTTCAAAGAATGTGTATCATCTGGAGATGTCGCTACAGTACAAACCATCTTCCCCATAAACGTCCAACATTTCCCTGCATATTTCATTCGGGTTTTGTTCTTTGACAAAAAAAAAAAAAAAAAAAAAAAAAAAAAAAAAAAAAAAAAAAAAAAAAACGAACTAACTACACCTCTTTGCTCATCATAAGTTGACAGTAACATGCGCATCATCTTTGTGATGTAGTTCTCGTACTGTCGCAAGAGCTACATTTGAACGGACACATGACGTTCGACGTTCAAGCGCAAACTTCCAACTATATGTCTGCAAAATTTCATCGTCCCAGCTGTAATAACATCACGCGAAAATTGTGCGTTACTTAATGATCCACCCTCGTAGCGTGGATAATAGTGTCACATAATGTCAGTCGAAGGTTTTTCGGATGTCCATCAAGCTTTCAGCCATATCTACTCCATGACCTTCCTCAAGGTGCTGAATTAATGTTCTAATGGAAGTTTTTATTTATACATCAATGTCTGCAACCTTTGAGCAGGTGAGTGAGCCAAGAACGAGACATACCCTGGACCAGGGTCTGACTTTCAACTCCATGTGCGAAATAAAATCCCAGATAACAGGTTCGTTCATTAATTCCGGGGAGGAAGAAGCTCGATCTCGGATTTAGAGCTGGAGGATAATTATGCTATTCTAGTACTGTAATAACAACCTAGACACACACGCTTTGAAATTATCATGCATGTAAAGAATTCATGTTCTAACGCTTCAGCAATAGGGTGCAAAACATGTTCCACAGATGAAACGGGGCCAGCGTTTCTGTTGTTATTATTTCTTCCCAGGCCATGATGGTGCCTCCTTTGAATTTGTGAACTTCCTATATATGTCTCAAGTCATTCTGCATTACCTGGTCATCTCGGCATTATCCTGGAATCTAGAGCATACCGAAGCGTGGTTAATCTGCAAGGAGAACAAGGTTATTATTGTTCCTATTGCAGATTGAAATATTCCCGGCACCATGTTCGATTTCCACTACTATTCACTGTGCACCTTAATGGAAGACGTTAATAATGTATTCATTTGTGCACTTGTTTTGGGTTGAAACAGTTATAATTATCATTACTGTGTAGGACAGCAATTGATCATCTTTCCCTCGATAGAAATGTGCCATGTGTAGCGATTGCGATTCATCTTGATGTTGTTCTTCTGGACTGCCATATTCTTGATATCGCCTGCACAGTCTGGATAAAGCGCCTCTTCCATGGGAAATAAGAATGGGTTACATAGTTTATAATTATTTTAATGGTTATTAACATTTCATCTCAACTTAAACGGCGTTGTTGAGCATTTGTTTTATCTATTAAAACGTCCCTTACCGTTCCTCTGAATATTTTAGTGAAAATAATTGTTAAATATTAAAAGCGCCTTACTTACTCATTCACAGACTAAATAATTAAAAGAAATGATAATGATAATAGACTGTTATGGTACTTTTTAACAGTGTTTAACGTTCATTTTAACTACTGAGGCATCACACACTGTGGACACTTATGATACATGAAATGAAATGATAAATTGGGAAAGATTTTCTTTTTTACTTTAGGAAGGAAACGTTTTAGGCCTAAGTTTAGGATATTTCCCGGAATTTTCAATTTATGAGTACAGGAAAACCTGGAAAAAAAACTCTGTCAGGGAAACGGTCCTGGTGGAAATCGAACCCCAGACGTCCCGCTCACGAGGACGCGCCTTAACGATCTTCGCAAACCCATGGGGTGTTATGTTACTTAGTAGGGAGATTAATTAATAAAGCACTCGTATGTACTTCCTGTTTGTTGTTTATTTAGATTAGCTGTTCTCAAAAGGTGTCTATTCGAAAGTTTGTGAAAATGATGATAAAAGTATTTAAAATAATTTAATTAACATTTATTTTGAAAAAAGGAACAAGAGAAAAAATTCAAGAGTTTTAAACATATTATTTTTCTGATTAGTAGTTTTGTGTTTCAGAACAATGGGAAATACCATTAAAATTAAATTAAAATAAATTTATATGATCATATATATGCTTCAATGTTTTATGCTACTTTGGCTAAGTGAAACTTTAAAAAAAAAAACCTAAATGTGTTAAAAAAATTAAAAAAAATATCTTAACATGTTAAAAAAAACCAATTCAGGGTGTATAAAAACCTAAAAATCCCGGCCCTATTGATGATACATGATATGAAATGATAAACTAGGAAATACTTTTTTTTTTAAAGGAAGAAAGCGTTCCTGGCCTAAGTTTAGGGTACCTCTCCTGCATTTGCCATTTATGAGGACTGAGGAAAACCTGGAAAAAACCTCAGTCAGGGAGGACGGTCCTGGTGGGAATCGAACCCCAGAGCTCCCGCTCACGAGTTTTCGTCTTAACGACGACGGCCACCCGTGGGCAGTTGTTTTCGATGAAATACACGTGTCCGATAGTTGTTTAACATATTAAAAGTAGTAATAAATGTTCCCGGTTTATATTCAATTATGCCACCCAGGTTGTAAACACAATTTTGTGACATGCGCACTAACAATTTCGATCCCGCTGTCTTTACTGTGATTTGACTGCATACAATTTATCTGTTTATTTAGGTTATAAAGTACCCCATCTTATATAACACAATAAACTCCATACTTCATTGTGGAGTTTTTGTGTCAGACGATTCTCTTTTTGGGGAGTTTTTTTTTTTTTTTTTTTTTTTTTTTTATCCTTCTTCATTTTCAATTCTCGAGGCTTTCTTTGTCACCAAACAGCTCTTCTCTGAGCTATGGAGCTTATTTAAGATGTCACAAACATCTTAAGGCTTCACTAACCGAGATTCTAATTTGCAGTACCTTGCATGAAGATGAATGTCTTTGTGTTGACCTCTGGCACGTGGAAGCATTGACTTTCAGTCGTGTCATTCAAATGATCTTGAGTCTTGACGCTTCTGGAAAACGTTTTTAATCTGCATTTGTTTTGCTCTGGAGTCATTGGCCCGCAGGGGTGTCCAAATAACAGTAAGGGAACTACAGTAGAAGTATTATTGGAGAAAATCAGAAGTTTGAGTAATATTTAGTGTAAATCTTTTTTTCAAATCATGCAATAAATGTAACAGAAAGCAAATATATACCTACAGAGTGAACCAAAAGTGTTTGCAACCTTCAGCAGCTGTACTGACTTTCTCTCTTCAGTGACTACAATTTTACAGAAGAATACAGTGTCCTCATTTCGCTACGCAATCGGAATTTTCCGACCAAACTCACATCTTAACGGCCTCTCCATGTGCCGTGGGAAATCATAGTCCACGTTTTTTTTTGTATCTTTCATAGTTTACTAGTGGCAAAAAGTAATAATTTATATTCTACTCACCATTATAGTAGATGTTTGAAGTGTCTATCCTGCACTCTGATACATGTCTGAATCTCTTTGAGAGTTTTGAGACACTGTACATATTGTAAACTGCATCCCGAAGATTTTGTTTCATCGCAGCCACGGGTTTTGTTTCAGGTACAGCAGTAATAATAGCTATATATATTGTGTGTGTGTCTGTGCTCTAGCGGCCGCAATTATTTGTTTTTCTCAACGTAACTCGGCTTATAAATAAATTAATAAATGATTCATTGAGTTCAAAAATCAGTAACACTGAACCATTAGGAATGGAAGATAAACTAAAGCGAAAATTCAAAAATCGCTCAAGCGACCACAATGTTTGTTTTGTTTTTGTTTTGTTTTTTCCTCAACGAAACTTGGTATATGGCATTGAAATAAAACAAGAAAAGCAGTTTCAGAAAATCAGCGAAATCAGACTATTAGGAGTGGAGGGTTTACCTGAAACCCAAAATTTAAATTTGTTCTAGCGGCACTAATATTTGTTTTTTCGCTTCATTTAAATAAAATATGGAAAAAAGGTTTCTAAAAATCAGGAAATGAGACCATTAGGAGTACCTGAAAACCGAAATTTAAAAAACGCTCTAGCGGTACAGAATTTTCTACTCTAGTGATCTGTAATACTCTTCACAAATTCGGCTCCCTGAGGAATTCGCTTAGGTTACGCAGCTGAGTGGCTTTATACGTACTGCGGATAGGTTCACCAACTTGCTGACCTAATTGTGTTAGAGACTTCCGAGGAGTAATTTCTAATCTATTTCATCTCTGTAAAACCTGGTTGGCTTTTTGATCTCGGCTTCTTGTCAATGAAAACGCTTTGGATTCTAATTTTGTTCACCAATCTATAAATTGGAAATATTATTCCCGAAAATTTAGCTTGAAGTTATTTCCCACGATTTCTTTTGCAAAAGCTTTATTCTAGCGTACATGACGCTGTCGGCAAATTCCACAATACAGAAACACTAAGTGAGTCTAATACGCACTTCCTACAGAAATGCAACTGATTTTCGTTATAAGCACTACTGAGCATGCTCAATTACCTGCGTCAAAGTAAATTTAACCCGGCCTTAACGAAAATGGCGCTTTTACTAAAGGTCAACCGTTTCTACTAATGTATTCAAACTTCATTTGTATAGCTGACGATGGCACGATGGTTTCAGATATTTATAATTTGAAGATGCTGGAAATGACGCCGTCTCATGCATTGACATTAATTGCAGGTGTATGAGAGGCACAAGATAAACCACTGCGGTTGAAGATGGAAACTACATTGTAATAGAGCGTGAGAAACGTTGAGAATGAGGCAGAAAGTACAGTCTATAACGCCGCGCATATACGAGACGCTGTGGAGAGATGAGCAGAAATAAAAGCATGAGCTGCAGACTTAGTAGCGCCCAGTAGTTCAATTTACGAGGGGCATTCAAAAAGTTTTGCAAGTGTCCCCTTAAAGTGCAAGCTAATGAATGAATTCGAAAACTTCTCCTCAAAATCCTTCAAAGTACTCTCCATTTCTCCACAAACAGTTGTAGACGGTGCAACCACTTGTCAAAAGCAATACAGTATTCGGACTGAGAAATTGTCAACAGGTTGAATTTATAGCTTGAGCAAGGTGATGCACGTTTAAAAGGTTTTGCGGCCATGCACGATTTCACTCGAGGAAACAACAGTAAGTGCTCGGTGCAAGGTCAGACTATACGGCGGATGGTCAAGCAAATGGACTTGGGCGACTTCCAGTTCCCTCAAATTTGCAGTTATTATGTGAGAAGACGCATTATCGTGCAAAAGCAAAAGCCTCCAAGTCCCTGTCTTTGAATGCCGCCGCCTCAGCTCTTCAAATAAAGGATCCAACATATAATTGCCATAGTATTCTCCATTCACTGCCATTCCTTCTGGCATACACTCACCCACTAATAGTCCTTCATAGTTGGGGAGAAAAAAAAAAAACAGAACATTCGCTTCCGAGAAAGAAAGAGTTATGGAAGACAACTGGTCATGGGTCTATCTCATTTACCTACACGATGTTAAGAGTTTTATTTGGGGGGGGGGGGTATAGTAGTAAAACCAAATTTCATCACCAATGTATATATCTGTCAAATGTTTAGGATCATTTGGGGGAAACATGCTCAGCAGTTTCCTTGCACATTCCTTTCTTCTCTTCACTGGATAGGAATGTGGAACCCATTTTGCACAGATATTTGACACTTTTAATAGTCATGGAGGATACTGTCAATGGTGCCAACACTGATGCCCGCTTCTATACTTAGCATTTCAACAGTAATATGTCGATATTCCTCCCTCTTTGAATTGTTCTCTCGTTCACATCTTCCCTAGGCCGATCAGAACGAGAGTTGTCTTTCAAAGTATCTCGCCCTTCTTCAAATGACCGAATCCATGTTGCAATGATATCAAATGAACACACTTGATCACCGTGAACAACTATCAAGTCCTCGCTCTTTCACCTGCTTATAGCGGGTGAAAATATAGATACTAAAGTTTTCTTTAGAAATATTCATGTTTTATTCACCAGCTATTGACACTGGACTGAACTCAACAGACTATACGACAGGGACTATGTAAGTTTAAACTTGCACTTATGCATATTTTGATAGCTTATTGTTGCCAGCTGCGTTAGTTACATTTTTGTAGACATTATTGTCCAATAATGGATAGGCTGGTTACAAAACTTTTTGAATGCCCCTCGTACTAGACGAACTTAGTCGTGTGAGGCATGTATACTGAAAATAGTATGTACTCAGAGCCGCTTTAAGGTGATTGGTGAAATTTCAAAGATCGGCGTTGTTTTGTTTGTATATTCTTCTGTAAGACTTCGTTGATGTTAAAACTATCTTTCCAAAGCTTTAACATTTTTTTTTAGGATTTGATATTTTCGAATGACGTGAAAAGCGCAAAGATTTGAATTTTCCTATTTCAAGATTCGAGGATTCGAATGTCGCTGCCCTATTTTTTTAAAAACCATCTTATTATATTTTAATATTTTTCTGGCCTCTTAGCTGGACGGTGTTGCCATATATCTTAAATACTAGGCATTATGTGAATACGTTTAAGAATATATAATTCACCATTTAATCTAGATATCATTTATTAATTAAGCTTATTGTAAATAAATGTTCAGTTTGAAGTCATCAACCCTGGTATTCTAAATTCTGTATATACAAAAAACAGTTGATGTGCGTATTGGCTGTCCATTCAGATAAAGTATTGCAAGTGTCAGCCCTTCTTTGACCGTTTATATTCATCCTCTTAGAAGAAGACAGATGAAATCCGTTTTCATTTCCGACGTCTTATCGCCTCATCTTCAAGTTCATGGCCACATAAAGACTTGCAGATTTCAAGAACGCTTCCTACGATACTTGTGACAGAAACAGTTTTCGTCCTTTTATTGACACATTTTCTAGCTTGGAACCTTTCGCTGCAATGTCAGCAGGTGTAAATTATATATTTTATTTTAAATTGCTTTTCTTCACTAACACGATATCAACACACAAATGCCAAACTTTTTTTTTCAAAGTAAATCCCAGTTTTCGTTCTTCCTTCATTAAAAAAGTTCACCGTTCTTACATTGTGCGCAAAAGTGTAGTCATGCTGCAATTAGAAATTGCCCCTCTTTGATCTCAGTGGCACTTCATTTATTGTTTGAAAATCTGGAGGACAGACTTTGCTATGTCGTTGAGCAGTAGAACGATTGTTATGATCAAGGGACAATCAGAAAGTTTCCGGACCTGTTCACAATAATGGTTAAATATACAGTGAGGTTGTTGGAATTATGAGCCACCCTTGCGCGGGTGGTTATTGGGGAAGTGCAGTCTCTGCAAATGGATAAAGGAAGGTAAAGTCGCCGAGTGCAAAATTAGTTGCTTTTTTGAGTATTATGTTTTTACTGATGTATAAAATGATACTGTATTTAAAACTGATAATAACAAGAACTTTATTATATGTTGAAAACGATGCCAATATGTTCTCGGTCTCAACATAGGAAATTCCTGTTTTTAATGTAACTTCTTTCCCATAAGAATGCGGCGGTTCGGAACAGTATCTTGCTATCAAGAAATCCTGTCTCTCGTAACTTTTTAACAAGTTAGCGAACAGTTTCTCTACCCGGAACATGATTTCCAGAATATTTTCTTCAGTCGCCTAACCACTTTATTTTCATATTAATATCGTACGTAGGAACCCGTTCTTCAAGACTATATATATATATATATATATATATACATACATATGTTGAAGAGGAGAACGATATTTAATAGTATTTAACGCCCGCTTCAACTATGGGCGTATTAAAACGCGGGTTAAACACTGGCGGTGCACTAATGATACATGAAGTGAAATGGTAAATTGGGGAAGGAATTTTAGTGCCCCCCAGCAAATTGCCATTTACGAGGACTAAGGAAAACCTCAGTCAGGAAGACGGTCCTGGTGGGAATACCAAGATCTCCCCTCACGAGTCCGCGCCTTAACAATCTTGGCCACTCGTGGCGGTAGAGGAGAGAAACCCCAACATCTAATTTTTTTAATGTGTTTAATTTTACGCATTATATGTGAATTATTATAATTGCATTAATTTTTTAACATGAAATACTTTTGCAACATTTTGCCGCCACTCTTATATATTTGGATATCATTTTAAGTTCATAATTTCCTTTGTTCTATGAACATGAAGATGAATACAATTTAATACGTTTTTACACCTGGATCAATTGAAATGTCTAATGGCACTGTTATATCAGTTTTATTCTATTGTGAGGCAATTCATTCGCTTTTAACACTTAATTTTATGAAGTAAAGGTGCTGTTAAGTCGAGAGGAGGCTGCTAAAGCAATTGCCCTGTTGGAAGATGGGCGGAGCATGCGTTATGTTACCCAGATGTTACGAGCCAATGTCCACTATACGAAAGAACCCGAAGGTTGACATAAATTTAGTATTACTGCAGAAGTCCAGGATCAGATCGCAGAAGGTAACTCTTCCAGAGAGGATCAATTACTGGGGCTGCAAGTTTTGCGTGATCGCTTGCAAAAGTCACCAGGAGTCAATATCAGGGTGATAACAGTGTAAAGAAGCTCAGCTCAGCTCTAGAAGCCCAGCGAGAGGTCCCTTGCTTACCCAGCAATATCGGCAAGCACGTCTTGCCTCTGCTCATCCACATCTGGAGTGGACTGAGGAGCAATGGAAAGCTGTACGGATGAGTGGAGGTTCAAGCGAGGAAAGAGCATGGAGGAAGACTGGAGAAAGTTATGCACCTTGCCATTGACAATAGCTTTCAGAGGAGGTTCCGTCGTGGTGTGGGCCGGTATCAGTGTTGAGGCCAAAACTTTTTTTTTTTGGAGGGGGGCTCTGAATTCAAAACGTTAGGTTGGAGAAATTCTTCATTAGCACGTTATTCCCTATGCTGCATATGTAGGCAGTGATTTCCGCTTCATGCAAGTTCAAGCCCATCCACATTACGATACAGTACTTGCGTGCGGTGGGGATTCAGGCTCTAGTTTGGCATTTTGGGATATGATGGAGATAAATGCTCGTCATAGTGTTCCTAAGAGCCTCAGTAAACATTCGGAGGCTTGGCGTGAGCAATGGGAGACCATACCACAAAAAAACCTGCGGGCCTTGATCCGCAGCATGCCCGTAAGGTTGCAAGCTGTGATACAAGCCAGAAGAGGAAACACCAGCTTCTGAGAGTGCCACTGAATTTGAAAGGTGTGTCATGTATTACCAATGCAGGTGTGTAAATATGTATGTGTTCCCTGCAGGTAAAAGCGATATCATTATAAAACATGATCAACTTACATTCAAGTACTTGCTCGTACAATAAAGGGCATCATAGATTCAAAATTGCATCCAAATAAATAAGAGTGGTTGCAAAATGTTCAAACAATGAATGTAATTATAATAATTCACATACAAATAATATTAAAATATTTAAAAATGTTACGCGTTCCTTTTTTAAGTTAAGTAGTGTCATAACTAGAGGAAAAATTGGCTTACAATTTACACAAAATGAAAGGACCGAGAAAAACACTAACGCATAATCACTAGTTAACAGAGCCTTCCTCAAACCCCAAAAGCAGCTGCATGCGCATACACTATACAGCCTTGACATTTAGCTTATCTCAGCATGAAGCCGCACTTTGCAAGCCTGTAACTTAAATAATCTTACTGTAAATGCCATGTGGTAGCCCATACATTTCCTATTAATCAACACAATTTTCACCAGCTGCCACCCGTGTAGACTCAACAATGTGATGTGAAAGAAACAGTTGTGTTAGTAATTCATTCCTAAACAAAGATAGTTATGCAGGGGTTTTTGACATTAATCCATTGCATAAAACGCTTTGTCCGGTTTTATTAAGCATAAAGTAAATAAACAACACCGCCCAACAACTGAAGAACTGCTGTGCTGTGATAAGAGGCATTCAGTTGCATAACGAAAAATCGTCTCTTAAATGGCAGGCGAACATACCCTGGCACTAACTTAATGCTCCTGAATTTAAATACTTCTTACAGAAATACTGCAATCATAATATTCGAGATTAATCATCTCTGAGAGAACCTCTTGATTCCTTATTTTAACAAAGCAGAGCTTACTTATGTGATTCATATACTACGTTCTACTTCCACTGAAGTGTTTGGAGCATATTTAAAGCAAAATATTCTGGAAAGGATCATACCAGTTACAACTGAACATTCACCTTATAGGACATCATGGAAATGTTGATTAAGACAAAGTAAAGTAGTTTTGAATAGTCCTGTTGAATGAGCAAAAAGGTGCTTGGTGGTTTCTGGTCGAGTTAATTTTCTATTTATGCGTTTATAGGGGAATCGGGTTAATATCTCTCTTACTTCCGTACTGAACACATTGTAGGGGTGGTTTATTGCATAGCTGCACCTTTCTCACTTGCAATTGTTTGTTACATTTATGCAACTGAGAAGTTACCCTCACCACAAATTTCCTAGAATTATCTCTCGCTGATCAGTACAAGGTCATTCGCCGGGATTATTCAAAACTACAGTACTTCCTTCATCCTATTTCCTAGTATTCGTATGTCCGAAGTAACTGTGGGTTACTTTCACAAATGAACATTCTGCTGTTTAAAGAGCTTAAGTGAATGGGTTGAGGAGAGAATTTTTGACTCTTGAAAAGAAATAAATATGTACACAAATGTATAAATGTGTTCTCTATAAATATGTTTGTGAAGTGGACATGTCATTTATTTTTTATAATTTTTTCCACTTCAATATATTGAAATTCTTTGTGTTATTTTTAAAATGCGTAAATAATCGTAGGAAAAAACCAACAATAATCCAAGACATGCAATAAAAAAGGGAAGAAGAAGGTTTTAAACCTTATGTTTATTTCTATCTGACTCTAAAATACATTCACTCAGTAAAGGCATTTTCACTAACTTCTGGGCTCAGGTAATACATTGTATGAACCCGCTCAATTACGATGCCAATTCGAGCACTTTGATTCGCCATACATTGAACCATATCGGTGATTTCAGTCCTTATATTTATTTTGGTGCTCCAGGATGTGCCGCGCTTGAATCATTTACCTAAGTAGAAAGAATGGCATGCCTCACCTAATGTAGGCAAATGCTCTCGTGAATTTCCTTTGCTGTTTTCCATGTCAGGAAAAAGAATTGAATCTCATAACAACTTCCAATCTTAATCGTTTTTCACTATCACTCAAAATCCTTGAATTTAAACAACTGTCAAGTAATGTTTTTAATAGTGTTTGAAGCCGTTTTTACTGCTGAGGCATCATAGGCGGTGGGCACTGGTAATACATAAGTTGAAATGATAAATAGGGAATAGGATTTTTTTAAAGGAAGGAAACATTGCAGGCTCCAGCATTAGCCATTTATGAGGACTGAGGGAAGGGTGGAAAAAACTATCAGAGAGGGCGGTCTTGGCGGGAAACGAACTCCAGATATCCCGCTCAAGAGCTTTCCTTAATCACCTTGGATACCCGTGTAGATCTCTGCAAATTGTGAATTGACATCAGAGTGACTTGTGAGAAAAGAATATTTATACATAGAATGCAAATGTTATTACCTCATACCAAATGTTCCAAAATTAGACTGACAAACTTTGGGATGTGTTAAATTAACGTTTTTAAAGCACTTTTAGTGAAGGAACCAAAGGGCCACAACGTTTCGTTTCACTGTAATAAGCTTAGTCATTATTTGGATAATTTTATAGGAAAGAAGTTTCGGTATGTGAAATTTAATAAATAAAGCCAATAATAACTGATACAAAATTCATTTGACCCAAGAATACAATTGGTAAACTTACTGAGGTGTTAAATTAACTTGCTGAAATTCTCGTCTCAAAGCAGATGCTGGAACGCATGACCATTCACTTCCAGATAAAGCGCGCATCGACTTTTTATGCTCTGTCTCTCTGAAAGACGGCAGGCATGTCTCTGATTTCATCAGCTGCCCTAGCTATGCATGCTACAAGATCGTGTTTCTGATATTGAGAGGAACAACTTCCAGTAACTCCTGCAGAACTTTTCTCAAAAACACAGGGTAATTGCTGACGCTGAATAGTCGTAGCCAAATGTATCATCCTATCTGAAACTTATTTACAATCCCCGTCAACACATTGAACTGATGTTTTCAAACGCCCAAACTTGTGAAATGTCAGAAGTAAACAATCCTTCAAGTGTGAAGCATGCCTTTCCGCGATTGTCTCGTGTGTTGAAAAGTATTGTCCCTGCTCAATTTGGTGCAAATACCATGCACAAAATTGTCGTCGAAATGGGTAATCACCTGACATAGTAACACGGATCTTTTGAAAATGTAATATACGTGTTCCTGCAGAATTCTACTGACAGTGGAGCGACTTAAGTTCAATTGTCGGCTATGGCGCGAATACTCGTAGGAAGATTGTCT
Source organism: Metallyticus violacea (assembly GCA_030762175.1). Taxonomy (NCBI): domain Eukaryota; kingdom Metazoa; phylum Arthropoda; class Insecta; order Mantodea; family Metallyticidae; genus Metallyticus; species Metallyticus violacea. The sequence continues at coordinate 14,968,034 of CM060840.1, read as the reverse complement.
ATGCGTACTGCTGCCTCGGCCGCAGTAATCGTTCAGATCGCCACAATCCTTGACCTGCTCATTTGTCTAATGTTCCAGTTAGCGTGATCTGCCTAATTCATGCCCTTCAGCTCATTCCGATGATAATGTTTCATGTCTGTATCGTAGAAGTGAACAAATGAGCTTCTATTCTGCTAGGCCGATATTGAAAACAAGTAAGCCACTACACTGCCAGCAAGTACATAGCTTAAGGAGTAAACAAATGATGTTGATTTGTTTTATTTACTGACGCTCATTAACATCTCAGGTCATCAGCGTCCCATTCAATTTAGGGCATGAGACGGCCGGTAAATTTTTCTCACAGGCCTCTTCTTTCAGGCTTGAGGCACTTTTTCGTTCCGTAAATCTACGACAAGGACCCACAGCTTTACTTCCCTTCTGAAGAAAATCATACTTTGGATCCATCAGTCCTGACCGGGATCGAAACCATGATCTTGGATTTACGAGGCAACTGTGGTTACCACTAGATCACCAGGACCGACGTAAACAAATGAGGAGGAAGCATTAATGATAAAATAACCTGTTGCACAGAAACGAAACACTGCAAGCAATGGGTTCCTTAACAATACATTCTTAGACAGACATATTTTGAAAATCCTGATTATGCAGATATTATTTATTTGGTTTATTTACGGACACTCTTTAACATCTCAGGTCATCATCATCATCATCATCGTCATGCATTAATTCAGGGCATGAAACGGCCGGTAAATTTTGCTCAGAGGCCTCTTCTTTCTGGCTCGAGGTTCTTTTTCATGCCGTAAATGTACGACACGGGACCCACGGCTTTATATGCTGATGTTGCTGTTGCTCTCTATTAGTATGCGAACCAAGTTTCTTATCAAACCATTGCTAGCACAATTTCTCTTTATAAAACATGATGTATAGCGATTTTTGTGTTCGTTTAAAAATCATGTCAGATAAAAAGTGTGCATGATACTAGAATATTTGGAAAAGTAGCGTAACACTCGTCTTTTAGTACTTTTTAGTGCATTAAATATCTGATGTTACATGTGAATGTTTCACGTAGATGTATAATTGTGTATATATAATTAATTATGGTATTTAACAAAATACGGACTACAACACAGTGGATTTTAACTTTCTGCATCAATCATTGCAATGAGCGAAAATATTTTCAGCTTTTTAATTCTTGAAAGCTTATGAAACAAAGACCCTGGGGTTGGGAGTAGTGAATAGTAGTGAATAATATTGTGCTAAGATGTCCCCCACCTTATTGTCATTGTATGCCCCACCTGTTGTTGGACTGGGCGGGGCGTATTAGCGCGCGTGTGCAAGTTTCAGCTGATGCTTGACAGCCGCTAAACAACTGAACCGCGTGGTGGACAGCAGTTCGCGCCAAACTACCTGGGGAATCTCTCTAGAATCGATATTGTAATGCAAATGTTGAAAAGAGTGCGAAAACCGCCTTTGGTTATAAAGTGAAACATTTATTTATAGATAAACAAAGTTTAGTGCTGCAGAGTTTTGAGAGATTGTTGTTACTTTAGACGTGTCATTTCGTGACATCTCTCAGTTTTTGTGATGGAAAACGTGTCGTATTGGGACAGTGTTACGATTTTCGTGAATCCGGTTCAGCAGTGTTGAAAGTGGCCTTCAGATCTATTGATCTTACTCGTAAAACGTGCAGCAAAAAGGCCAGCGTGTTGCGTTCTCAAGGACAGCGCTGATAAGTTTGAAGAAACGCTCCTTTGCCGTGAGCCGAAACAAGGAAGTAGTTATAGAAGTACACTGTCTGTGTAAATGATAGTTACGTTGTGTAACCGCCTTTATTCTTGAAGGACAGCGCTCCAATTGTTACCTAATGCTCAGTTTGTTGAACTGTGCCACCTCACCTCCACTGACTGGGCAACTAAAGAATGATACATACAATTTTGAGCAATGATTTGTCGAAAAATTGTTACTAGCAATGTTCCGCTTTCAAAATTGGATTGTAATTAATATGGTTTGCGATACAGCTTTGGAGTGCCAGTGATATTCAAGATGCGACTTTTAGGGACGAGAGCTTGTTTCTTCAGTATCATGCGAACGTTTGCCAGAACTGTCATCCACGGTCAAATGAAAAGCTTTTAGAAACACTTCTTAGGGCGCTATTTTCACAGGATATGTCGGTTAGTTTCGCCAGTAAATGAACCAAAGCTGTATACCAATAAACTCTCGAACATTAGTTTATGTAACGATCCAGTGGTCAATGCCTCGTCCACGAATTTGAAATAGCCTACTGGAAACGGCGGCAATCAAATTCTAGTAAAGCCCAAGATTAAATCCACAGAATTAATGGACTGACACGAGTAGAGTAGAGGGCAATGAACGCTGTTTTAATGTCTTTTACCGATGTTGCGTAACGTTAAAGAGTGTGAATTTGACCCCTATATTCTGAAAGGCGAATTGGATTTATTTCCAAAACAGTGCGATCCATAAACATATGGATGTAGCCTATGCTGAACTTCGCTTTCGTAAGTAACCATGTCGTAACTGATTTGTTTGGCATGAAATTAACTTCATTTGCTACAGGAGTATACCCGCTTCATAAAACATGGTAAGTTGTCGTTAGAAATACAGGCCGCGTTATGAGCGATATCTGTGGATGCAAAACGCCATTGCTTGTGCTGCGGTTCAACATTTTCGGAATTTAAGCCAGTGCATTTGCTTTTCATAGTAAACTAAGCACAAGTTATGATTAGTGTTGAAAAAAGAGACGAAACTTTGTATAACAACTGCTTTTCGAGAAAGGAGAATGGCTAATAGTTGCAAAAACCAAGAAATGTGAGAGTATGGCGCAATCGCGGTAAATAAAAGTGCAACTTGTGGGGAATATGACCATCACCGGACATGGTTACTAGGAACTACGGAATACAGGAGCTGCCCCCGTATTCCCGCCTCCTGCAGCTGGGGGCGGACGTTGGGGGTAGCGACCAGCAACAGCAAATCATAACTCTGCAAGAACTGAAGTCCCAGAATGAACCAACAGAATATTATGATCTCTCCGGCATTCCAGAGTGAGTAGCTTTGCATATTTAAAGCCTCGTTATTTAAATTTAAGATAGAGATCTCAGTTAACACGACTTCCTAACACGATAAATTTGTATTTAACACATATATAAACTTACAAAAATGTCTAACCTTATTCAACAATAAGTTCATAGTCCGCTATTTTTCTGTCAACAGAGAAACATAGGTGGCCAAGAATTGTAATGCCTTGCTATGTAAAAAGCGATCAACATTTATGAGTGCGTGGTGGTATTCCTGTAAATATGAAACAAATGCTGACGTGTTTCTAAATATATACGATAGGCAATTATCAGATTTGTATAAACTTTCTTTGCCGCTTTCCAAGGTAAACTTCAGTAAGATAATAAAAAATGTTAAAAATGTTCATTATTCCGATATTTTGTTGTATAATAACTGATATCAAAGAAAATGCTAAAATGGATAGTGTTTACTTTTCTAAAGAAGAGCGAACTATTGGCGAAAGTAATTTAACCAGAAGTTATTTTCAGTGACTTCTTGCCGATAAATTGTGTAGAACTTAAACAAAAATGAAACCAACTTAAAAATAGCTGTCATCTTAGATCAGTTAAGAAAAGTATGCTAATACTAGTCTTTGCAATTCCAATAGAGGAAACTTGAATATTGATTATTGGCACGCACCGTACCTAAAATGAGAAAGTGAGTGAAGGCATGATAAAAGCACAATGTGAACAGTTTGCACTTAAGACGTTGTATTATTAATAAAGCAAAAATTCACATTCCATATGTCCTATTCCCTCACCATGGCGGATTTATGCCTTATTATTAGCAATTCGTTGTTTATTTTTTATAGTTGCTAGCCGTATTATTATTTCACCATATACAATTTGTGGTGCAACGGTAATGGATTGTGGAAATGCACATATAAAAATTACGTTAAGTTCGCTAATATATTGTACTCATAAAATCCACGCGTTACTATTACTTTCTATGTTCTGAAGTGTATGTATATATATATATATATATATATATATATATATATATATATAAATTAACAGTAATAATAAAAGTAGATAAAGATAAAACACAGAGAGTCACACTTGAAATTGCTATATTTTTATTTTTATTTTATATTATATATATTATTCAAATAAAATAAGAAAGATACATTCTAAAAATTAGGGAAATCAGTCTATTAGGAAGGGGGTTATCTGAAACCTAAAATTTAAAATGCGTTCTTGCCATTGAAGAACTCGCAGTAGTTCAAAATATAGCAATTTCAAGTGTGACTCTTTCTCTGTGTTTTATCTTTATCTACTTTTATTATTAGTGTTAATTTGTTACAATGTTAATAGTGTTTCTTTATTTTTCATTAATATTATATATATATATATATCGCATTAGCTATATGTGAACACTTCGTTGGGCGTGAAAAGCGTCGACAGTAGTTTGCAGCACGACTGTGCAATTTGTTGTGCTTTTTTGTAATATTATTATACTTATTGTAATTTTGCTCCTTACCCCATGTTCTATTTTCATCCTCATTAGACCGCCACGGTGGCCGAGGTCGTTACGTCTCGGACTCGTGAGCGGGAGGTCTGGGTTCGAATACCGCCGGGACCGTCCTCCCTGACTGAGGTTTTTTCCAGGTTTTCCTCAGTCCTCATAAATGGCAAATGCCGGGAAGGTACCCTAAACTTAGGCCTGGAACGATTCGTTCGATAAAAATAAATCGTTTCCCAACATATCATTACATCTCATGTATCATTCAGTGTCTATCGCCTGTGGTGCCTCTGTAGCAAAAACGGGCGTTAAACACTATCCTCATTAGAGAAAAAATATTTTCAATAAGTCATTAAATATAAATGAAAGTTTTCTTCATGACGCTATATCTATGAAAAGTAAAAAGTTAATAGTGCTCATACACTATATGGCATTCGAAACCAGAAGAGAGAGAGAGAAAAAAAATCCCTCATATCAGGCGTGAAAAATATTCTGCCAAATTTCGATGTTTTTTAAGAAACAACTTCGGTTCATGTTAATATCGTTCTGTGCTTTTCAAACACATTAAACAAATTAAAATAACACAGATGAAAAGGAGACCATTGGGAGCGAATTCAGAATAGATAACTAGCAAAGCGAATAGACACTGAACGTTCGCAGCGACTTCTGCAGTATTAGAACACATTTTGAATTTCTAATGTGCAAATTTGATATAAAAGCAAACTGAACCAATATTTTTCAAAATCAAATGATTGACAAGAGAACGTTGGCGAGTGACATAAAACACCAATGCACAGCCCCCTCCCCAAGAGCGAGAAAATGTCCGGTTCATATGAGCGCGTAAGTTTTGTTGCTTGATATTCAGACCGTACGCCCGTACTTGAATAATGCAAACCACAAAGTACGCCATTGTAAGATAATTAAACGACGATGTCAAATCCGAGAAAAGGCCGTGCGTGCTCTTAATTAATTTAAGTGATTGTTGAGATGAAAGAAAGCCGATGTTTATTTTTGAAAGCTTCTATAGTAAAAACCTTCCAATTTAAAATCAGCACTGCTGCTTGCTACAGGAATATGCTCCAGATATTTCTTATGCATTTCCAAGTGAAATTTCAGCGCGTAAGGCTTGAAAACGTGAAACATTTGAAAGTTACAGTGGATTATGCGTGTGTGGGTCGGCGTCTTGAATAATATTCGTATTTTAATTTTTCGCAAGGGAATGCAGTTCCGATAAGAATTTAAGTAACTCCGCACTGATATTTAATTAGCTTATGAATGTTTTTACGCAAATAGATGACTTATGTTAAATATATACACACACATTTTTCCCCAAAATTCCTCTTATGAAAATTACTGCAGAGATTCGACGCTGTAGTACAGTTCTTATCACTCCAGGTACAAATTGGATCTCAACTTGCAGGCTAGGACTCGGTCCTTCTTTTTGACATGTGTGGAGTTTTTCCTTACCCTGAAATGGTGAATACCAAGTAAAATTGTATGCTAAGGACTTCGGGCTATATGCGTCATCTTTTAATATATTCCATGCATTGTCTCAAAAGACGTTGGCAGTTGGAGAAACGTTAAGCGCTTAATCTACAGAGCTAGCTAAAACCTAAATTACCTACTTTTGAAGCACGTGGCTGGGTGACATGAAACTCGCGAATACCGTATACTGAAAACTCAAAAATTACATTCCTGTTTAACCTGAAGTAACTCCAGCTCTGATACTTTAAATGGAATACCTATTATATTTTTACAGTTTCAAATAATGCTCATTAAGAGCTTTTCAAAACTACCCACACTAGATATTTATACACAATTTTATTGTTACTAACTCAAAAAAACAAGGTCTAAATTCTGTGTTCAAACTGTTAACCATCAACTGCTTGGCAATGGGCCAGTCGATCATAACAAACCATTTAAGGAATGACTTAACCAGGCTTTGGGAATGTCTTCCACTGCTTCCATTATTCGATACTCCAGATTTTCTACGGTGTTGGGTCCTTCTCGACATACTACTGACTTTAAATACCCCACAAAAAGAAATCCAAAGTTGACAAATCTGCGGATCTTGCTGACTGCTCTATGCGATCTCTCCTACCAATCCATCATTGTGGAAAAACCTGGTCTGAGTGCTGACGAATATTTTGTCCATAATAAGCTGGAGCCCCTTCTTGTTGCGAATAGAAATCGTCTCTGGGTGTTCCATCGTTAATTAGATGAGGAAACAAATTTGCGATTGCCGGTACAATCTGATTTCGAAGCAAATCCAAATATTTATTAGCGTTTAATGTTTATCTAAACAAAGGACTAACGATATGATCACAGCCCAAACATTAAGTTTTGTGGATACTGCATGTGTTGTTCTCCTATATCCATTATGATTTACATCTGGCCAGTATCGGCAGTTATGTCTGTTGACAAATCCATTAAGGCAGAATGTGCCTTCACCCGAGAAAACAAGTTGTCTAGAAAAAATACATTATTGTTAATGAGCTTATCATTAACTCAAAAACTGCATTCTTCTATCGGAATCATCTGAAAGTTCAGTAAAAATTGAATTTTATGGGGATTTTACTTAGGACTTTTAAGGATTTTCATCACGGAACTTTGGCTTATATTTGATTTTAACTACTAATTTGTACTAGGAACTTTTGCATTTGCCTGCATACGGATGGAAACATTCAATGAAGTATTCACATCAGTTGCACTTTTCGGGCGATCTAATATTGGTACGAGAGTAGGTCCATAAGTTTCCAACCTTGTCGATAAGGTTTATCGACTTCGCAAAATCCAAATCTGGTGTCATACCTTATCTGTTAAGTACATAATTACACCTGCAACTTCCGCTCCGCTGTGTTCAGTTGTTCAGATATAGCTACATAAAGAAGGCTATGTGTAGAAGATTGTGACATATTCAGAATGGAGTGTCGAGCAGTTATTAAGTTCTTCACAAAAGAAGAACTTACTCCAAATGAAATTAAACAACGATTGGACGTTGTGTACGGGGAAGCATCCTCCCCTCATATTCTACCGTAAAAGAATGGGTCAACCTTTTTCGAATGGGTCGAGAAATTACTGAAGACGAAGAGCGTACAGGTCAGCCCTTGGAGATGCTCACTCCTGAAAACATCGCTCTTGTGGAAGGAGAAATTATGGAAGACCGGCGTCTCATAGTTACAGAAATAGTAGCAAGGTTGGACCTTTCTGAAACAACAGTCCTTCGAATTATTCGTGAACATTTAAACATAATAAGGTTAGTGCCTAGACTTCTTTCCTCAGTCCAAAAGCAGCATCGAGTCATCTGCTGTCAGGCATTTTTGGAGCTCTACCGTGGCAACGAGAGAGAAGTTGTGCAAACCATTGTTACAGGAGATGAAGCTATGGTCCTCTACTATGATTCCTTGTCCAAAAGAGAATCGTAAACCTGGCGAAGCACCGCCTCTAAAGGCCAAGGTCACTCAGTCAACCAAGAAGTTCATGGCCACAATCTTTTGGGACTGTGAAGGAATACTCTTCATTGATTTCAAGGAGGGGAACACCACAGTAAATGGGGAGAACTATGCTGACCTACTGCACAGACTACGTGCTTCCATCAAAGAGAAAAGGCGAAGAAAGCTGAGTGGTGGTGTGCGCCTTCTTCACGACAACGCGTCTATGCACACAGCTCTTGTTGCAAAGGAAGCTGTGAAGAAATGTGGCTTCAAGGAGATCGACCATCCACCCTACAGCCCAGATCTAGCTCCCAATGTTTATTTCCTCTTCTCAAAAATCAAGAAGGGCCATAGAAGAAGAAAATTTGAATGTGACGAAGAAGTGATGGATGCTGTTTATGCCCATTTTGCAGACAAGACTTCTGACTATTTGGTGGGGGGATAGGTTAATTGAAAGATGTGAGAAGTGTATTGCAATAAATGGTAACAGTATTGAAAAGTAAAACATAGTTTTTGTTTTTATCATACCTAGAAAATGTTAAGCCGGAAACTTGTGGACCTACTCTCGTTAGTCGTTTACGCTTCCAATGTGAGTAAATTTCTTTACGATCCTTGTTACTGTTGTATGTGGAATTGGATTACCATCCGGATGCATATCATTAAATAAATTCGCCGGCTCTCGACGAGATTGTTGCCGTCTCTATAGCCTACTATTCTTTCCCTTTCGCTCAACATCAGATAGAATTATTTAACACACTGGATATCAGATTTGATCCCTTAAATAAGATGCTTCTGTATCAATAAACACGATTTCGTGGCTATAAACAGACCGTACTTATGTAAGTATTGTCAAAACGCAGTAAACAAAACGAAGCGTTTAATTTTACGCTACACTTTTTCTTTTTCTTGATTTAGCAACATTGAATTTGTACACAAGTATCTAGTGTGGGTAACTTTTGAAAAGCTCATGAGATTTATTCTAAAACTATTGTAGGTGTTCCATTTAACGGCTTGTGTTCTTTAAAGGCATCGATGAGGTGGAAACTCTTGCTACTCGCATTTGAGAGGTTCCGGGTTCAAATCTATAGAGCCTGCCATACTGACCTTTATCTGTTTTGTGGTTTCCCGGAAGTGCTCTCAATGGGGACTTGGGCAAATTTATATTCCCGTAATTTCATACGGGAATATAAACTTTGCCATGAAGCCGTTTGTTTTACAATTATTTTCATTTTTGTACACATAAATTATTAAGTACATTTACTCATTCTCTTGTTAGAGTATTTGGATATCACGATATCGCCGTTATTCATTCTCATAATTTTTTGATGATATTTCTCAAATCAGTTCCCGCTGACTGCAAGTATCTGTCACAGCTTTTCTGCCAATATCTAAATACATGCTGCAAGCCATTTTAGACAAATCCTTCATAATCGCCTTCATCTCTGCTTTTGATGTTGGAAATGACCTCCCACGAAGGTGCTTCTTAAATTTTGGGATAGCAAAAAGTAAAACTGGGCTAAATATGGACTATAGGGCGGGTGAGGGACACAACAGTGATTTTTGTAACATATTCAGCAACAAGATATGCGATGTGCGGCCATGGAGATATGGCCTTGCACAATTTTAAGGACATTTCTGTAGTACTGACCTGTTATAGTTATATGCGCAGACAGGACATGCTGATAAAACATTCCTTGAATACCGAAAAGCCAGATAACCACAACTTTTCCAATAAAAGCAACCTCTTTTTATGATAGAGATGTCACACAACTTTGCTGTTTGCTCTCAGGACCGAACTTTCATCAGCAGTGATTATCTTTAAAGTTAACTCCGCATTTACCTATAAGGTCGTCTTCAACGTCCACTTGTTTCTGAAATCACCAGTCTTGCACCATGTACGAACAGCTACCAAAGTGTGGGTGCTCCCAGTGGAATTTTGAGAATTTCCGAAAGTATTCCTTAACGATCTTCTCTCATAATGACAGCAGCGGTGTTAATGTTTTCTTATGTAGAGCACTAGCTGGAGCGCTGGGTTCACCCTCATTTGAAATTGATTACTTCTCCTCTTTAAACATTTTGCACTGTGTTGGAGTTGTACTAGATGGGGAAAAAAATCTAATTGACCTTCTGTAGCGTTGCATAGGTCTCCCTGAAGATTTGTTGAGACGAAAGCATTTTCTGAGCAGTATATTGTTCGTCGCGTGTCACCTCCGTTTTGCTGTAGGCCGAACTAAAAATGTTTCAACTTGAACACCTCCTACAGGCGGGAACCGGAAGTGAACAGTGCAACTAGTACCAATGTACATTATACGTTAAGCTAATAAAATGTTGTAATGTTAAATTTTAGCGTGAATAATTTACTGTAAAAAAATTTAACCGTTCTTTATTGAACGCCCTTTTAGTACTTGAACTTGAGTACCAATCCGTTGCACTTTTCTTAAGTAACTGTAAACATAATAACGAAATAGCAGGATGCGAAGTGAACGTCTGTACTGTATGCTGGCGTTGGTATTACAATTGCCAAACTGTACTACAGTATCGTTGCAGGATTGCTTGTGATTGGGGTATGAACAGCCTACCAGAATATCTGTGAGTTTGTTTGTTAAAATATCTTCCTAGGCACAGTTGAATTTTCCGCAGCTTTAACAATCAAAAGTTGGATGTTTCTGATTATTTTTTAAATAATGCAGAAGTACGTTTCAGAAATATAATTACTTATGTATTGGTTCTTCACTTGACTTTAAAAGGCATCGAAGTTCGTACCCACTGTCTCCGAAACGCATCGGCAGGTGGGAACAACATCAGAGGAGGAAAGATCATTTACATCTTGTATCTGAGTGCTAACAATGCAACATGTGAAAACAAACAATAAAAATACTCGTACAAGAGTCGAAGCCTAAACAAATTGGGCTTTCACAAAGTTTATTAGAAAATAAAATATAAAAGCTTTAAAAATACGTATAAATGTTCAAGATCGCTTATAAATTTAAAAAATAAAATGGAAAAAAATTAACAAGTTCAAATTTTAAGATTTGTTCAAAATGAGTAGTCGCAAACTTTAACGGCCGGAGTCAGAATTAAACTAAAAGTTTCTTCCGGGATTAGCTCTTAGTTATGATTTTGTTCAGAATATTACACATGGTAAAAAAATACACTTTTCCTCTACTCTGGACATATATTTTCCGATATTCTAATTAGGAGTGTCCAGCGAAAACGCTATTAAAAAGTCCATCACGCAGGAGTTGCGTAAAGTAAGCGAATTTCTCAGCAAGTTGAATAACTTTAAAAATGAACACAAAATGCAAATTAGACTTATTAAATGAAATCAAATAATTTATGGTCTTACACTGTGGTATTAGGGGAACAAAATTATAATTCTTGCAGTCTATAAGTATCATAAAAGAGAAACCACATTTTTAGAATAAGGTTAAACCACAAAAATTTATTAATGGTTTATTAATTAAATGAAATATACGACCACTGCTATACTGCGTGGGTATTTTTGAACATTTTAAGTATAACCATTTTATTAACTATGCCGTTGATATCTTTACATTCACTAAAATAGAGAGAAATAACGGACTGTTTCCAGTTACATTGTGTATTTAAGATGATGTTCAAATGTTTCAATAAAACAAAAACATGTTACTATTTAAAAACAGTTGCAATGTACTAAGCAAATAAAAACAATCGAAAGTTCCTTCGATTTTCGGTGACTTTGAAATTTAATTTAAATGTTATTGTAGTAAAAACATATAAGGAAGCGTTTTCTGAAGGTTATTACAGAGCACTCTTACATACAAATATAATTCTCAAACACATATTAGATTAATATTTCACAGCTGCTATCTTTACGACAATGCGTTTGTTAAATATAAAACATATGCATCGTTATAAATACAGTTTATATGCTGAATTAGTTTGTCCGTTTATTTTAAAGCAGTTGAGAGAAAATTAAACGCTAGAGCTGTTTTTAAAACTAGGTTTTCAGGTATATTCCCACTCCTAATGGATCAATTTCCCTGATTTTCAGAAACTAGTTGTCTAATTTTATTAAAATGGTATACACAGAGTTTGGTAATGAAAAAAACATGAGTGTCGCTAGAGCGATTTTTAAATTTTGTGTTTGAGGGAAACTCCCACTCCTAATATTTTGATTTCGTTGATTTTCGGAAACTATTTTATTAACCTATTTTAAGTGTTATACATAATTTCGTTGAGAAAAAAAAAGTGCGGCCGCTAGAGTTAATTTTAAATTTCACTTATTAATGAACTCATTAAATCGATCATTAATTGATGGTTACATGCCGAGTTTCGTTGGGGAAAAAATGCGAGCTCTAGAGCGTTAACACACACACACATACACACACACACACACAAAACTAAAATAACAATTACTAGATAAGCAGAAAAAGGGTAAAACACTTAGAATGTCACAAATTTAGTATCGCAATATTTCGAACAGCTCGTGTTCTTCTAAGGCAAGAAAATATATTGCAATAAGAAATCTGTGACTTTCTAAGTGTTTTATCATTTTATCTAGTTATATGTTAGTTGCATTGTTCATTCTGTTATTTTTATCTTCATTAACATACATATATTTTTTTCGTTGTCATTTTCGGTTCCTAGCGGTAGAATCGATGGAGATTTGAAGGAATATATCAAAAATCTTTTCTTGGGTACACCTGCAATAACTACATCCCTTAGGAATTCGCTTTAAAATATGTATAAAAAAACTTCTAGCCAACGGTGCCAACACAGGTACGGATAATTAGTTAGTTATATAATATAATATTAAATAAGCAGTTGTTTATCTCATTTTGAGCGGGTATATAGGCAGAAAAATTGATAACATTGTGAATAAATATCATTCAGTATAAAATATCTGTACACATGATACATTTAAATAAATTGTTTCCGAGAATACCCAAGGAAAAATTTATAAACTAAAAAGATGAACATTGCATTGTAGAGCAAGTTCAATGAATTCCAAAGTGCTGGTGTTAAAAAATGCATCAGAGAAGAGGTCGGAAAGTTTCTGGTTTGACACAGAAAGCCACGATTCATTGTTGCTATGTTCATGCTCTCTGATATTCACTTATTTCAGAGGTTTAAATATTGCGTTTCTTTTCCAGCGACGTCATTCATCTGTTTTGAGAAGCTCGTTTAAGCCACACATAGAGTAATGTTGAAAATTTAAGACAAAGCAGGGTTAAACGTTTAAACCTAAAGAAGGACTTTCACGCAATGATATTAAACAACGTCTTGATGGATGTGGAGAGCCTTCGCCTTTATGTTCCATATGAAGAAGTCAAATTTATTTCGTTTGGGTAAAGAGAGCTTTGAATATGACCCACTTGTGGGTAGGGCGGTGGGTATATTGACACAAGAAAACATCTTATTGATCTTATTTAGAATTGCTTAGAGACTTTCGTGAATTAGGCAGAGAACAATAAATAACTAATTAGAACATTGTTAAAAAGCTCAAGATAAAAGTGCAAGAGTGAATTCCACTCACGGAAAATCAGATATTTTTATTTATCGACCAATAAGAACACCTAGTAAAAATGTATTAGTAGATTAACGGTTTTTTTTCCCCCTGAGGCACAAAACGCTACAATGGCGTGCGTTTTTTGTTTATGCACACTTACAGGAAATTGAAACTAAGTATGAATAAGTATTTTTCACTTTTCAAATACTACGTAAAGTTTTGTTCTTATTAATGCGTTGAAATCTCCCTGAAGATTCATATTCTATACGCGATAAATCAAGATTACAACATTTCTCACTTCGCATTTCTTTAAAACTTCAGAATCACATATCGAAGGAATATGTTACATGTTTACTTTATCACAGTCACGTAAAGTAAAACGATTTCGTTAGGGAATGTTGCTATCTCCGTATTTTACTTATACTGGTACATTTGAAGTAACAACGCTCTTGTACAAATGTTCTCCTGGGCCTGTTCCACAAAAGTATGGTCTAATACAGTGGTTCCCAAACTTGTTAGTTCATGGAGCACTTTTCAGTGCAAAAGTTCATCACAGAGCACTAATTTTCATCTAGCGCTTATATGACCATAAGATAGAAGGAAGATAAATGTTCAGAATTTAGAAATCAGAAATGTGAAACATGCTTTTTATTAGTATCATTACGGGGAGAGGAGAAGAAAACTATAATTTCACAACATACATTACAAAACAAACAATATTATGAAAACACATTTTAAAACGAGCTAAAAGCAAGTATTGTAAATCTACAATATTTCCTCATAGATCCGGTACACAAATGCAACATTTCTAATGTTGTAAAACAAAAAATGTTACTTGGGACCGTATAAGAATTATTCTAATGAGAGCAATAAGACTGAGTTGATTTACATAACTGTGGTTGAATTTGGGACAACTGGCTCCGCATCGAGACGAGATCTGTGTTTTGTTGTAGAACCTGCATAAGCAGAGAATCCTGATTCACATAAATAAGCGGATTCAATCAGAAGGACTTTAAATTTGTCAGACACCACATTTCACTTAGCGATTTCTTATTTGAAAAATTATCTTTTATCATACAATCTGATGTCCAAGCATTCATATTGCTGCGTTGTCAGAGAGACTGACTTCTCTGATACAGCAGAAAACGGGTTTACAACCCAACCTTTTGTGTGTGTGTGTGTGTTTTTTTAATCTTCTTTATTTACTGCATGCTCCATTACTATAATAATTAGTAATGTACATGTATTGCTATCATTTCATTGTTACATGTTATCCTTAATACTATTTTTCAACACCGTTTTATTCTTATTCTAACCTAATCATATTTGAAGATTGTCTAAATTGGTTATATTTGAATGCTTTTACATTATCATTCTCAGTCACCACATTTCCTATCCTATTAGTCAATTTGTGTTAATTTGAAAACTGTCAAAATTTCTACTGTTTACAAAAGTTTTAAACTGTTTATTATATTTTAGAACAAGTTCACTATTGTCTATTGGCCATCGCCTAGTTACTTTTGCTACATCTTTCCGGAATATTTCTCGCTCTTTCTTCAAAATTTTGCAGTCCCACAAAATGTGTTCCACCGTTTGAATGCCCTCCTGACATACACATAATGAGTTCTCTGCTATTTTGAAGCGATGAAAATAGGCTCCAAATTTCCCGTGTCCTGAGAGGATCGCTGTAAGATTGGGGCTTAGAAGGATGTTGGTTTTTTGCCTTTTAGCTACAGTTGGAAAATAGGATTTTGTAATCGCTCTGTTCGTTGTCATTTGCCACTCTGTTTCCCATAGTTGCTGACTTTCTTCTCTTAATTCATTCCTCACTTCACATTTTGGGATGAGTTGATAATCCACTGGCAGGTCCTTGCTTTTCGCTGCTTCTTTAGCGAGTCGGTCTGCTATTTCATTTTCTTCATTGCCAATGTGTGCTTTAACCCAAGTAAAATGTATTTCCCAGTGTTCTTGTAAAGTGATTTTAACTTCTTCCTTATTCTTTCACAGAGGTTACCATGTTTTGTGTGGTTGTTAATTAAATCTAATGTAATTCGACTATCCGTGTGGATTGCTGCTGTTCGTTTGTTGAAGGTTGCGTTGTCTATATTTTCCAACTGTTCCAGGGCTCTCAAAATGGCGAACTGCTCGGCTTGATTATTTGAGCATTTTTGGTGCAGCTTATACCGTAGTTGATGAACTGGCATATTATTATTATTATTATTATTATTATAATACATTATTATTATTATTATTATTATTATTATACATTATACATTATTATTCCTACCCCCACACCTGCCTCGCTTTTGCTGCCATCAGTGAATATTTTCAGTGTATACTCTTTGTCATTTTGTTTCTCCACTATTTTAGGTATATCAGCAGGGTGAGGCCATTCCCTGTACGGTGTTTCACTGTCTACCGCTTTCCTCCATTTATGATTGGTCTTTTCTCGATTCCTCTTGTGAAGTTGTATAATCTGGCGATTTCTTTGAGTGCTATCGTTACTGGAATTATACCTGTAATAATACAGAGAGCTTCGTTTGATGTTGTCCTAAACGCCTTGGCAATTTTGATGTTTATAATTCTTTGTACTCTTCTCAGTTTCCTTGCATTGTAAGTCCGCTGTACAGCGTCTATCCAGACAGGTGCCCCGTAAGAAAGAAGGGGCAGAATGGCTCCATTGTATATTATTCTCAGCACATCAGATCGTAGCCCCCATTTTATTTTGGCAGTTCTGGATAGAGAGTGTATGAGTTTGGTACATTTCTCTGTTACATAGTCCATGTGCTGATTAAATTTCAGCCTATTGTCAAAAATCACTCCGAGGTATTTTATAGTTTTAACTTGTATTACTTTGCTGTTACTTAAGTAAATGTTTAACTGTTGGCTTGTGCTGGGCTTCCTCCTCGATATGTATATAACCTGCGATTTTTGTTCATTTGAATATTATTTTGTTGTTTGTAGCCCATTTTGAGATCTTTAACATTTCTATATTGGCGTAGTTTTCAATTTCTAGTTTGTTTCCTCCCCTAATCAAAACAACATCGTCTGCAAAAGAAACCACCTTTGTGCAATGTTTGTAGCAAAGATTTAATAATGAATCATGTGTGCGTGCGTGCGTGCGTGTGTGTGTATGTGGAGTTCTTCGGGAAAATAAATGTTAAAACTATCAAGTAAACTTAGGTGAACTGGAAACTAATTTAAAATATCCTCAGGTATGTCTGAATCTAGTTCTTCTATAAATTCTTTTACCATTAGGGAGCTGTCAAGATTGCCATTGTTTGCTTATTCTACCCAAAACTTGATTTTCTTTGCACTTTACGCTTGCTTCAAACACGTTGTTGCTTTACCTTGAAGTGAGAGGCTTAAATTATTACTTTCTGAAAATTATCACCTAAATATGCCGATTTTATTAGCCAGCGTTCGTCACATAACCTGTCTTCCCAAGGCGAAGTCATTGTCAGTCGGGTAGGCTCTGACTTCACCCCTCAGACCGGGTCAAACTTTTGCCTCGAGAGAGTCACCTTATTTCAGCATGAAGAAGTAAAGATGTATGTAAACTCCCCATGTCATCACACAACACTACGAATAGTCTGGTTTTCTTTGGCGTGATTCAATAAAATTAATTGGTTTACGCTTTCATCCTGGACTCCTTTTGGGAATTTTCTTTATCTTTTTCACAGCAAGAGCATGGCAGTAGCTATTACTGCACTCCTTCGTTTTTCGTTTAATTTTTTAGATAATACCAGGCATCATCCAGTTATGGTCTTCGCGCTGTCAATACATACACCAACACAGTTATCCCATGGGATGACTTCCATTGTTACCTGAGGAAGATCAAGTATGCATCTCAATTATTTCTAATCGATTTGTACCGACTCACGACTCATGGTCGCACAAAATTCACAATTTGAAGACCTGGCCATTTCTTTATTCCAATTTGTTCAATGAGCACCTACAGATGTTTTGCGGAGCACAGTTTGGAAACCACTGGTTTAATTCAGCACAGGTGTTTCAGTACAAATCCTTGTAAAGTACGAGGATAGGTTCATAAGTTTCCGGCCTAACCATTTTCTAGGTAAGATAAAGACAAATACAATATTTCACTTTTCAGTATAGTTATCCCTTATTGCAATATACTTCTCACTTCTTTGAATTAACATTTCAATCCCCTCCAAAATAGTCAGAATCTTGCCTGCAAAATGCCCATAAATAGCATCCATCACTTCTTCGCCACACTTAAATTTCCTTTCTCGAATGTCCTTCTTGGGTTTTAAGAAGAGGAAATAGTCACTGAAGCTAGATCTGGGCTCTAGGGTCGGTCGATCTCCTAAAAGCCACATTTTTTCACAGTTTCCTTTGCAACAAGAGCTGTATGCACAGGCGCGTTGTCGTGAAGAAGGCGTACACCATCACTCAGCTTTCCTCGCCTTTTCTCTTGGATGGAAGCACGCATTCTATGCAGTAGACCAGCGCAGTTATCCCCATTTACAGTGGTGTTCTTCTCCTTGAAGTCAATGCAGAGTATTCCTTCACAGTCCTAAAAGATTGTGGCCATGGTCTTCTTGGTTGACTGAGTGACCTTGGACTTTACAGGCGGTGCTTCGCAGGTTTACGCAATTCTGTCGATTCTCTTTTGGACAAGGGATCATAGTAGAGGATCATAGTTTCGTCCTGTAACAATGGTTTGAAGAACTTCTCTCGCGTTGCCACGGCAGAGCTCCAAAAATGTTTGACAACAGATGATTCGTTGCTAATTTTGGACTGAGGAAAGAAGTCTGGGCATCCATCTTGCACTAATCTTATTCATGTTTAAATGTTCATGAATAATTCGAAGGGCTGTTATTTTAAACAGGCCCAACCTTGCTGCTGTTTCTGTAACTTTGAGCCGCCGGTCTTCCATAATTTCTCCTTCCACAAGAGCGATGTTTTCAGGAGTGAGCACCTCCAAAGGCTGACCTGCACGCTATTCATCTTCAATGCTTTCTCGATCCATTCGAAAAAGTTTGGCCCATTCTTTTACGGTAGAATATGAGGAGAATGCTTCCCCATATACACCGACCAATCGCTGTTTAATTTCATTTGGAGTAAGTCCTTCTTTTGTGAAGAACTGAATAACAGCTCGAAACTACTTTTTAAACATGTCACAATGTTTGACACATAGCCTTTTTAATGCAATTATATGTGAACAACTGAACACAGTGGAGCGGAAGTTATAACTGCAATTATTTACTTAACAGATAGATATGCCACCAGATAAGGGTTTTGTGAAGGCGATAATTCTTATCGGCAAGGCCGGAAACTTATGGACCTACCCTCGTATAATTTTGTAACTTTCTGTTCTACGAAAGAATGTACAACACTTGTAAAGTATTAGTAAAATGTTGCAAGTGACGTCATATAAGAGCAAGATGGAGGAACAACTGTTTGTCATTATCGCCTTGCCCTTGAATTAGTTTATGTCCACTCCTTAGTAATAAATTCGTATCTTTAATGTAAAGAACAGACTTTGTCATTCCTGCTAAACGGGTCTTGTATTTTTCTCAGAAATAATGATAGTTTAAATACTTTATTATGCATTTGTCAATATCCAAGCGTAATAGGACGCATAGCAGCATTAATTACAATCGTCGAGAGATGGCAGAAGAATCGAGCTACCCAATTACTCTCGGCCATTTATTTTATTAGTTTATTTGATAATTTATTTTCATATAATTTTATGTAGTTTGACAATCATAGTTTCAGTATAAGCAACAATTATGAAATTGACCTCAAAATATTATGAGGAATGGAAAGCAATTATTTTCGTGGCACGTAGCAAGCAAGAATCTTAAAAAGGAACTGAACTGACAGGAAAGATCAATATCAGCGAGGTTTATTACACTTAACCTAACTTTTTTCATTACTAAAATACTGATTTATTGCCTTATTCACATTGGTACTCCATCATAATCATCACAACTTGCGCTAATACTTCGCATATTTATGTCAACCTATTCCAAAATGTATTAAAAGATATTAAAACTTGCAGTAGTAATTGAAGTTGGCAATTGTAGAGAAATCTATGCAAGTTCCTACTAATATTAATACTTCTGTGGAGCAGAACAAGGAAAAATCACATGTACATTTGTAAGTATGGAGTTGTAAAGTACAAGGGTAGCAGAAACCTTTGTAGAAGAAAATCCTGCTAATAACTGCAAGCTACAAGTCCACACAATTGTAATGTATTAGAGCATACTTTTGTGTAACAGGGCCCAGCAGCGATTACCAGTTGTTTCGTTAGCAGTCAACTGTTATTGAATGGCAGGCTAGTGTCGCTTCGTGAGAATTCGCGAAGTAGATGCTTTATTTATTTCTTTTTGTGTTAATTGGATTTAAAGAGAATGAACAGTAGGCAAAGCTTACATTCTATCCTTTATCTTTGAGAAAATCGGAATTAAAAAACTGGGTATGCCAACTCCAAGTATTAAATTGACTCAACTTAGAATGTATAAAATGGTTTCTGTACAGGCAACTTCATCCTTTATATTCCAGACTTTAATCTCAGAATCATCGATAGAATAGTTAATTTATTTTTAATATGTGTGTTACTACGTATTTTATTAAAATCCCTGCCCTCCTTCTTTCTGTTATGCATGGACGCACATGAGAGTGCTGAAGCTTGCAGTAGCAGTCGTAAAGTTGTGCACCCCGTGTTTATGCTGCTGCAAGCCGCCACTGCTTCCAGGAGATGCAACACCAGCATCCAGACTATTATTTCTTCTTTCAACTGAAGCGAAAAATTCCGGAAAATAAATTTAATAGTTTCTATCGGGCAAAAAGAACTGTAGCATATATATTTACAAATTTGAAAGGCCTGGAGTTGTAAATAAATAACTGTGAATGTTTATAGCAGCAAGTGTTTGGTAAATTGAAATATGCTTTTCTTTTATTTTTCTCACCTCAAAATTAATTAAACAGGAATCATTTGGATCTCATGTTGTACATTTAACTACATAACAGCATGAATTGTTAACCACTTTTTTTATTTTCGTTTTGACTGCAGTGGTCTTACCGCAACTTTACCGTTTTGCTGGGCACACGAAATCTGACGGTTGAGTTTATGTATAAGAATAATATACGAGGATTTGAAAGGAAACGTTACAATTTCAACTTGTAATTTACTTTTTGAAGTTGTGTATCATACGCATTATAGATTTTAAATATGAGATATTTTTAACATATACGAGATCTGTTCAATAAAAAATATTCATAACTTTTCCTTACAAACATACGAATCTTGTGCAGTAGTCACGCCTCCTTTCACGAACGGCAGCGGGGAAAACCGAATGGTAGTTAACAACAAATGCAAGCGGAATAGTGATAACGCACGGAAACGCAATCGTACGCAAAATTAACTTTTTGGAAAGCATGTTAGGTAATTAACAACAAATGCAGGCGGAATAGTGATAACGCACGGAAACGCAATCGTACGCAAAATTAACTTTTTGGAAAGCATGTTAGGTAGTTAACAACAAATGCAAGCGGAATAGTGATAACGCACGGAAACGCAATCGTACGCAAAATTAACTTTTTGGAAAGCATGTTAGGTAATTAACAACAAATGCAGGCGGAATAGTGATAACGCACGGAAACGCAATCGTACGCAAAATTAACTTTTTGGAAAGCATGTTAGGTAGTTAACAACAAATGCAAGCGGAATAGTGATAACGCACGGAAACGCAATCGTACGCAAAATTAACTTTTTGGAAAGCATGTTAGGTAATTAACAACAAATGCAGGCGGAATAGTGATAACGCACGGAAACGCAATCGTACGCAAAATTAACTTTTTGGAAAGCATGTTAGGTAGTTAACAACAAATGCAAGCGGAATAGTGATAACGCACGGAAACGCAATCGTACGCAAAATTAACTTTTTGGAAAGCATGTTAATAGTTTATCGCATTCAGTATAACACGAAATGAAAAAGAAACTGTAATGTAGCAATGCTACACGTAAAGTAAATAATAATCATAAGGGAAATGTCAAACGCTTTTAACACTACAGTTTTGGATATTTTTAACGTAACTTAATCTAACCTACCTAAATTTACAACCTATGCGAGGTTTTAACACTATAAGTTTTAACATAAAAAATGAAAGTAACATTTATTATACTGGAACATTGTATTCAAATTATGAAGATAAAAAAACATCCGTGGTGGGATTGAGTTCCCAAAAGCAGCACTGCGCTCTAACCAACTGAGCTACCAGATCTACATGGTAGTCGGTCCTGGTAGTGTAGTGGTTACCATACTTGCCTCCTAAACCCTAGATCGCGGGTTCGAATCCAGCCAGGACCGATGGATTTTTTCGGGGCGTAAAAATCATAAGTATGGCTTCCTTCGGAAGGGAAGTAAAGCCGTGGGTCTCGTGTCGTACATTTACGGCACGAAAAAGAACCGCAAGCCTGAAAGAGAGGTCTCTGAGCAAAATTTGTCGGCCGTTTCACGCTCTGAGTTGAATGGGACCTGAGCTGTTAAAGAGCGTCCATAAATAAATCATTCAAAAAAAATGTACATTGTAAAAATGGTAATTATTTGCCTACATATGTTGAAGTCACACCACCCGCTGCCTTACGTGAAATGAGGCGTGACTACTGTACAAGAGTCGTCTGTGAGTAGGCATAATTTTTACTTTGCAATATATTGTTAGCTTATAATTTCGTTGTTGCTACTTCCCGTTCCCGCCTGTGAGAAGTGTGCTAGTTCAGATATTTACAGCAAAATAGAGGTGAACAATGTGCTGCTTTGTAATTCCGCTTTCGTCAGCTGAGGGCGAAGCAATGTTTCAGAAGGCCTATGGAAAAATGTTATCTTTCCCTAGAGCTTATTCTGAAGATGGTTAAAATATTTAAAGAGACGAGACAGTTAATTTCAAAGGAAGATGGGCCGGAGCTCCAGTTTGTGCTCTAACGGAAGAAAACATTAATACCGCTGCTGTCATTGTGAGAGAGGATTGTGGAATAGCATTTAAGATTGGTTTTAGAAATTCTGAAAGTTTAGCTGGGTGTCACCCACATTTTGGTAATTGAAAAGTTGCACATGAGACGTGTAGGTTCCATTACTGCTGATTCCCTAACTTAGACGTTCGCGTGTATGTTGCACGCAGTTGAAGGTGATGTTTCAGCGAATGCGGAGTTCTTTCAAGGGTAGTCATTAAACACCTCTATCTTTAAAAAAAAAAAAAAAAAATGCTTTTGCTATGAAAGTTAAGTTCATCTCATTTTTTTGAGTTCAAGGAAGCATTTACCAACATGCCATATCTGCACATACCACTTATAACTTGGCAATGCTACAGAGATGTTCTGAAAATTCTGCAAGGTCATAGACGATGCTGCATTGCGGCAATGCACGGTCGCAAATCGCAAATGTTGTTGCTCAAAATCTCACAAAAATTAAAATAAAGTGTCTCTCTTATCCTCCGTATAGTTCCCCGTCCACCCTAAATTGAAGAAACGCCTTCGTAGGAGGAGTTTTGCACCATCAGAACAAGTGATGAAGGTTTCGGAGATGATTTTGAAGGATCTGTCAAAAAAGGTTTTTCTGCATAACTTAGAAGACTGGCAGAAACTCCATCCAACGGGGTCTATCTTGAGAAATATTAAAATTATGAGGATTGAGTTATATATATACGGGATGAGCAACCCTTCACACAACCGGTTTCGCGGCGTGCGGCCGGCCGGGAAGGTTCACTCGGTACACTTTCACTCATTACACTGTATTGCCTGCCAATTGCGCAAGATTTCAACTCTCACTAAAGCCTTGCGAAGGGGAAATATACGCCCACATAGCGCTGCCGGCCGGTTCCGCGGTTGCGTCAAGCATTGCTCATCTTGTATACGCATTCTTTCTTATAATTTAATATATTAACTCAAAATAATTAGTTTATTATGTACATATCTCTTTGCATTTTAAATTGTAATTCTGAAATGTAAAATACTAAGGTAAATAAATGTTTATACGTAACAAAACAGCGGATGTATTATTTTTAGGAAATTGATAGAATTCAAGTATTTTCAATTGTTTTAAGGAAGGAGATAGTACATGTACAAAGATATATTCATTTAGATGATTTAAAAAAAGAATATGCTATCATTTTAAAATATTGATGGCGTCATTACTGACAGTAGTAATCATGCAAATAAATGTTCTGTGCTAATAAAAGGCGTTTGATTGGAATTTATTTCTAAACAATTAATACACTGCAAATTTAATTGCACTTATAAATGTTTGTATGCCTCTAAGGAGTATTGAAAGTACAGTTCAATACAATATAATAAAT
Organism: Metallyticus violacea; assembly: GCA_030762175.1. NCBI lineage: Eukaryota > Metazoa > Arthropoda > Insecta > Mantodea > Metallyticidae > Metallyticus > Metallyticus violacea. The sequence continues at coordinate 14,944,253 of CM060840.1, read as the reverse complement.
TTCTTGATTGAACATAATGATTCTTATTCCAATTCATGAAATAGCAAATAAAATAATGACAACGCAGTTAAAATTAAAATATCCCTATCTATCGTCTACTAAACTCCGTTTTCGGTTTGTCAGTAATTGTTTATTCCGGAAGACAGAGGTTAATTCAACACTTACAATAATTCTTTCCTATCTTCAGAGGGTAATTTAACTACATATCAATTCTTCTTGTCAATCAGTAATTAACAAATATAATATCAATTTATTTATTTACAGTTCCCAGCTATTTCTTTCTACAGATGCGTTTATTAATATTTAATTACACTGATAGAAACTAATGGCTAAACCAAGGAAACAACGTTCTCACTTGCACTCTAGTGGCCAGGAAAACGTCAACACTGCTAGTGGAACCGCTTTATATGTAAACTGTACCTATGTATTTCTATTTTTGACTGAATTTCTAAAAGCTCCGTTTCCCCTACTTTATATATCTGCCTCATCCATTTGCTTTTTACTTCACCTCCATGATGTAATTCACTGATTAATTTTCAACAACTTTTTACTACCCTTTTGGCCAATTTCTGCATCCTTAGTTTAAAAATAAAAAAGTGGAGAAAGTAAGAATTATACTAAGTGTTAATTAAATAGATCCGTCTCGTCATACAGTACTACAGGATTGATTGCAAATTGCATGCACAGTTGGAAACCTTTATTCCGCATTCTTTTGTCTCAAGGTTTCCGGTCGGGTCGAACCGAGGGTCAGGGTAGACTACTTCCCAAATTGGGCTGTCTTTTGTCATAGCTTTCAGAGAACAATGTGATATACCGTTAGTTGTCATAGGAGTTGGTTTACTGGTTCACTCTTTTAAATAGATATGCGTAATAGAAGCCGGCGTGTCGAATATGCCACTTAATGGCTGACCATGCTGGTAGAGTGTTCGGTATGTGGAAATTATTCTTAATTTGCATGGAGTTTTAAGAACAGTAATACATTTTACGGTATATTGGCATAAATTTAAAAGCAGCTAAGACTCACGGGCGTGACGCAGAAGGAGTCCATAACGTGTTTTCAGATAGAACGAGCCGCTGCCCCCGACTTGTATGAGCCCCTCAGAAAGTCCGCTTCCATTCCAGACGCCGGGTCAGAAACCTTTCCAAAGCGCCAGCCCACCTCTCTCTAGCACTTTCAACTCAGTAACTGTCCAATTCCAGTTTTTCGATGATGTTTGCTATCGAATGCGAATGCTCACAGCCTTCTTGGATTGTGAAGGGTAATTTATTTGCTGGCTTCTTACATAAGGAATGATGCAAATGTGTTAGATATTTTGTTCGAGGCATTGAGGCGGCGAGGTTCAAAGACTGAATTTCAAAGCTGCTGAAAATTTAGGAAACTTAACCTTAAGAATCCGGGGTATTGAACCATCTACCATACAGTCCTGTTTAGCACCATGCTATTTCTGTTGTTTCTGCAGTGAAAGTTGTCATTTTGGGAATACTTATAAACGACCTTGCTCAAACTATAAATTCAGTTTTTCTGACAATTCTCACAGTTGGGTTGATATCGTATATGGGTGTAACACATACAACTATGTATGTGGAGACATGAAGAGTTCCTTGTAAGATTGTGAGAAGTGCTTTAATAACCTGGAAGGCACTTACAAACGTTTTTAATGCCTCTCGTACAAGGAAATGATTGCGGTGCACTGCTGGCATCTATTTGGAAAGCACGAAGGTCATTCTGTTTGGTATTTGCGGTTGCGGGGAAACACCTTCAGTTATGCACCACGGCTCTCATTTGTGAAGAACTTGCCTAGATTCACCGAGATATCTTTTCTTCTTCTCTTTTTGTTTAAATTCTTGTTCCAAACATATCTTCCACGCCGGTCTCTATAACGCAATTGTTTCTTCGGTTTTTTTTTTTGTTTGTTTTTTTTTTGTCCTCATCGTGTTTATTCTACAATTTCTCTTCTTTATTATCTTATCAAGTTGGTGCATAAGCTCGTATCTTTTTTTGACTGTGATATAAGTTTTTAATTCAGATGAATAGCATACAAATTAATCAGATATATTGTCCATTATCTATGACTTGGGGCAATTTCTTGATTCCACGTCTTAAGAAATCTGCTGGTTTGGAACTGAAGAAGTCGTCAAGTCAAGTGTATAAAGCATCTTCGTTATGGAAGCAGTTCCCTCAAAGATTGTTGAATAAAGAACAAAAATTGTGGAGGTCTGAGGGCGCAAGATCGGGAGAATATGGGGGATGTAGAATTACCTCCCAACCAAGCTTCTGGATAGCTGCTTTAGGGTGATGTGGATGTTTCAGCAGTATAGAGCTTGAGGCAGTCTTCTTGATCTTTTTTTCTTCTATTGCTGCTGCTGAGTTGTCAGCAGTTATAGTTACATTTTTGAGAAGCAATTCGTAGTACACGACACTTTCTTTATCTTAATAACTTTTGCACGTTTCTTTAAAGGACAGTCATTCCTTTCTTTTATACTTTTCGTCACCAGTAATAATCTTGGATAGGAATGGTGAATGATGTTCACAAGCGAACCGATGACCAGCAAGCGCAAATACGCAAATGGCCGCCCGCTGACTTAAAATGTGTGGTGCCCATACACTAAATTGTTTAACCTTGCTCAAAGAATGCAAATGTCGCACGATTCATCACATCAACTAATTCTCTATTTGATTGACATGGATTAAAGAGCTCAGGTCATCACCAAAGCTGTATGATTTTCCTCAAATTGGCGAATCTCTCGCTCTTTGAAACGACAGAACTAATAGATATTTTCTTGCAGTGCTTTCTTCAATGGCATTCTCCCCGTAGACGGCACAAATGTTTCGAGCCTGCATTTGCTCTATTAAACTCAAAAGGAAGATTATGTCGGGAGTGTTCTCTCCCTCCCTCCCACTTGACACTCCACCTGCTTTAGCTCACAAATGGTGCAGACTTTCAAATCTCCAAATTTCAAGGCGTATTTACAGGCACAAATTCCAAATAACGAATTGCAGATGACAAACGGCTAGCAGTATCCTAGCAACGCAGTGGTGTAATGAACAAAAGCATTACGAGCTTACGTTCTGTGTATTTTATGTTATTCCGGAATTTACTTGTGAAATAACAGGGTTGATAAATAATATCGTTTATATCCCTAAACATGTTGTCTTGGAATTCTTTAGCCCTCAAATAATATATTGTAATATAAGTTTTGAAAGATATATATTGCGCATCCGAGTGTCATTAATTGCATTTCATTTCACGCGAGGATCGCAATGAACCTCTCAATATGTATGCTATTTTACACTATCATATCGTAATGTAACTTATTTTTAATTTATTATAATTTATTTTAATTTGGAAAGAAAGAAATAACGAGAACTAGAAATATCAAATCGATTATTGTTCATGTGTTTGTATATTTACAAGTTAATGTATCGTTATTGTTTAAACATTTAGTAGCTAGTAGTTGATTGAAAACTACAATGGAATTTGACGAAAGTGATAAAGATTTTTGAAGGAACCCCACGCAGGTGGTTGAAGCGGCGGTTAGTATAGGAATGGTTTGCTGCCTGAGAAATCTGTAAAACGGTATTAGCGAGAACGAGATTTATTCACAGCTTGGTGTCAGGACAATTTGTGGGAATGTTATGTGGGCGTATTTTCTGGGGAAGTCAAAGTAAATGTAATCATCAAACGTTATGGTCTATTTATTCCATGTTAAAGTCTTCGTTATATTTGAGTCATAGTTTTGCTATATAGAAGTTGAAAAGTTGAAAAGAAAATCTGTTGAATATGTAGCAAAAAAGTCAAGTGTTTCACAAGAGAGGGCATAAGTAAATTTGTTTCTCCTGTAGAATGTTTCGATATAAAAATTAATGTAATATTGAGCGTCGCTGGCGCTTGTCGCAGAGATGAACTTGTGAAGATGGAACTCGACTAAAGTAAATATACTCGTCGTGTCAGTTCCGAAGTCCAAAACAGGCCAAGTGAAATGGTTTACTGTTGTGGATAGAACGGAAAAGTGGGTGAGCATTTGCAGAAAGTCCGAAACATACTGGACACAATCTTTAGTTGTGAATTACAGAAATGGAAAGTGTACAATGCAGTCAATTGGTATTAATACATTAGGATTGTTTGGAAACAAAGTTGCAAAATTTTTGAAACTCGACAACCCCTCTTGTTATACTGGGCATTGCTTTCAGAGAACTTCGACTACATTATTTGTGCATGATGCAGGAGATGTAGAAATTAAAGAGCACAGTGGTTGAAGATCATCGGCGGTTGCAGAGCGTTATGTGGACGACTTCTTGAACAGTAAGGTCGAAATCTGCACTAGAATTATTGCAAAGGATGAGTCAGTCACTTGATGAAGACAGCAATAATGATAGCGCTTTCGCAGCAGTGAGGGGATGTCAGGAATCCATGAAGAATTGTGCAGGCCCAGCTACGAAGAATGCTGTTCAGATCCTGCTATTGTTAATAAAGTGCCAGGAATTAATTTTACGCATTATACCTCTTGTAATATAATTATTCGTATTAACAGCAAGTAATTTGCATTTCTTGAATAATTTCGTAATTGTATTGCATTAAATTGCGTGATATCTGCTACTTTCAATTGTAATTTATAAAATATAAGTGCAACGTTACTTTGCAGCACTAATCTTCAATTGTTTTATTCCAGTGCCGCTAGACTGCAACTTTCAGTTCTAAAATTAGGTAGGCATTAGTTACATTACGATACGGCAGTATTAAATGTATGTATATACAACCGTAAAGGAAAGTTGTTACTTCAAGATCAGCTGACTGTCACCTGATTGAATAATCATGAGCGAGACAGTTATATTTAGTGAGTAGGAGGGGGAGATATTCAAGGCATACATTGTTTCCGTTTGCCTTTCGCTCAGCACCGAATAAGATGAGATAGCAGTTAAAAGTTCTTGGTTCAAAATTAGTCATGGAGGCAGCTTGCATGGAAACTATAAAGCATCGAGTAATGCTCCAACATTTATACAGCATTCTGAAAGAAACAATTTCCAACCTCTTCAAAGCATTAGTTACAGCCCCATTACTTATAAGTTTATGATAATTGCTTCCCTTTAAGATTTTCTTTCAGTTTGGGGAATAGCCTGAATTCTCTGGGAGCTGTTCGGAGGAGTATGCAGGATGAACTAACACCTCAAATCGTTCTGTACCAAATAAAAGACTTGTGACCGAATCATATCCTGAAGAAGCCGCACACATCGCCATAATGTGTTTCACTACACCTCTTTATTGTTCATAATGTTGACCTGATATTGTTGCTGCTTTCTGAAAACAATAAATCAGAATAATTCCTTATATATCCCAAAAATAGCCTGAGTGCAAACCCCACATAATTCCATTCCTTTCATTTTGGCTTCAGAATTACAGTGGTACATCTCTAGTCACAAATACTCAAGAAAGTTCTGTTTAACAGTACAAAATATGTTAAAAGCTGCTTACAATTTTTTACTAACCGTTTTTAAAGATGTGTCAACCTTTTGTAGTTCATTTTTTTTTATCTCTTAATTCTCACGACCTATCTACAGAGTTCTCGTTTGAACGCGTGGCCAGCTTAATGCGGATTTGCTTAGCACCGGGAAACACGCTGTTTGCCGGCAGAATCGGATATTCATAGCCCCTTAAATTCAAGAGCATAGCTTTCTACAGCACACCAATATAAATTTTTTGGTCTTACAATTGCATTTCGTCTACAAGACCGGAATTTTCTCGTATCTGTGTCCCTGCATAGCCATGTAAATAAAGCCATGCATGCTTCGTCCTTAAAAAAAAAAAATTAAACGCGGTTCATTAGAGTGAACATTAACATTTTTCAGCGCCCAATTGCAGAAATGAACTCTACTCACATTATCGTGCGGTTGAAATTCCTGAACTACAGTTATCTTATAGGGGTTTAATTGTAAAATATTAGTGGCATTCCAAGCCGAGATTTGCGAAATTCCTGATTCCTATGCAAGCTTTCTTAGAGATTTGTTTGGGCTTCGTTCTAACTTTTCTATAATGCCATCGAGCTTTCCCTTTGTAAGAACATGGCGTTTTACTTTCGGTTTCTTATCAACAACAGATCCCGTTTCCCTAAATCTATTCAAAAATTACGAACCGTTTCTTTGTGAGACGCATAAACAGCACGGAGTCTGTAAATCGCTTTCTAACTTCTCTACAAGAGTTTGTTGTCACATAGGAATCAACTTTTTGGCATTGTAACAGCACTAACACACTAATGCTGAAACATGTGGTCTCACAACGTTCAACTCCTGTACAGCACAAAGACTTCGCGTCAGCACACAGAGAGGCGGGAAGTGGAGTGGGGAACAGAATCGGTTACAAACAAGGCAGGCAAGTCCCCATTTAGCCGCCCACGCGTTCAGAAGAAGGCTCTGTGTTTAAGAATAGCTATGGCAGCACGAGAAAAATGAGGCGGTGCACATTATGCATGAACCACATTCTGTAGAACTTCTTTCAACAATACATTCAAATAGTCTGTTAACATTTCACAATATAATGCTTCTGTCAATGTTTCAGGTAAAATAAATGTCGCAATTTATTAATATTAAACTATTGTTGGTGTCTTATTTCCCAAACATTCTGGTGATTTTCGTCAACCTATATGAGGGTCACTCTTAAAGTTGTGAGAATGAAAGCAATATTTAAAAAATGCGATCTAATCATGGCATCTTTTCAAAATGTTCCAAATTACATTCCATACAAGTCTTATCGTTCAAATCATTTAAAAAAGTACTGTTTTGAATGGGGTGCAAATATCAACTGCGACTCCAGGGGATTCGTTGACCATGAATTTTTTCTTTTACTTTAGGTAATCGAAAAAATATCCGTACGGTCTATATCTGATCTGTATGAAGGATGAGGGAAAATTTTGACATCTGATCCCTGCTTCGTTTTTCAGTACCTACATTGAAGACTTGGAGCTGACATTTTTATGATACACCATCTGGCAGTGAGAGTTTTATTGTCAACAGTTCTCGCTTGCCTCATTCTTGTTCGGGGATCCTGGTTGATGATTGTCGCTTAGTTTCTCGATCATACTGGCGTATCCAGCTTTTCTCTCCAGTAATGCTACATATTTTTGATCTCACTCCGTCAAATTTTTTCCTAAATTTTCTGGCATCAGTCCACAAATGTTTTCTTCCTCTTCTGCTCATATGCAAAATGGTTGGGGATTCTACAACTGCAGCGTTTCCTGACATGAAGTTTTCTTTCAAGAATGGTATTCATTGCTGATGATCAGTATTTAGGACTTCTTAAATCTAATAATATGTACCTACAATGATGATCTTCCTGCAACGTTCGCTTCGCTTTCTCACAGTTTAGTTCATTGTTGTTGTAGCAGGCCGTCCTGCCTGGTTTTCATCTTCGAGTGAGTCCCTTCCTCTCCTCTATCTGAAAACCATTTATAAATAGTGGATTGCAAAGGACAAAGATCCCCAAATGCACGATGCAATCTTTCAAGGCATCCTCTTTCCCCAAAACAGACTTTAAAGTAGTAAATCATAGCGCGGAAATGCTCTCGCTTAAGATCCACCCTAGCGTCTGGCGCAGCAACACCCGCGTACACATACACAGCTGTACTGACACCACACATTGTTGAAGCGCGCTCAAACATTTGCCATCTAAACTTCATTCTACAGCAAGGAATCTCGTACATGAATATTGTGAGGGTTCTAGTACCCTCACTAGTAACTGTGGTAAATAACAAATAACTGACTACACAACATTTAGCACCAGTTTGTAACAAGAAAAATTATCTAAAATCAAATAAAAAATGTAATTTACCATATATTTATAAGGAATTTTAGCTTGTTTTTAGTTTCTCCATCAATTGCCTACATTTCCCATATTTTAAATTTATTCTATAAAATTAATATTGAAAATAAGGAATGTATATTTAAGTTAAATCGAGCCCAGTAGGCTGCTGCTGATGAACCGGGGACTGGGGACTAATGCAGATTGTATTTATTATATTAGAACTTGAATGAAGGTGATAGAATAAAACCAATTATTGTATTTATTTATTTATTTATTGTAATTGTGAGGGGGCATACCCTAAAATGGCCTGGGCCAGATAGGTGGAGGCTCCCTGGTAGTTAGTATATATATATATATATATATATATATTTTAAGCATATTAATAAATTTCAATTTCAGTTAAAGCGAGCAATGTTTAAGAACCAAACTTGTCGTCTGATATAGTTAAATTAATTAATTAATCACTTTTTTAATAGAAGTTCCTGTTCCACATCCATGTACCTCGGAGGAGGGCCGACAGCGACCCCATCTAGCGGTGCGGTCATGGAACTACAGCAAGCCGTGGACAGCACCCAAGAGCTGACACGGAAAAGAAAGGCCCAGAGGTGAGTGAAGCAACTTAACTCTTTCAAACGTAGAAATAGTTAAACTTTAATAATTATTTATTTATCTACATATATACCAATGAATGTCTATATAGATTTCTTTTTTCTTTCTTTTTATCTTGGTTTTATATGCATGTCTTGTAAAAGTCTCATGGGGAAAGTACATCTCAATTTTCTAAACACCAACACAAGTTTTAATAAAATGCCTGATGTATTTAAACGAATGATAAGTTAATATGGGCGTTTTTACATTGTCTACCTATATAACTCAGTTTTATATCCCATAGCGGATATTTATATTCTTACAGAATGCAGTCTAAGATAAAGTCAATCACCTGCTGCACAAAATATAACTGTATATCTTTATACCAGGCAATTTTTCCTTCGCTGTATCGTTTCAAATACAGATGGCCACAATTATCTCGATCCCACGCTTGAAAGTCGGCCGGGGAGCTGGAGGGGAATCAGTACGAATTTAACTGTAGGAACGTACGACGTTTTGTGTGTTGTGTGACAGTGTATTAATTAATATGGTAAATTTAGATATTTTATTCCTCAAAGAGCATTTATTTACAATTCATACGTGCGTACAGAATGTACGGAAATTGTTTCAATATAGATTCCCTGATATTGAACTTCCAAATGGAAATTCGATTCACGGATTGGTAAATAAATTTCGTCAAAAGGGAAGTGTTGTTGCTAAAATGATACACAATCACCTGCAGTATTCACAGCTGGATAACATTGGACTTGCTCTGGAACATTTCGCTAAAAATCACTTGGACGTCTTTCGCAAAAGAGAGAGAGGGGAGGGGTGAGAGAGAGAGAGAGAGAATTTGCTACTTATCAGTTCGAACGACTACAACGCTTCTGAAGTTAGAAACGCATAAACCACCTATAGTACAAGAAGTTAAACCGGATGACCTTGTGATGGGTATGTTCCAAATATTTTGCAACCCATTTTCCGTTATTATTCATTTTATTTAAGGACGCTCTTTAACATCTCAGGTCATCAGCGTCCCATTCAATTCCGGGCGTGAAACGACCGACATATGTTTTTCAGAGGCCTCTTCTTTCAGGCTTGAGGTTCTTTGTTGTGCCGTAAATGTGCGACACGGGACCCATGGCTTTACTTCCCTTCTGTAGGAAGCCATACTTAGGATTTTTACGCCCGAGGGAACATAGGTTCGCGACTTTTCAACAGGACTCTGTAACGACACATACAGCCCATGTCTCCTTGCATACACTTCCCTGAAATGTTCGACAATAGAGTCATTACTAACAACATATGACACCCTCGGTTCCCCCGACTCAACGCCCTACAATTTTTACATTTTGCGGGTCATTATAGGAAAAGATGTACAAGACAGACCTACGCACATTAAATGAACTGAAAAATAACATTCGTGAAGAATTTTCTTCCATTTCTCAGAGGGAACTGCAGAGGATAATGGTTAATTTTATAAACCGATGTCAGAAATGCATGGGAAATGAAGGGAGGCAGTTGCGGCAACTTCTTGCTTGATAATGAACATTTTAAGTGTTAGTAATAACATACGCCACAATAATAGCTGCGGACTTTCTGACTCCTGTTCATCAATCAGTTGATCTTTACTTGTGAAGGGTCCCGCGAAGGAAAAATCTCCCATTAGTACAACTGCTGCTGTGCAGCGGCCTTTAATACCTCATGAGCGAAACTTATAATAAAATGAGAAGAAAATGTGTGTCTTGTTACTGCAGGGAGAGAAATATTTAAAAGTTGTATCGTTCTGTCTGTTGTCAAAGAATGAGTGGCGTATCGGCAAAAGGATATTAGCGTTAAAATGATTAATATCAATCTACTGCACATATGGGAAATATGTAGCTACTGAAAAACAGTTTTCCTCTTGGGTGTCCTTATTTTCCTTACACTGAAAACAATGCAACCGTCGAGCTTTCTTTGCGAAACACAATTAATATCATGTGTAAACGCATCATATTTGCCTTTCTTAAACACGGCGTATTGATTTAAACGTCGATTATCAGAGAAATATTACACTGACGTTCATAAAGGCAATACAAGCACTTGACCATATTTGCTACATATTAAAATAATAATAATAGAGTTAAGAGAAATAACAGTGAACGTTTGTTGCACACGCGCTATTGAAACCGTTAACTGATATCTTCCATTTGAATAGAGCAAAACCGGAAACTTGACGCAACAATAAGTTTATTTCCGTTCCCTCGGCGAGATATAATAACTGAAGCCTCAACTGCTATAATAGCGTAAATGTATTGGAAAACTTATAAAAGTAAATTGAAAAGGGGAATGACATAATTCCTGATGATTTTCAGGTGTTTCTTGGTAGACGCAACGCTTCATTCATTGGCAGAAAAGTTGGCAAGACTAAGTATACATTAAATTAAATGGAGAAGTATCGAATTTTCTCTTAATGCTTGTAAGAGTACTATAATTTTGTGACATTTCATTTTCGGATGCGACCCTCCACTTAATTGGTAAGTATATGAATTGTGTTTGTAGTTTCGTATTCGTGTTCTAAACTGCTGTATTAGCAGTAAATTTAAACATCATAAATAGTTTTCAGTTTGTGTCTATGTAGAGTAAGGGATAAAGGGAATCATGCCCGTTTGAGATCGATACCATCACAGCGAATTATTTTAAAACATGTTGACAATATTAGAAACATAAATCGTTCGTCCGTTCGGTGAAAATTGCCACGTACCCAAGCATCCAAATAACACGCAGAGAGACCGTTTACCGTAATTCCGTGTGCTAATTACTGTAGGGACAAGGTTGCGTTAAGATTGCCTTATATCTCTAGAGAACTGCACCACTTTGGCTTCTGCCTTTGGTGCTGAGGTGAGCTTTGCCACGTCCAGGTAACGCGATTTCAGACAAGAACTACTAATAGATGTTACCCCCTTTGCTGTTAATATTATCGCGAAAGAACTATATCGACCGAAGTGACACAACCTGCAGCTAACTACACGATTTGGTAAACGACATATGGAACTGATGCGTTGTATAAGACCCGTTTGTATTCTGTGACGCATTTGCTCTCAAAAAAGAAAGAAAAATAAAAGGTGAGCGGAAGTACGTCATGGAGCAGCAAAGGAGATATTGCCAACACACTAATGGGGTGAAAGGAAAATGTGAAGATTACGCAAAGAAAGCGCTAATAAGAGTGGGGAAATAAGGGATAAAAGGAATGGTAAGTTAATGAAAGTGTAGGCGATAGTAATAAAATTGCAAATAATGTGCTAAATATATGAAAGACATGTATTTAGTACTCAGTACGTAATTTCTAAGCTGTCAACTTTTCTCCTGGAGCATTACATCCGTCATCTAGCTAAACGAGCGTAATCTATAATGTGCGTATTGATTGTTACAAAGCATTTCGTCTAATTTTATTGGTTAATGATTTTTCTGAAGCACACGCAGTCTTACACACATAACCCCTAGAGTTGCATTGGCGGACTTCAGGGTACATTTATCAGCCTGTAAGTTTCTCCATAGCGAAACTTTTGTTATGGCGGATATATAAACCTACTGTACCCTATAGCAGGGATTCTCAATTTATGGCACGTGAGCTACTGCATGGTGGTACATAAAAAGCTTACAAATAAAATAAATTAACATCTATTTTAGAATATCCAATTATTTGTTGTTTGAAGCTGCGATTTACCCGGTTGCCTTATTTGGCAGATGTATTTTCGCGCCTCAACCAGCTGAACAAGAGTTTGCAGGGTACCCTTACTTCCAAATTCTTGATACACGATAAAGCAACGGCTCTTAAGAAAAAACTAAGCTTGAAATCAATATCAGAAACACGTCTTCCTTTCCGTTGTTGAATGCTTTCTTAAGTGAAAATGAAATTGCTCTTCATTGTGAACAGGCAGTGAATATTAGGAGCACCTTGGGAGTTTCATCTCAATTTCCTTGAAAACCTGCATTCATTAGAGTCCCGCTTTAGCGAATTCCGAAGGAATGAAACTTTGCGGTCGTCACCGTGAAAAATCTACTCGGCTATTTTATTTTGTTTTATTTGTTTGTTTATTTATTTATTTTAGCTAATTCAGAAGTAAGTAAGCTATTACTGTTGTACTAATGGAAAGAGTTTTACTAATCGATCAAAATCTGCATCGATCGTACCTATCAGGTATCTAAATTATATTTAAAAAAAATATTTTGAAAAAGATGCTTGTATGTGTGTCCGTTCTCTCTAGCGGTCGCAATTTTTTTCAACGAAACTCTGGACACAACTATCAATTAAATGATTCGTCAAGTTCGTGAATGTTGGACCATTGAGTGGAGCGGTTAACCTAAAGCAAAAGTTTCTTTATTTTTTAAATTAGCTCTAGCGGCGGCCACAATTTTTGCTTTATCTCAACGAAACTAAAATAAATTGTTGAAAGTAATTTTCGAAAATCATGGCAATAGAACCACTTGGTTTGAGAGTATACCTGAAATACTTTTGGGGGTTAAAGCGAAATTTAAAAATAGCTCAAGCGGCTGCAATTTTAAATGTTTTAAAGGAAACTCGGTATATGCAATTGAAATAAAGCAGGAAAAACAGTTTTGGAAAATAAATGAAATCCGACCACTAAGAACGGGGGTTTGCCTGAAACACAAAATTTCAAAATCGTTCTTGTGACATTAATATATGATTTTTCGGAACAAAAATTCGTGCATGCCATTTAAATAGAAAACAAAAATTGTTTCTGAAAATCAGGGAAATCGAGCCATTAGAAGGGGGATGGTGGATTTTCCTGCACCATAAAATTTAAAAATCCCTCTAGTAGCATTAATATGTCTTTTTGCAACGATATTCTATATATACCATTTAAATAGAATAAGAAAAATCATTTCTGAAAATCAACCAAATCAGGCCATTAGGAGCAGGGGTTGCCTGAAACCCAAAATTTAAAAATCGCTCCAGCAACACCAATAATTGTTTTTCACAACAAATCGGCATATACCATTTAAATCAAACAATAAAATGGTTTTTAAAAATTATCACATTATTGGGAGTGGGAGTATACCTAAAAATGTTTGGACATTAAGCCCAAATTTAAAAATTGCTCTAACGGCCACAATGTATTTTTTTCAAAGGAAACTGGATATATGCCATTGAAATAAAATAAGAAAAATAGTTACTAAAAAACAGTGAAATTGTACTATTTGCAGGTATACTTGAAAACCTAAATTTAAATAGGGCTCTTGCGTATAATTTTCTGTATATTGTTTTAAAATAAAATGAGAGATTAATTCAAATATAAACTGTATTTATAACGTTACATATACTTTATATGTAACAAAAGCATCTTCATAAAGATAGCAAATGTGAATCATTAATGTAATGTTTGAGAATTATATTTGTATGTCAGAGCGCTCTGTAATAACCTTCAGAAAACGTTTACGTTACATGTTTTTAATACAATAACATTTAAATTTGATTTCAGAGTCAATGAAAATGGATGTAATTTTCGATTGATCTTTGTAGATTGTGTATATTTGCTTAGTACATCGAAAATATTTTTAAATAGTAATGTGTTTTTGATTTATTGAATCATTGAAAAGCATAGAAATCGGGCGATTAGGGAGGGAGTGTTACCTGAAACCCACAATTTAAAAACCGCTCTAGTAGCAGTATTTTCACAACGAAAGTGGGCATATGTCATTTAAATCAAATAAGAAAAATAATGTTTTTAAATTATCAGATTTTGGGGAGTTTACCTGAAAAACGGATGGGGTTAAATCGAAATTTAAACTCGCTTTAACGGACGAAATTTTAAAAATTTAAAGAAAACTCGATATATGCCATTGAAATGAAATAAGAAAATAGTTTGTGAAAATCCGGGAAAGTTAACTATTAGCGGGTGGAATTATCTGAATTTAAAAAGTCAGATAAGAAACTGATAAACACAATAATTTTTTCATCGTTATTTAAACATTTTTACTCTCGTTTAACTGCTGAACTAAATTAATTTTCATTTTGAAGCACTTATGTTTTTAATATAGCTAAAAAGTTGATAAGACGGTGTTAGAATTCCATTTGTTCTTGCATAATTTTTCTTCAGTACAAGGGGATAGGAAGGAGAAGGAGAAGAAGAAGCGAGAAACTAGCTGTTGTGATTCCTAGAGTTGAAATGACAATTTAATTTACGTTTAAATTGCTTTATTGTCCGACAATCTCTGACTTCGGGAGAAATTGTTTCTTTTAAGTATACAATTTTAGATTGAATATTTTCATTGTTATCATTCGTTTTTAAACCGACCTCCTTTACCTCAAAGTAATGACGGTAACATAATTTCATGTAAACACAGGCACAGCAACTCTTGTACATTTTCCAGAACGAAACATTCTGAGCGTATAAGGAAAAGAACATACAAATATATTTAGATCCGTGTGGTTCTTTAAACAGAGCAAAAAATACAAAAGCGTTCATTTTGCTTTTTCTTTAATAACAGGTTTGTAATGTTGAACAAAAATCTTCCAAGGTCATTACAGTCCGGTATTTCTTCTTCATATATCTGGACTCTTATTCATGGGCCCGTTGTCTGGTTGTGTTGGTAATTCCTTAAACCCATTTAGTTTTCATTCATTTTTTGCACTTTCATATCGCTCCCGTTTTCTGAATTTAGCATGCTCTAAAATAGAATTGAATTATATCCATTTTCTATCTTAAATTTTATTTCTAATGCGAGGTGCGCGAATTCAAACCCTGCCAAGGTCAATAGTTGTGTGTCCCATGCCATAGATCTACGATACTTTAAAGAACGCCATGTCTGGAGGGAAAAAAAAATGGAAAAATTGCCGGCCATTTCATGTTCATGTAATAGCTTAGTATTCCACTAGATGAACTATTAACATTCTTATGCATGCTTAGTGTGTAATTAAACTTGAACAGGCCCGAGCAGACCTTATTGGGTATACCTAGTCTGGCGCAAAACTTGTCTAATCACCGAAATATCTGGTATGGTTCCTTTCAAAAGTTTGTTACAGTATTTGTAGCAAGATCAGATATTTTTAAATCTCTAATGAATGCGCGATTATTATTTTGTGTTACGGCAGTTTAAAACTTAAGATAATTACGATGATGTTGGCAATTTGTGGCAGAGCTAGTGATCAAGCAATAAAAATCTGAATGTGTCGAGAATAATTGTTGCATGAAGCGCTACAATTGATGACTGTTATTACTACAGGTTATGTAACGTCACTATTCTGAAATCAGACGTGTGTCGCCTATAGCAGCCATACTCTCCTCCAGTATAATTAATCTCAAATATTATCCACTTCTTTTTGTAATGTAGCATTGAGTTAATAACGAACATATACAAAAATAATTACACTAAACGCGTCTTTGCTCTCTTACGTTTGTACAAACATTATTTTCCACAGATAACTTAAAGTAAAGTAAGCCCACTCAAGACATTTAACAGTCTCCAATGCGAGAGGGGAAAAAAAAAAAAAAACAAAACAAAACAAACAAACAAAAACAAAAGGCGACCGAAATCGCCCTACTACTACCAATATCTAATACGAATCTTTACACAGTATTACGTTTACAAGATGGCATTATTTATCATTAGAAAATATTTTTACGGTTTTTAAGAATCGAAAATTGTTTACAATGTAAACGAAATATAAAATAATATCTGTTATAAACTTTTCCATAGGCAAGTACAAATCTCTATAAAATACACAAACTTACAAATTACTGGACACCTTAAAACTAATCGACGTAGGTGGGACAGCATCATGTTTATCATTGTCAATTGCCAAAGACATAACCTTCTTTGGCCTTAACTAAACAAAATAATAATTTAAAAGTATTACGTTCCAAGATATATGATATTTTACAATCATTGTGTACATCATGCTGTTGTGGTTTACAGTATGCCATTAACCAAATTATAAGCTTTTGTGATGAATGGGATTAAAGGTGAATATTATTAATAAAACCAAAATAATGGTTTTCAAGAAGGCTAACTTGAAATTGATTAGATGTTTATATACAGAGTTAATCCGAACTTTACCGACAAACTTTAACAAGTTGTTCAGGGATGTTTTCTGAGTGTTTTGATATAAGGAACCCATGGTCTCGGGTTTCTCATTACCGGTTAATTTCATTGGTTTCGTTTTGCAATATCTCAACCATTTTTGTACCTGCTTACTCGGAATATGATTGTTTCCAAACAAAACACAACATTTGAATGCTGTAGAGCGTGTTTACATTACGGTCCGTCTCCAATTAATCAACTACTCAACACCTCCTGACAATTTCATTATTTATTTTAAGGATAGATGACCAAATATTACTAAAAAAATGACATGAAAACTCCCAAATTACAATGTTACATTGTTTAAAATAAATGTTGACCGCCATGATCACAACAAACTTCACAGCGACGCCTCATGGACTGCCGCATACGCTCTATTTTATTATTTGCTCAACAATAATTGCAATAAACAACTGTCAAGGACTGTTTACTGTAACTCGCTCACTGTACTGCTATGCTGGGTTGTAAGATGTGAATGTACTATACATTTTATTTCATTCTGTATACGAATATGCGAGATCTATTGAACATGGTGTTTTTTTGATTGTTTTCAGCAAGAGCAGTGACTTGGATGATGATACGGGAGATGATGCAAAATCTGTGCGCACCAATGAAGATAGCAAAAAGTAAATATTACTTCTTACAATTTAATTGATTTTAAGCGTTGATGATATATTAATTGTTTTACAAAGTATAACCTAAAAATCACGTTTATTGTATTCTACACACGCTAAAATATGAGTTTGCAACTGTTCTGGAATTAATGATCTTAAATAATAAATGTCGTGTTTTTCTGTTCTCTAATAATAACACTATTGATGATATGAATTCTGATCCATGGAATATTTATGATCAAAGAACAAAGAATATGAAATGAGTAGTATTTTGAAAGCATCATCACTTTATTCCGTTTTGTTTTTGAGTTGTGTCCTTTCCTAATTTAATTTTTAAATTATGCTTTAATTGTAAAATATATTACTTAAAACAGTTAGTAGAGTTAAATGTACGAGGGCGTTAAGAAATGATTTACAATAGGCGTGTTTTACGAACATGGGCATATCCATTCATAGGGCTATACTGACACTAGTACGCCATGCAGACGCTAGATGGCGGTTGTAAGCTGAATGCGTAGCGAGGAGGTAGTGTTCCGTAGTTGTCAAGTAGAGAAAGACGTGAACAAAGATGGTCTACGTGGTTTTTATGGAAGGAAAGTGTTAAAACGGCAGATGTTTAAATGGGTCGAGAAATTCCTGCACAAAAGACCGACCGTTTACAACTGGGGCGAACATTGAGGTTATGTTTGAATTGATTATGGGTGACAGACGCATTATGTTTGATGAACTGGAATAGTAGACAGGCCTCGCGATCGCGCCACCCTGCACTCTATTCATTCACTATGATTTGAAAATGAAAAAGGTGTGAGCACTTCGGATTCCACGGTCCTAAATACAGGCACAGAAGGACAAGAGAGTTAAAGTCTGTCATCGGCTATTGAAAATGCATAATGATGTTCCGGATTTTTTGGAGTACCTGATATTGCATATCACACACCAGAGAAGAAATTGCAATGGAAACATCCACGAAGACCTCGGCCCAAGGAAGTTCGTGATGCGGGCAAGCAGCTGATCGTCTTTTGGGACACTTTATACCCAATTTGCTAAAACTTTGCACGTGACAGCTACCTTTTCAGCTGGCAATACTACAGGTTAACAAATGAGAAATGCTACCCGCTACATCTTCTGAACCAATTACAAAATAGGATTATCCGTCAGTCATTCGTGACGTAGAAGATGCTTTGTTGCTGCTTTTTCTTATTGTATTTGCAGCTGATTTCTATCACAGGTTTTCAATTGATTTAATGTGATTAATTGAACTGGTTCATTTGTAGTAATTAAAAAATGTCCCAAAAAGGTAATTTGCACAGTGATTCGCTAAGTGACACATAATCAATTGCGTCGACGTGATCCACGAACTGTTAATATGTAACTATACTAGGCGAAATTGAAAACCCACAATACCAGCCGTTAAGCAGTGGTGAATGTTGCAACGTCGCAACCGCAGCATAGCCAACATTACATGAACTATCAAGTGCAAAGTTTCGGCGGCCCGGGCATAAGCATAATACTAATGGACAGTCAACAGCGTGGTGTAGGTACGAGGGCACGTTCATAAGGTTCCAGTCTAACCATTTTCTACATATGGTAAGGACAAAAACTATATTTCCCTTTTCAATACAGTTACCCTTTATTGCAATACACTTCTCACATCTTTGAATTAACGTTTCACCCGCCTCGCCCCTCAATGGTCAGAAGTCTTGTCTGAAAAATGGGCATAAACAGCATCCATCACTTCGTCCACTTAAATTTTCTTCCTCGAAGGCCCTTCTTGAGTTTTGAGAAGAGAAAACAGTCACTGAGAGCTTGATCTGGGCTGTAGGATGGATGGTTGAACTTCTTGAAGCCACATTTCTTCACAGCTTCCTTTGCAACAAGGGCTGTGCACAGGCGCGTTGTCGTGAAGAAGGCGCACACCACCACTCAGTTTTCCTCGCCTTTTCTCTTTGATGGAAGCACGTAGTCTGTGCAGTAGGCCAGCATAGTACTCCCCATTTACTGTGGTTTTTCTGTCCTTGAAGACAATGAAGAGTATTCCTTCACAGTCCCAAAAGATTGTGGCCATAATTTTTTTGGTGCCTGAGTTACCTTGAACTTTAGAGGTGCTTCGTCAGGTTTACGCCACTCCATTGATTCTCTTTTGGACAAGGAATCATAGTAGAGGATCATAGTTTCGTCTCCTGTAACAATGGTTTGCAGAACTTCTCTCTCGTTGCCATGGCAGAGCTCCAAAAATGCCTGACAACAGATTACTCGTTGCTGCGTTTGGACTGAGGAAAGAAGTGAGGTACCCATCTTGCACTAACCTTATTAATGTTTAAATGTTCATGAATAACTCGAGGACTGTTGTTTTAGAAAGGCCCAATCTTGCTGCTATTTCTGTAACTTTGAGACGCCGGTCTTCCATATTTTCTCGTTCCACAAGGGCGATATTTTCAGAAGTGAACATCTCCAAGGGCCGACCTGCATGCTCTTCATCTTCAATGCTTTCTCGACCCAGTCGAAAAAGTTTGGCCCATTCTTTTGCGGTAGAATACGAGGGGGGGGGGGGGGTGCTTCCCCATATACGCCGTCCAACCGCTGTTTAATTTCATTTGGAGTAAGACTTTCTTTTGTAAAGAACGTAATAACAGACTCGATACTCCATTTTGAACATGTCACAATATTCTACAAATAGTCTTCTTTATGCAACTATATCTGAACAACTGAACTTAGCGGAGCGGAAGTTACAGCTGCAATTATTTACTTAACAGATAAGGTATGAACACCAGAAAAGGATTTTGTGAAGGCGATAATCCTTATGCCGAGGTCGGAAAATTATGGACCTACCCACGTAAGTTTACATGGCTTAGGTTCAAGTTTCCTCCAGCATGACAATACGCTGCCTCACGCCAGCAACACAGCGATCGTAAAGTTGGTCTTGCAGGTATTCATTGTGCCGCACCCACCATTTTCACCGGATCTCGCTCCGTCTGATTATACCTTATTCGGAACACAAAGAATTCACTGCGATGTAAGAAAGCGGAAATTCGTGGAGATGCAGTACTTCCAAATAATATTTTCGTAACGTCATAATGGAGACCAGGAAGAGAGCAACCTGCGTTGACTTTGTTAGGGAGTATATTAAGAAATGGCATGTGCATTGAACCATACTGCTTATTAAATTAGACAGAAAAACTAGCATCGTAAGTCATTTCCGAGCGCCCCTCGTAGTAATCCTCTCGTAAATTGCTTCAGAAAAGAAGATACGGAAATATTTTGGTATTTTACAGGCAAAATCACAGCGAGATAGAAAAACGTCGTCGTGATAAAATGAACACGTATATCACAGAGCTGTCTGCAATGGTTCCCATGTGTCATGCGATGTCTCGCAAGCTGGACAAACTGACAGTGTTACGCATGGCCGTGCAGCATCTTAAAACAATCAGGGGGGCAGTACATTCCTACACTGAAGGGCACTACAAGCCAGCGTTCCTCTCAGACCAAGAACTCAAGACCCTCATCCTTCAGGTACTGCTCTAGTATTAAGCATATTGCACAGAATCAGATAAGTGTCAAGAGTTCACATTCAAAACGTATTACATTTTCTTTAACAGGCTGCGGAAGGATTTCTGTTCGTAGTGGGCTGTGACAGAGGCCGAATTCTTTATGCGTCAGAATCCGTGTCACAGATACTCAACTTCTCCCAGGTAAGAATAACAGAAACTGTCGATAAATGTATTGCTTTCTGAATGCTGTTACATAATAAGTCGCCTTAGATGACGCGGAGATGTTCCCCATTGTCCCAGGGTACCTTTTAAGATGTGCAGTGTTTCCTGCCTGTAGCTTCAACCGTCGCACCATTAGAGTATGAGCGAGAATTGTGAATCTGGATCTAATAAAAAATTGGGTGGTGATTAAATGCCCATTTGAAGGACATATTGCCGAAGGAAACACCTGCTGCAAACTCTAGGAGTGAAAAACTGGGTGATCAACTTTAACTGTGTAGTGGATGCTCCGAGAAGCGGAAGGCCGGTCAGCCTCGTCCACGAAACTATACTGCCTCATTTACCATAAGCGAAACTCCATTTCTCCCTTTGGCAACACGCAGAGACCTATGTCTTGTGCGTATGTCCTTTTCGAAGTCTGCGCTTAATGGTGTTCTTGTCCTCACCGAGAGACAGTTTTTATACGTTAAAGCTCAGAGGGTTGATGATTGCGAAATGTTTTTCTGACCCAATAAGTGTCTTCGTATTCTGTACAGGGACCATCCAAATGTGCAAAATGTCCAGGACATACGGCATTCGCTTACTGTTTCAGACACTAGTGTATTCCCACTTGTTTCTGGTGGGGAATGAGGTTGCCAAAGCTCCTATTTTAGCTCGCATCGTTTTATTTCCAAAAATACAGTGAGGTTATTTGAGTTATGGGTCCTCTGAGCGCGGTTGCTTATTGGGAAAGTGTAGTAGCCTCAGCCGGAAAAATGAGGTATCTCCTGAAGTAAATTTAGTATATTTATTTAGTATTTATTTTTCACTTAAACATAAAATGATTCTGTATTTAAAATTGATAATGATAACACTAATTTGTGTTTTAACAGATGTAGAAAATGATGCCCCTAGGTGGCAATATATTGCCGGTATCTGCGTAGGAAATCCAACTTTTCTTCCGTAAGAACATGGCAGTTCGGAACACTTTCTTGTCATGGAGATTTCCTGTCTTTCGTAACTTTTTAACAAGCTGATGAACAGTTTCTCTACCTGGATATTTTCCTACGAATCTTTTCTGCAAGAATCCGTTTTCTCATATAATACTGCAAAATTTTATTTCATACCAATAGATTTTGTGTATTTTTACATTTACCTTTCTTAATGTCAACAATGGATTCACTATTTAAGTTTTGTTTTATCTGTAAGTGATTATGCATTATTGCAGGCAACATTTCTAAACATTTTCCAATGTTGTGATATTGCTGCCTTTATTATTGGTTTTAATGTAGTAGTTAGTGATGTTGTATAAAAACAGCTGCACAAAATGGGCAAAGGAATTGAATTAAATCCTCACAAAAACAGTGTGTCTCATTAGCTTCTGAGGGCCTTTCTACTCGAAATATTGAATCAAAGATAGGATTTATTCAGTCCGCTGTGTCAAGATTACTGGCTAAATATAAGAAAACTTGGAATTTGGAAAGAATTAAAGGAAGAGGCGCAAAAAAAAAAAAAAAAAAAAAAAAAAACTTTTACTGATGCTAATGAGCGCATTTTGAAGCGGACCTGTCTGAAAAAAACGGCATATGACCGGTGGAGTTGTAAAGAAAGTGGAAAGAAACTTCTAGTATGACGGTTTGCAGTAGAACCAGCAGATACAGACTTTCAATTTCCAGGTCGACTCCGCACTATGTTATAGGGCAAGAAAAGTGAGATTTTACTTAACATTATTAATTTTTTTACCAAACTAAATTACTGTTTTACAAAATTCATGTTACATCCATATACTTCTTTATGTATATTTATATAAATCCACTGCCATCCATGTGCGGAACTCCAGTGCCTGGCCGACAAGTGAGAGGGTATTAGAATTCACTACTGAAACAAATTTCTTCTCTTGACCCTATAATACAGATGTGCCAAAAATCACTACCCATTTTAGTGAAAAATACAGTACAATGGAATTGGCACTTTATTAAAGCTATATGACGGTATAAAAGTGTTTCTCAAACTATTGTCCGTCTCTGTCGATACATTTCTGCAGACGATCCGAAACGCTTAGGCATACTTGTTCGCACAATCGTGTTTTTGCATCGATTTCTTCAAAAACACTTTGAATAGCTTCTTTTAAGACCTCAAGTGTTTGTCATTTTGTAGCACACACTTTATCTTTAACGTCGCCCCAAAAGAAAAAAGCCATTGGTGAAAGGTCTGGTGATCTAGGTGGCATTTCTACTGACCCTGATCTTCCAATAAGTTTACCATGAAAAGACTCGTCATAGGTAATGCATAATGTGGCAGAGCGCCATCATGTGGCAAGTACAGTAAGTTGAAATTATCGTAATGCATCTGTAGCCCTGGAATGACCTAGGTAGCTAACATTTCCAGGTATTTCTCTCCATTAGTTGTGTCATCAAAAAACCAAGGCTCAATAACTCCATGACACAAGATTTCACCCAAACAGTAACACCAGGTTGATTCAGCTGCTTCTAAAAGACAATTCTCGGTATACCAATGGGTGCAGTTGCGTCTTCTGTTGACGTGGCCTGTTTTGAAAGATGCCTCATCACTCCAAATTATCTTAGAAAACAGCCCGTTGTCATTAACCCACATTTCATTTAACATAACCTCACAAAATTTAACCCTACGATCATCATCATCTTCCAATAAGCCATGTACAAGACGAGGTACGTAATACTTGAATTTGGCCGCATGTAAAATACTCCTAATAGAAGTTCTTGAAACACCCTGTTCACAGAATAGACGTTTTA
The DNA here is from genome assembly GCA_030762175.1 of Metallyticus violacea. Taxonomy (NCBI): domain Eukaryota; kingdom Metazoa; phylum Arthropoda; class Insecta; order Mantodea; family Metallyticidae; genus Metallyticus; species Metallyticus violacea. The sequence continues at coordinate 14,920,716 of CM060840.1, read as the reverse complement.
GAACTCTGAATAATCGCTTGTGAAACTTCCAGCTTACTTTCATCACTTAATGATGACCTACATGACTCGGGGCTGGTCCAATATCCTCAAAACGTTTTTGTAAATTGCAGGCTGTCTTCCGCGTTGGTTTGAACAATGCTGAAATTATTCCACTTATTATTTTATAGCCCCTTTGTAATGGGTTTTTACAGCAAAAACCTTCTGCAGCTATAAGCATCTTAACAATCGCGATTTAACAATTTCAAATGAACATCGGTTGTTTGAATACCAATGCGCTCTATTGGTTACATAAAGAACTATCAGATACAAACAAAAAACGCGTATTTTAATTTGATGGGAAGATCACAATTAAATGTATAAATTTCTGTTCACCATGGGTAGTAACTTTTGGCCCTTAGACAAATACTTCTTTTCAACATTTGACATACCATTTGTGCATTATTTGAATTTATCTAAAAAGCATTATAAGGCAGCATTAATTAGTAATAAATATAATTCCTCTTAGTAATCTAATATTCATAGCTTAACATGTTATTCTGATTGCAAGGCATATTTTAACAGGCTTTAGTTATAAACTTGTATGCTCGTGATGTTTTGGGTCTCGACTGTAAGTGTTCCATGATTGTTGAATTGCAATGCTGGAACCAGATAGCTAATCAGAAAATTCTGAATGAAGCCATATTACAAATTACGCTTACACACAAAAATGCATTATTCTAGACCTAGCTGATTAATAATCTTCGCGAATAAATGTATATTGGCCTGAGACCGGCAGGAAACAAATTCGGAAAGCGACATTCAAAGACAAAACAAAGGGAAGGGGAACCGGAGTTATATTGGTGCCGCCGGTGACAGTACACCTAATAGTCGAGACGTAAAACACCGAGTTAGCGGACAAGATTTATAACTAAAGCCTTATATTTGTCCTGTTGTTTTAAATTACAATATACTGTGGACAATAACAACCCTAAAAATACTAGTTTATAAATATTTTTTTAAACAGTGTTTTGACCTTCAAACTAAAGACCATTGAACATTTTGAGGATGGCTTATGTAAATTTAAATTCAATATTTGATAGAGCTGTTGATAAGATAAACAGAAAAACTCAGAAGGAAAATAAACATACGTGAGACATATTCTTAGCTAAACAGTATTAGTACTTTTTCTTTTATAGAGCCATTGTACAGTCTTCCAGAATATGTTCTGGGTCTCGGTAGCTGGACATGCCACAATCTGCCGTGCCTTATGCTTCTTGCACTAATAACTCCAACTTTCCTATCATAAAGAGGGGTTTCTTGTATACAATTTGGATTTGCAGAATAGCGAGTGTTGTGATTGTTCACACGACCATTGTCTGAAGAGAATGCAACCCGTGGGTCACTGATGAAAGAAACCACTCACAATAACGCACACATGCTACCGGATCACCTTGCCACAGATAATGCACAAGTGTGCACTTGTAATTGATCTGTAACAATTTTGTTGCTGTATGTGCAGAAGACAATGAAACCGCAGCTTGTGGCAATTTCGGTAGTGGTTTTGGTTGGCGAACGTTAAAGATTTGCGCCAATTTCGTATAACCTGTCTTCTGTTAAAATGATACGTCTTCGCTTGTGTTTCTTGTTTTATGCTGAACCAGTTGTATCAAATATATTCCATAAAATCGTGAAATGCCGTTCAAGGAGGCAATTGTCCAGGAGACTTCTGAATAAATTCCGCACGAACGCAACCAGCTGATTCATATTTATAACATCTACACACAAAAATATGTTCTTCTAAAGTCCCCTGTCTTGCCATCTTCATTCGCGAACGAATGTAGACTGGTGACTGTTCGGAAGTTCTAGAATAGACAGTCAGGAAGGTGCTGAAATAATTATCATTATTTTAAGCTCTTGATGTTACTTTCACTTTAATTTAATAATTTAAAAAATGTGTATTACAGGGCGATTTGCTAGGACAGTCTTGGTTTGATATTTTACACCCGAAAGATGTCGCCAAAGTGAAGGAACAGCTGTCATCATCGGATCTCAGTCCGCGGGAACGTCTTATCGATGCTAAGAGTATGTATAAATTAGAAACATTTTAAAATGTTGTGTTGAATAATAAGATTAATTAATATACTGAAACTGTTAAATTGATATAGTATAAGCATAAAGTTATCTTAAACACAGAACTACATTGTTTTTACTAATAGTATTTTTTGACTTTAATTAACTCTTAATTATTTTTAAATTAGTAAATACAAATTTATAAAAGTTCCCCACGCAAAAGCTGCGTAAACTAGTGAATTCCTCAGCAAGTTGAATTTGTGAAGGTTATTAGAGAGCGTTAGAGCAAAGAATGTAGTAAAAAAGTTGAAGTTGTGAAGAAACACGAGACAACTGGAATCAAAGCACGAGCAAGAGAAACTGTATATGCATGTACTACATTCACTGGGTAATAATTTGCATTTACACTGGATGCTTGCTCAAAATGTATCTCGGGCACTTTTAATCTCGCTTTCTTTGCTGCAAGGTGGAAAAGCAATCGCATCTCATCGCATCCCCCTTGCATAATCTGATACATTGAACGCTAGTTCCACCTCAAATATACTCTTTGGTTCACAAAAACAAAAAAGAAAGAAAGAAAACATCTCACCACATTCCTCTTGCAAAACCTCATACAACGGAAACTAACAAGATCGCCTGTGATAGGCGTACGGTTGCTCAAATTAAGAAATATCTCGCTTATACAGTTCGGAATACATGCAAAACTTATAGTGTTAAAAGCGCGTGCCTTTTCTCGTTTAATTATTAATTTCCTTTGCGTATTGCATTGCTACATTACAGTTTCCCATTTGTTTTCGTGTGATTAATTACTAACATACCGCCACGGGTGACCGAAGCGTTAAGGCGCGGACTCGTGAGAGGGAGGTCTGGGGTTCCATTCCCACCAGGACCGTCCTCCCTGACTGAGGTTTTTCCAGGCTTTCTCGGTTCTCATAAATGGCAAATGCCGGGGAGGTGCCCTGAACTTAGGCCTGGAACGCTTCCTCCCTTAAAAAAAAATACTCCTTTCCCAATTTATCATTTCATTTCATGTATCATCAGTGTCCACCGCCTGTGGTGCCTTAGTAGTAAAAACGGGCGTTAAATACTACTAAAAAGTACAGACATGCTTCCTATAAGTTACTTTTGGCGGCTAAGATTGCTTGTTACTTTGCGTTATGACCATACGACTGTTATATCCGTTCCGCATTGATGCAGTCATACTTCCAAACAAACGCTAAGGAGGCGAAGTGAAGTTTCGGTACAGGCGTTCGGTTTTCTCTGCTGCCGATCGTGAAAGGAGGTGTGACTTGTACCAAGTGCAATTCTCCGTGTAACGTTTAGTCTTCTTTAAGGGCAAGTGCGACGGTCCTGGTGGTCTAGTGGGAACCGTGCTTGCCTCATATGGCAAGATCGCGGGTCTATCCCGGTCGGTAGATCGATTTTTTTCGGGCGTAAAAATCCTAAATATGACATGCTTTTAAAGATAAGTAAAACCATGGGTTCCGTGTCGTAGATTTACGGCACGTAAAAGAACCTCAAGGCTGAAAGAAGATGTCTCTGAGCAAAATTTGTCGGCCGTTTCACACCCTGAACTGAATGGGACGCTGATGACCTGAGATGTTAAAGAGCGTCCATAAATAAATCAATAAATAATTTTATATTATGTACATGCATTTCGCGCTTCCTTGTTGTAATTCGGAAGTGTACTTTGCAATTAGTAGGCGCTCTCTTATTTGTGTTATCATTCTTAACATCATTGAGATGTTCGTGCGTAACAATACTCCAACAATTTAACCATTACCTTAAGGTAAGACTCAAAACATGCTTGAAGAAGCACTTTAAAAATATTTCATATTTTGCTTGAAAACTGCATGCAGGGTTGCCAACCCCATTTAAATTAATCCGACATATGGAAGGCCTGCTTCCCTAATTGCAGCTGAATTCGAGGTTGCGTTGAGTTGGACAAAAGTTCGCGAATTCCGTATTAAACTATTCGCATTTCTGTCAAAACGTCACCTTTAAGACACATGTTAAATACTACAGAAGAATGTTTACCTGTCATAGCGTGTGGGACAACAATAATTTAGTGTAATATACTATATAATAATTTTAGCCTTAATCTGTCGGTCCTGGTGGTGTAGTGGTTACCATACTTGCCTTCTAAACCCAAGATCGCGGGTTCACACCCGGCCAGGATCGATGGATTTTTTCGGGCGTAAAAATATTAAGTATGGCTTCCTTTGGAGGGGAAGTAAAGCCGTGGGTCCCGTGTCGTACATTTACGGCACGAAAAAGAACCTCAATCCTGAAAGAAAAGGCCTCTGAGCAAAATTTATCTGTCGTTTCACGCCCTGAATTGAATGGGACGCTGATAACCTGAGATGTTAAAGAACGTCCGTAAATAAACTAAATAAACAAAAGCCTTAATCTGGTATACGATACAGCTTAGGCACATAAATGGCAAATGCCGGGGGAGGAGGTATTATAAACTTATGCCTGGAATACTTCCTTCCTTTAAAACGATTAATCCGCACTTATCATCTCATCTCATGTTCATCAATGTCCACCGCATGTAGTGCCTCGGTAGAAAAAAAAAGAAGAAAAAATCGTTAACACTATTTATCTTGTATCAGCGCCGTGTTTACATCCCCACCCCCAAGTTGGCACTCTACTGAGCCGTTAAGTTACATGTTAGTACAACTGAACTCGCGCGTTCGTTCAAGGTCAATCACACAGAAGTATCTTCCTAACTAATAAATTTTTGCTTCTCTTCCATTAAAATTTTCCGAAATGTAAACATATTTATTTTTGTGGATTTGATAGTGCAAGTTGGTAGTTTTTTTAAATCGCTGATGAAGAATAACTTTATGGAAATTATAAGACAAAGGAGTTTAGGGCATACTATAACATTTTTATTAATACCACCCATGTAATGTGTCAATTTTTGTGTTAGCAATGCTACCAGTGAAGACTGACGTACCCCAGGGAGTCTCGAGATTATGTCCAGGTGCACGTCGGTCCTTTTTCTGTAGAATGAAGTGCAAACTACCAGCTCAAGTCAAAGAAGAAGCGGATACAACAACAGGCTGTCATCGGCGCAAGAAACAGCAGACTTCCGGTATTATATTTATTTTTTTCTCCCTATAGTATGTACCTATAATACTGTGGTTTCCTAACCTGATGAAAGTGTGATGCACTTTTAGGTAATACTTTTGTTTGCCATCCCCATGTATCGGAATTTTAAAAGTAAAAATCCCGCTAAAATCGAAAAAAGTGACAATAAAAAAAATAACACCCAAAATATAAGTGGTGTAAAATGACATGATTTCTACGTAACTTGGATAATATCTTGATAGTGATAACATTTCCCGCCTCATCATTTCTAAGCCTTTTATAAATATAAATGTAATTTTCAAGATAGGCATGCAGACTTTGTATCGAATATTCGTTTTGTTTTTCCCCGCATGTGAACCAGGGCGGCAGCCAGGAGCACACGGCGCAACTGCCCACAACCAGCCCCTCGCTTTATCGGTGAAATACTGAAAACGTGTTTATCTTTTCACTAAAGATTAACTTTCTTCTTTCTAATTCGGTGCACTGTAAGGCAAACATCTCAGTAAACTTGTAGGAGTGACAGACATTTTAGCAATTTTGTAGCAGATGTACGGCTGAGCTTACAAGATATTGTCTAGATGATTGTTTTAATCGAGTAGCGACACATCCAGTTCTTTCCTCTGTTAACTCGTGAGCGTGTATCTTATTTTCTTGATATTCTGAATGACACTGAGCATTAAATCTTTGACCATGACAGGGAAATAAAACACAATAACTCTTTATTGTTCCAAACCTACACACGTACTAGCCGACCTTATCAGCGGCAATATGCGTCCTTCTGCAGCTGTGATTTGTCAGTTTTGAACCTGTCTTTCTGCTGGAAAAAACAAAATAAATACCTAACTGTTTAAAATATTTCATACATTTGAGAGATTTGGTTAGTAGAATTTATAAGGGCTGTTCAATAAAAAATTGTCATAATTTTTTACAGGCATATTTTTCTAACAGTTTATTTATTTGTAAGACGTAACACAGCAACACAATATAGCCCATTTAGTGTTTTATAGAAATACTATGGATTTGTTTGGTGAGTGGCTGGTTAGTCGGCTATTGTCTGCATGGCTAGCAGGTGGTTGAAATGCAGAGTAGTTTAAAATTAACTCCCTAAGTTATATTAGTATATTAGCATATATCAGTATTTGTATAGTCAATGCATAAGATAGATCAACACAGTCTGATACAGATGGCCGTTAAGGCACTGACTCATGAACGGGAGGCTTGCGGCTCCAAATCCTCTCTGAAGTTTGTTTTCAGGTTTCCCTGAATTCTTATCCTATCTTCAGGGGCGGTTTTTCAGCTACTGTTCGCTACACCAATCTTTTATCCAGTATATATCTAATTATTACATCATTTCATTTCATTTTTTTCCCAGTTTTTAACTCAAATTTAAACTATTGAATGCTGACGTTGGGTTTATTGGTAGCAGCGCGCTGCCTTGGCATGACTTCCACACCTGTATCCTCTGGTGCAGCTCAATCACCATAACGAATTTGACTGTACTTGCGACTCATTTCTCAGAGGTTGCCATGGCAACAGTCGACGCTTGATTTATGTCCGAAATAGCAAGTACAGCCAGAGAATCGGACGGTGGGCATCATCTAGGGCGGGGAGAAATGTCGTGGATTCAACTGTCTCACTTCCATAGCAACCCAGAAGAATGCGTGAGCTGGTGAGCAGTGCTAAATATAATTTTTTGCGACTTCGTTTAGCTACAATCATTTATAAATTTTACGCATACTGGAACAGTGATTTAGCTACTTGTACGAGGGCTACTCAATAAAGAGGATGATTGTGTGTTTGCGTGTGTTTTCTTCATACAGTGGAAATGCGGTGATAAAATAATTTTTCATGAGAGAAACCAATCCTACGTGATTCGTAGAAAAAAAAACTGGAAGCGCGTACGCGTATGCGTTTTAGTATAGTACGCCAGCAAAGAGCGAGTGTTTTAGCAATTGTCTGCACAAATCCGGTATGGAAGCGGCTCAAACAGTTTAAGAAGGGCCGTGTTTCAACAACAAAGTAGGGCAGTCCTACTGTAGTGAACCAGGCCATGACTAACACAATTACCTTGATTGGCAAATAATAGGGGACAGACTGGCAGACATGTTATAGATTTCCCATGGTAGTGTGTTCACCATTGCGCACGATCGCTTACATATGAGACACGTCTGTGCCAGATGGGTACAGAAATTACTGACGCCTAAACGGAAGATGGTGTCAGTGGACTTGTATCAGGAGCTTCAGTGTCTGGTAGCGGAGCAAGGCGAGGCATTCACAAATTCCATCGTTACAGGCAATGGGATTTAGTTTTACCATAATGATCCCGAAAGCAAATAAGCGAACTCAGCGTGGAAATCATCTGGTTCTCCCACACCAAAGAAGGCTATAATTGTTCGGTCGGCAGGAAAGGTTATAGTGATTACGTTCTTCGACTGTCGTGGAATCATATATCAACATGAAGTCCCCCCGGAGACAACGGTTAATGGGGGGTATTACAAGACTTTCCATCGTCCTGGCCGACAACTTCCGACGAAAACGCTTTGAGCTGCTTTGGTTGGTGTGTTCACCATGACAGCATGCTGTCACATTTACAGCGTTGTTGCTCAACAATTGGTCGGAAAAAAACAAAATGTGCTCCCCATCCACCATACAAGCCGGGCCTAACTCCGTGTGACTTTTTTGTGTTACTTCGTCTCAAAATCGAGCTACGGAGCCAGCGTTCTTGTTCATCAACGCCTGTCGTGAAGAAGGCAGAGGCGGTTCAATAAAACGGTTTCCAGCATGTCTTCCAAAACTGGCACACACGTTGGGCCAATGCATGCAATTCAATGGAGAATACTTTGAAAAAGATCATGTCAACCTTAACCCTTAGTGTACTTAGTAATTAAAAAAAATCTCATTCTTTATTGAATAACCCTGATATTATAGTCTGTAGCTACAAAAATAAACATTTTTGGATTGTTAATGTATTACTTTAATTGCTATTGCATTTAGCTCCGGCTATATTGAAGCAATTGGTGTGGTGCTACCGTTTGTAGCTTCGGTTTTCTTTGATGTCATTCCAATGCGTACTGTGCATTATTGCATTTACATAAAATGAATCTTTTGGAGATAGAGCTGCATCAACTTTTATTTCAAGAGCCACCATGCTTATAATGGCATATGCTGGGGAGATACCTGGAACTGAGGTCTTAAATACTCCTTTCCCAAAATTTCTTTCCTAATTTATCATTTCATCTCATATATCACCAATGATCACTGCCTGTGATGCCACAATAGTAACAACAGGCATTAAACACTATTTTAAAAAGTGTTTAAGTTCAGTAACATAAATCACATTGATTTTGGAAAAGCAATAAAATATTTAATAATTTTTATATATAACTAGTTCTTAACTGGGAAAGTTTGAACTTTAAGAGTTCATATAAACTACAATGTATCTATTTAATGTGTTTCCAGATCGCAAATACTGTGTGATTCAGTGCACAGGGTACCTGAAGTCTTGGGCACCTGCTAAGATTGGTCTTGAAGAGTCAGAAGGGGAAGGAGATGGAGAGGCATGTAATCTATCATGTCTTGTGGCTGTTGGGCGCATTCAGCCACAAATAGCTCCAGGACCCACAAATCCTCACCGACGGCAGCCTCGTGTACGCACTATACAGTTCATCTCTCGCCATGCAATGGATGGCAAATTTCTCTTTGTAGACCAAAGGTAAGAAGTAAGTAAACTGGCTTACTGATACTAGAAGAGAATCATTCAAAAAGTAAGTTACCTTATTTTTTTACACGTAGTTATATGATGAGAGCTCCAGAATTTATCTTGAGAGAATCTAGGGATTGAGTTGTATTTATTTTGTCAAATAAAATTATAAAAACATAAAATAATATATCCATAAAATGTGCTTACAGTCATTAATGTCTAGTCCAGCATTTTAATTTTCACTGGAGCATGAGTTTTATGAATGAATGAATTTTTATTTCAGTAAACAACATTACAACTAAATTTACATAAACAAACAAAATATAGCAATATCAAAAGTAAGATTCTCCCATATCATTACCATCAAGTTATGTGTATGGTAAAGAACTCCTAAAATGAATTACCATTTTCACAACAGTGTGTGCTCTCAAGCTCCTCCCTTATACTTCTCCACTTATCCCTTGCTTTTCCTAAGAATTCCCCAATTTTATTTATTTTCTCTAACCTCCTATCTGAAATTTTAATTCTCACTATAATTGTTGTAGTTTGTCCCATTTTTCATCCTCTGCATTTTTACCATTTCATATTCTATTAGCCATTGGAATGCACTAACCACTTTTCCCACACATAACATGCCCCCTTTAAATTTTTTCCTTAATCTTTTATAAATAATAAAAATCTATGGAAAACTCATTCTTCCCAATTGATCATAATTATCTTTATAATTCTCCTGTTCCAAATTTCTTTGAATTATTATATATAAGTCTAAAGAATTTTTATCCTCAAAGATAGCCCAATCTCTTGCTTATCTATATCTTCTACCCTCTGCCTCACTTCTTTCCAAAATTCACTGACGTCACTTTCACCCAGTTGCCAGACATTTCCCACTCCAATTTCTCCTAATAGTTTCCCCACCTTCCCAACAACTCTCTCTTTTTCCCCAATATATCTCTATGATATTTAAGACATTCTAACAGTACAGTAACAGTACATTGTTACATCTGTAACAATGATTCAAGATTCTCTCCACTATTATACCTTTTCTTCCTAATTCTGCCAAACTCACCCCCCTTGGTGAACGTTTACAAATCCCCAGAACTTCTCTACAAAACATTCTGTGTACCAATCAATCTTTGTCCACTATTTTGACACTCCCCAAATTTCTACTCCATAACGTAGCTCCATATAGTCTTTCTAGCCATTTCATTTGCAATATGGAGCTTTATACAAGCTTATTCTGGCAGCTTTCAAAACTAATTTACTTTACCTGTACAAATTTACACTGCATATCCCATCTTCTCTTACTCTTAAATCTTACCCCCATATAATCAAATTCTTTCACTACCTGTATTCAGTCTTTATTTATAAACCTCTCCCATCTTTTCTTAATTCTGATCCTTTTTTAAATACTATTATCTTTTAATTTTTTACTACTTATCCTTAGACCCCATTCTGCACAAAATCTGTAACTTTATTAATGGCATGAATTCCTTACACAGTTAATGTTCCTGTTCAGATCATCAGTAAAAAGTAATCCTAGTACTTCTTTCTTTCCAATAATTGGACAGTGTCAATTTTTTTCATGATCCTATCTAAGATATCATCTATAACAAATCAATTTATATCCTTGTCTTAAACCCAAATTTTTTCTTATATAATCTTTAGTTCTTTTACCTTCACATCTGACACAAAACCTGATTCCTCTATACAATTTGCAAGTCCAAGAATAAATTCAGCACTGACTCCCTTGCACCTTAATTTGTATGCCATTGCACCCCTATTTCGTGAGTTTTTTTTTTGTTTTGTTTTGTTTTGTTTTTACTATTTAGCAAGTAAACTGATAAAAAAAAATCAAATAATATATCACAAAATGCTTGTACAGTAATAAATGTCCAGTCCAGCATTTTAATTTTCACACAGTCAAAAATGATGAAAGTCAAAATTAAAACAATTAATGGGATGTACTGTTTATTTTTAAATTTAAACTCTTTAGTAACAAATTGAAGACAACTGAAACATGACCTACAACATAATAATATACAATTATTATTAAAAAACAATTTTTAATATCAAATGACACTGGTTAATTTGCTTCCACATATTATTTTTTCTAGTATTTTTACCATTGGACTTTGAATTATAAGGACAATTGGTGCATCTAGGGTCTATTCAAAATGTTTTCAATTGCCTGCTAAGTTGATTATTATTTCTAGTGCACACTGATGTATAAGCGAAACAAGCTATAAAGATTTAACTTTGTGATAAATTTGCATATAGACGTAATAAAATGAAAACAATAAAATTATGGCAATATGCAGCTGTGATTGGTTGGAATTTGTGATATTCTTATATCAGGTTGGTCACTGATTCATGAACTAAATAGTCGTCCCTGTAAACATCTAAATATCTCAAAAGTACCCAGGACAAAGCATATCTGATTATTCATTTTGTCATATATATTTTTATTAGGTAAAATTAGAACCATTGTGAATACCCATTATGAGCTGACCTCTATTTATAGGGAAGGCTACACCCAGAAGGCCCATTGATAACATATATGAATTCATGTCGAAGAGTACAGCGGAAGGCCTAATGTAGCAACCAGTATTAATGCTGTCCTTGCAAATAGCAATATTTTGAACAAGATTATTGTGTCACTATTGATCAAATTCATAGCATTTGTCCTCCTGTACATTGAACCATTAAAAACATATTGTCAGACCAATAGGTGCCACATAAGGTCATTGATATTCATAAGCAACAGCAGACATATTCAGCGTGATTTTTTTTTGGATATGTCACTCACTGAATGCATTGAAAAGAAAGCTGGTTGAATTATTCAGCATTAAAGATAAAGCAGCAAATCATGATTTGGAAGATCCCTGATGAAAGTGCTGCCAAAAGAGTCAAAGTTGTATATTCTACAGGAAAGATTATGGCAGCAGTATTCTGGCATTGTTAAGGGGATTCCTTGTGCCAACCATTTGGTTTTTTCATGGTTTCCCCTGGTTACTTAGGTAAATTCTAGGATGAGTCTTTAATTTCCACAGATTTTCTGCTTTCCTATTTCATTATGTTGATGTTGTTACAGGGTTGAAAGTGCCAGGACAAGGTGAGCTGGTCTGCTGTAATAGTGGATTGCATTTTGTAAATATTTCTTCCCCAGAATCTGGTATGCAAGCAGACCTTCTGAAGGGTTCAAACTCCATGGGGGGAGGGTTTCTATCTGGAAACATGTTATGGACCCTGTCTGCATCATCACAGTCACCACCTGTACAAGGGTAGGTTCATAAGTTTCCAGCCTAACCATTTTCTAGGTATGATAAAAGATGAAAACTATATTTAACTTTTCAATATAGTTACTCATTATTGCAATACCTCACATCTTTGAATTAACATTTCCCTACTCCAATGATTCTTTTTAGGACAAGGGATCATAGTAAAGACCATAGTTTCATCTCCTGTAACAATGGTTTGCAGAACTTCTCTCTCATTGCCAGGCACAACAGAGCCCCAAAAATGCCTAAAAACAGAAGACTCGTTGCTGCTTTTAGACTGAGGAAAAAAGTCTAGGCACTAACCTTATTCATGTTTAAGTGCTCATGAATAATTCAAAGGACTGTTATTTTAGAAAGGCCCAACCTTGCTGCTATTTCTGTAACTTTGAGCTGCCAGTCTTGCATAATTTCTCCTTCCACAAGAGCAATATTTTCAGGAGTGAGCACCTCCAAGGGTGCTGTATGCTCTTCGTCTTCAATGCTTTCTCAACCCATTGGAAAAAGTTTGGCCCATTCTTTTATGGTAGAATATGAGGGGGATACTTTTCCCATTCCCATCCAATCACTGTTTAATTTCATTTAGAGTAAGTCCTTCTTTTGTGAAGAACTTAATATCACTTAAATGTAAAATTGGAACTTAAACACAGTGAAGCCAATCATATTAATGAATATCATTGTATGATTAGTTGAACTACACACTCTTAAAGCTTCACTTACTTTTTATAAAAGTATGGAACCGGTTTCGAGAACATTTGTTCCCATCTTCAGCCATGCTAAGGTTCAACTGTCGGATCATTCGTTGAGCTGTGGGAATGTAAATTCTGCTCTGGTGGCGGTGTGATAAACTTGTAGTTTATGTTTTCATCCCCGACAATGTCGAAGTTCATTATGCTGTTTTTGTATTTGTAGATGTAGATTTTCTCCCAGGTTGCTAATTCCGTAGGTCCTTGTACTGATTTTAATAATTTTGTTTTATTTATTATGTCGTGATTTTGTGTCCAAAAATGATATGCTACTGCTGATTTCTCTATTTGCTTGTACTTTATGTTCCTGAAATGTTCCTTTAACCTGTTCCTTTAAATGTTCCTTTAAATGTTCCTTTAAAGTACAAGCAAATAGAGAAATCAGCAGTAGCATATCATTTTTGGACACAAAATCACGACATAATAAATAAAACAAAATTATTAAAATCAGTACAAGGACCTACGGAATTAGCAACCTGGGAGAAAATCTACATCTACAAATACAAAAACAGCATAATGAACTTCGACATTGTCGGGGATGAAAACATAAACTACAAGTTTATCACACCGCCACCAGAGCAGAATTTACATTCCCACAGCTCAACGAATGATCCGACAGTTGAACCTTAGCATGGCTGAAGATGGGAACAAATGTTCTCGAAACCGGTTCCATACTTTTATAAAAAGTAAGTGAAGCTTTAAGAGTGTGTAGTTCAACTAATCATACAATGATATTCATTAACTTAATATCAGATCAATATTCCATTTTGAACATACCACAATCTTCTACACAAAGCCTTCTTTATGCAACTATATCTGAACAACTGAACATAGCGGAATGGAAGTTACAGCTGCAATTATTTACTTAACAGATAAGGTATTACACCAGATAAGGATTTTGTGAAGGCAATAATGCTTATCAGCGAGGCCGGAAACTTATGGACCTACCCTTGTAGATACTAGTACCTGGTCTCTTACCTCATTCTTTCCTCCCAGAAATGCCCTCAAAAGGGGATCTAGGCACAAACTGCCAGGTATGAACAAGGCTGAAGTTCCAAAATATCCTTTTCTGCCCCAAACATTTCAATCCAATCCGATGCTGACCTGTGCTCATTTCAAAGGACTGAAGATCTACTTGAAAATTTCAAAAAGAAGATTTTTTCTTATTTTGCACATTCTTCAATTTTGTGCTGAATAATTTCCATTTTTATTATGAACTCAAGAAGCAACTTAATGCTAACTATTTGAAATTGATGATGAAGCAAACATTCAGTATATGGCATGGTACAGACAAGAAATCAAAATAACTTGCATTCACAGTGCCAGAGTTATTTGAACAAAGAAAACCATGTTTAAAAGAAAAATAGAAATTCTGGATTGTATAACATTTTTTTAAAGATAAAAGTTCAATATTAATTCTATGTTCTTTTTCAAAATAGTAAACTTACTTTTTGGATGATCCTTGAAGATTCATTCTTATTTTATGTGCAAGCACAATGTGAAAAAGATTTCAAAATTTTCTTAATCTTCCCATATAATAGAGTGAAAAGATCTTTACTTAATTTTTATAAATCTGTTAATGGATTTTAGCTGCTCTCTTAGTCAAAAGGTCCTTTATTTTAGAAGGCAATGGTTATTTTTACAGAGCAACACTAGTTCTGGGGTTTCTGCCACAGGAGTTATTAGGGACAAGCATGTATGAATATTATCACCATGATGATATACCACACTTGGCAGAGTCCCACAAAGCAGCACTGCAGTCTTCAGAACGAGTGACCACTCAGGTATCTTGTACTAAATTGTAGACTGCTAATAAATATCAAAGTAAAAATATACATGCATAATACTGGCATATGTGTTTCAGGTTTATCAGTTTCGAAGTAAAGAAGGCAGCTTTGTTAGACTTCAAAGCGAGTGGAAGTCATTCAGAAATCCATGGACTAAAGATGTGGAGTACCTGATAGCTAAAAATAGTGTAATATTGTAAGTATCTGTTTTAGTAAATATAGTTAATATAACATGTTAGAATTTAATACAAATGTTCACACTAGCTCCACTTATATATTCAATGTTAGGACATGTTTTGGGGGCAAACACTCTCACCATCAGCTGTTGGTGCTGGTAGCTCACCAACTACTCAATATAGAGGCTGGATCCTAAGGTGCCTCTATGAAGCATATGATGGTTTGAATAGGAACTTGCTGAGTCATCAGCAAATGGAACATTAAAATTCAGTAATTTTCCTTACCTAAATAATTTTTTAAGCTTGTGATTCAGAGATATGAAAGTTGGTGTCTGGAAATGGCCATTTACTTAGAACTTAAAGGTGGCATTACTAACTTTTTTCTACTTCTGGTTTAACAAGAAGTAACTCCAAATCTATTATTTTAAATGAAATACACCAAATATTTTTACATTTTTGAATAATGCTCTTAGGAGCTTTTTGAAAAGTACTCTTACTAGATACTTCTATACATATTTATTGTTGCTATATCAAGAAAGCAAATAATAAAATTCCCCTTCCTTAACCAAAGCTAGCCCAACATCTAAATTTTGTGTTCAAACTGGTAGCTCTCAGCTGTTCAGCAATGTACCAGTCAATCATATTATACACTTAAGGAGGGACTTAACCAGACTTTAGGAATGTCTTGCAGTACTTCTGTTATTTGATATTCCAGATCTTCTAAGTTGTTGGGTATTTCTCGGTACACTACTGACTTAAAATGACCTAATCAAAGGCAACAAGTCTGAGGATCTTGCTAGGCACTTCATGTAACATTTCCAATCATTCCATTGTTATGGAAATACCTGGTTTATATGCTGACAAACATTCTCTCCATAGTGAACTGGAGCTCCATCTTGTTGGAAATAGACATCAGCTCTATAGGTAGCTCATAAATAGTTGGTACAATGTGATTTTGAAGTAAATTCAAATATCTTTAATGTTTAGCATTTCTCTAAAGAAGAAAGGATCTGTGATATGATTACTAACAATATTACTCCAAACATTAAATTTTTGTGGATACTGTATGTGGTTCTCCAAAACATTATGGATTTTGTCTGACCAGTATCAGCAGTTGTCTGTTGACAGATTCATCCATGCAGAATGTGGCTTCATCTTAGAATACAATCTGTCTAAGAAAAACTGGATAGTTGTTAATGCGGGCCATTATTAATTCACAAAACTGAACATTCAATGAAGTATTCTGATAGTTGCACTTTTCACATGATCTTGGTAAGTTCTTTATTCTTCCAGCTTAAGTAATTTTCTTTACAATCTTTGTCACAGTTATATGTGGAACTAGATTGCAATCCAGATGCATATCATTAAATAAATTTTCTGTCTCTTAATGAAATTATCACTGTCTCCATAGTCAACCATAATTAATTTTAGAATTCTTTCCCCTTTGCTCAACACCAGATAGAATTATTTAACACATTAGAGGTCAATTCTAGACCAAGTCTGTGCTGATCAAGGGTTACTGAAATGTGATCAAACTTTGACCACAGAGAAATTGTAGTTGAGGTGCATTATAGTTAATTCTTGTTCAATGAACAGCCATCAGCTGACCAGTGCTAAGTTGCTGATCAATCACAATTCTACGATAATTACTCAAAGGAAAGCATCCATCTCTATAGCCAAAGGGATTTTAGTGCAATTACAATCTCCTTGTATATATTGCTTTGTTTTTGTTCCATGATTGATTACCATATGTAAGTAAAGAAAAATGGAAAACAAATAAAGTTCCCCAAATTTGACTGAGCATGAGATAGACCATTCTGTTGGAACTGGCTATCTCATTTCCAATAAACTGCAAAATAAAAAGACTGAATCATGTTTTTTAAAGGAAAATAAGGAGGCTTGAAATGATTTAGCCGTGTATTTCCACATAATAGCAGCAAGTTCTAATTACCAAATAAGTAAATAAATAAATCGCTATTTGTTAAAACAATGTGAATCATGAAGTGTAAAAATTCTATTCATGGATGAAACAGGGTGATTTTGATTAATAGGAAACTCTAACCTTTCAGTCATTCATTTACTAGCCACCACATTGTATCCTTTGATAGCCAAAAACTTTCTTCAAATTTTCTGTCCCCACATCTTTAAAGTGTTTCCTTTTTCCAAAATGATTCAATTTTGAGACTGGTCTCAATTTAACTAATCCAGGTTTATTATCTCATTCTTAATACCTTCAATAAAATCAAAACTGGCAGCCATTTTGTTTAACTAGATTGCAATCAACAGAGTTGATTCGTCCAGTACCTGCAGTTAAAGATGATTATAATCAACTATCTCCTTTAACTTTGATCATCGTCAATGCACTGAAAAATCGCATTGCTGGTGGGCAAATGCTGATTTGACCACCTTCAAACATTGATCGAGGATGGTGCACGTGGCCATAGATATCAGATTTAATCCTTTAAGTAAGATGTTTCTATATCAATAAAAAAGATTTCATAGATGAAAAAAAAAAAAGATGGTATTTATGTTATTACTGACAAACACAGTAAACAAGAGTGTTTTATCATTTGTTACACTTTTTCGTTTTCTTGAATTAGCAACAATAAACTTGTACAGAATTATCTAATGTGGGTAATTTTTGAAAAGCTTATTTGATAATATTAAAATATATTGGTATTACATTTAAAAAAGAGTTGGAGTTACTTAAACTTAAACCATAAGTATAAAAAACCAGTTTTGTGTCATAAAACCACAAGGATTAGGAAAATAAGGATAAGAATGTATAAAAATAAAAATTTTAATGATATGGGTCTTGTAATAAAGCAAAAACAAAATACAATTTGGACAAAAATAATTACATAAACAGAGTAGAAAATTTGTCAAAAGAGAAAGACTACAAACCAATAAAAAAAAATATTCTCAACATTTGCAATAAAAGTTTTACAAATGCACTGAAGGAAGTTGTAACACTATCAAAACTGAAAAACTAAAAGTCACATAAAGCAATTCCTTTGCAGCTTAACTTCATTTGTTATGCATTTAATTGTTGGCAATCCTTGAAATCTGAGCATTAGAAAAAACCTACAGAACTTTTTGATCAACTATATAAAAATGTGTACAACAAAGAGAAAATAAATAAAACATGTTAAAATATACATTTATTGCTGAGTTCTTTTATATTTGAAAACCCATCTTTTCATCTATGTTTTGGTACCCTTGGTAATTATATTTATGTGTTATGAAATTCAAGTAATTTGTTTTTTAAGCTAAAAATGCCAATATCTCAGACAAATTTTTTGTGGCTTAGAATATAGAATAATTTTTGCCTCTGGACTTATAAAATGCATTTTAAATATTACCCATATCACACTGAAATGATTTCCTGTTATTATAAAAAATTAATTCTATCCCTATTCTAGTATCCTTTTTAAAAGTTCCGTGCTTAATTATTTAATTGAGCAAAGTGATTAGTTGGTTGGAAAAGAATGTTCACACAAAAACAGCACAAAATTGATAAAAAGAAACACTGACACATAGACATTGACAACCTGTTATAACAGTTTAGGATAATTTCTACCATTCTCACATTGGTGTTTATTATTGGTAACTATGGCATTAATAAGTGCTTACAAGTTGAATGTTAATATTGTAATATTGTTTTTAGTAGATATATATTTGATGAGTATATTTCAGGTCAGACATGAGAGTGGAAAGTAGCGTCATGAGGCCTGAAGGTCCAAGTCAATCTCAGCAGAGTTTTGACTTTTTTTCACAAAGTAAGTAATTTTCTTGATTTTAAGAATTAACTTAATATTAAACGAAAATTCAAATTAAACCCAAGGGCTTAAATATTCAATGTTAAATTGCATGAAACAATCACCTCTTCTTTATTTGGAATCAAAAGTCAAATAGGAAATATTTAGATCACATCCACATTCAGGTGACCTGAATCATAAATCTTTGGTTAATCATACTCATTCTTTCTCATTTGTAATATCACAATTACAAATCTGCCCCTTACCCTGGAGATCTCAAAGGTTATCTCATTATGGATATTTTATTGCTAAGAGCAGACTTTAAGCCCTTGAGTACTTGTAACCCAGGCTTAATAGTTAACCAAACCATTAAGGTTACTTTCTATTAAATGTGATTTATTCATAAAAGCCATGTGTTAGTCTAAGATAATGAATCATGGTGGAATAGGAAACATTAAAAAAATGTAGGAAAAAAAATATATGAGGATTGTTCAATAATGAATGCTCATAATTTTTTGCATACATAATTTCTCACACTAAAATTTTAACCTTACATCATTTTGTCAATGCAATGCACACATAGTACTAGTTTCATTGCTGTCATATCTGGTTCCCACCTGTTAGAGGTGTGCAAGTTAAGATACAGCAAAATGGAGGTGGCACACAGCAGACAATATGCTGCTGTGAATTCTGTTTTCATCTTATAGGCTAAGGCCTGTGCAGTATTACAGGAGACCTATGTAAAATTTGTTCTCCCTATAGCACAGCTCTAAAATGATTTAAAATTTTTAAAGAGGGAGACAATTAGTTTCAAAGAAAGGTGAACTTGGGCTCCAGTTTGTGCTGTAATGGAAGAAAACATTAACACTGCTGCAATCATTGTGAAAGAGGATCGTTTAAAAACAATTTCAGAATGCTCGAACATTTTAAAAATGTTGAAAATTTAATTACATACCACCCATACATTCGTAACTGAAAAGTTGCACAAGAAACATTGTGCATGGTGGGTTCCAAGAGTGCTGATTCCCAAACAAAAAGACATTCTGGTTATGTTGTTGTTGAAGATGATGTTACAGGAACATGTAGAGTTTCTTTTAAAGGTAATCACTCCTGATGAAACCTGGGTACATCTTTTTGATCCTGAGAACAAACAGCAAACTCATTCAATATTAATTCAATTTGGAATCGAACACAATGAAGCACGCATTAATAATCTCCATTGCCACCCCCAAAAAAAAAAATCTGGGAAAGTTAAAGTCATCTAATTTATTGATACTTAAGGAATGTTTTACCAGCATGTTGTACCTGTTCACATAACTGTAACTGGGCAATACTATTGAGATGTCCTGAAAACTATGTAAGGCCACATTTCCGTACAACAAGCTGCAAGCTGCATCATGATAATGCATGGCTACAAATTACTAATGTTGTTGCTAATTATCTTACAAAAATAAATGTTAAGTGTGTCTCTCACCTTCCCTGTAGTTCAGATTTAGCCACATGTGACTTCTTCCTTTTTCCCAAACTGAATAACACCTTCATGGGAGGCATTTTCTATCATTAGAAGCAATGGTGAAGGCTGCAGAGGTGAATCTACAGGACTTGTCAAAAAGTGGTTTCCAGCATGTCTTTGAAGACTGGCAGAAATGCTGGGACAGGTGCATTGCATCCAATGGGGACTACTTTGAGAAAAATCATCAAAATTTTGAGGATGAGTAAATCTATGTTGTAAAAGACAATTATGATCATTCTTTAATGCACAGCCCTCATAAAATTTTATTTCTATGGCTGTCCAGTTGATGCAGTGACATGTTCCTTTGCAATGTTTTGATCATCTTGCTATGGTCATCCACTGTGCTGCATGCAGCGATTCATTTGATCATATAGTGATGATAAGTCTGAAGAAATACTTAACTGCCAACAAAACAGTACTTACAAACTGGTCTTACATGCTGCTGAAACCAAACACTTCATCCTGTTTGATGAAATAAGAGCTCTTGCCCAGGGATAGCAGATGGTGACCGAGGAAAATAAGAGACCATAGAAAATGCTTGCTTACTCCAAAACTTCAATGGGAATAGTGGAGCGCAAATTAGTAAAGTTTGGGAGATTACTATCACCAATACAATTTTAAATTAAATTAAAATGTAAAATGAAACTTGCACAGTGAAGCCATCATATAATTGATATTATTGTATGATTTTAAAGTGTTTATTTATTTTTCATTATTTGTAGACTTGAAGCATTACAAGTATTGAGCATTGTCATTTATAAAAGTACAGAAAGATAATGACACAATGTAATAGAAAAATGAAAGCACTAGTATAGCAGAATTATACAATAAATGAATTATTATAACACAATGTATACAGAGTTGTTACAGATTAATTGTGTAATATACAAGTTTCCATTATTGTCATACAAAATTTGTTTGCAATTTTACAAACGTATTTTATACAGTCCCTTTATTAAGTAGTATACAATTTGTCTATTCTATATAAACATTTTGCAATCAAATAGTTCCTGGATTTGTTTCTAAAATTTGTGCACTAGCCAATTTTAAACTTTGAAATAATTTGTTAAAGAATATGGCACTATTATTAAATTTATCTTTATTCATTACAGTTTTTTTCATGCCTATCCAATTATATTTACATGTTCCTCATTATTCTATATATATGCTTTAGTTTATTTTTTACCAACTTTTATTTTTCCTCTTTAACTAGATAATAAATGAAAGTTTCTTTATATGACTGTATACAATCTGCATTTCTTTTCTGAAATTCCCATAATCTTTTTTAGAGTTGTAGACTCCAAGATTTCTATTCCAAATTTCAGAAATGGATAAATGATTCCATAGTATGCCATTCCTATTCAAAAGAAGAAAAATTCATGAATTTAACTTGTTCCATATTACAGCTATGCATTTTCTAACGATTATCTAATTACATATTACATTTATGCATTTTCTAATGATTATGATTATCTAATAATGTTGATATAGAGTTAGTTTGGTGACACTTATAATTCACTTGCTTGATTTTCTAATTGGACTTGTTTTATGAATGAATATTCACTCTCATCATCAGCAGAAGACCATCTAATAAAAATGTTGCAGTCAAGTTGGCTGCATTATAGTAGGTGTTCATTTAGGATAGTATTCATTCTTATACAATGGACAATGGCTGTCCTTGATTAATTTCATCCTGAAAAGATGATCTGATAGGCAATCATGCCGAACAATTAAGTGGTATTGGACAATTTCAGTTTTTCTTGGTTTCAATAAATGATGTTTGAAAGTCTTTAGGTCTTCATATAGTTTTCCTTTAAGTTTATGTTGGATATTGGATAAAAATTTCAATTTTTCTTAGTTTCAATAAAAGATGTTTGAAAGTCTTTAGATCTTCGTATGGTTTTCCTTTAAGTTTTTGTTGGAAATATTGTTCACTCATTAATATTTTTATGAGTTTCAATTTAGAAGGAAGTTCTAGTTCAAAAGATGGTTTTAATTTTATGGTGGCTCCTTTTTTTGCTAAAGTATCAGCAATCTCATTTCCCTTTAATCCCACTGATTCAGGATCCATTGTAAAACTATTTCTGTATTTCTTATCTGGATTGCATGATAAAGTTTTCTTATTTCATTTATAGTGTATGTTGATGGGTAACTGTAATTCATTATACTTTGTAGGGCTACTTTAAAATCACAGATGATAACAATTATGTTCTTAATTATCTAGTGAGTCAATTTGATAATCTTATGCTCTACTTACTGTTGAATTATGCAAAACCTGCATTCTCAGTTGCGAGTCAACCGTTGGCTTGGTTATTGGTTGGCTGGATTTTGTGTAGCTCTTGTGGACATTTTATGAACTTCTGGATTAATTTGTCTTCTGTTGGGATCTCAAAGTTCATAACCTTATCCTCATATTTTTTTATATCAGTTTTTTCCCATATTCCCAGCTCAACAGGTCGATCTACGAATTTCAATAATTTCACTCCCATTTCTAAATCACGTTTATCTCTCCAAAAGTGATGTGCAACCGCTAATTTCTCTATCTGATCATACCTTATGTTTCCCCAGTGTTTCTTCAGCCTGATTCCAATGCTTCTTTTTCTTTTTCCAATATATACTTTGTTACATTCTGAACAGTTGATTTTGTATATTCCTGGCTTCTCCTCTGAAGGACACTGAAGAAACATAAGGTACAATCAGATAGAGAAATCAGCAGTTGCACTCACTTTTGGAGAGATAAACGTGATATGGAAATGGGAGTGAAATTATTGAAATTCGTATATCGACCTGTTGAATTTGGAATATGGGAAAAAATTTATATAAAAAAATATGATTATAAGGTTATAAACTTCGAGATCCAAACAAAAGACAAATTAATCCAGAAGTTCATAAAATGTCCACGAGAGCTGCACCAAGTCCATCCAACCAACAACGAAGCTGACAGTCGACTCACAACTGAGGATGCAGCCAAAAGACTGCGAAACTAGTTTTGCATAATTCAACAGTAAGTGGAGCATAAGATTATCAAATTGAATCACTAGATTAAGAACATAATAGTTGCTTCACTGTATTGGTCCAAATTAAATGTTTTATTAACAATTCTTTTATTTATGTTAGGTGTATAGCAGTAGATGTTCTAAAGCTGCTTTAATGGCCATTATTTTGCTATCAAAATTGTTAGCCTGTTTCACCATTTTTAAGATTTTCAACTGTATATACTCTAAATCATGTATCAATCAGATATTATTATTATTATTATTATTATTATTATTATTATTATTATTATTATTGTTGTTGTTGTTGTTGTTGTCATCGTCATCATCATCATCATCATCATCGTTTTCTGACCAAAAGTATGCTGCCACTGCCAATTTTTCTATCTGTTTGTAATGGATATTTTTGAAAAGTTCTTTGGTTTTGGGTTTCCAAATTTCTTTACTTGTTTCTAATGTATACCTGATAACAGTCTTTGCGATTGAATAGGTGGATACCAGACTCCTGTCAGAAGGTATAGGATGTTTACAGGAATATTGTAATAAATTTTTAATATGTGTACATATTGAGGATCCAAAATTATTTTCCATTTTTTAAAATTTATTGAACATGCTAGGTGGTTAGTAAACTTTTGGAATTTCAAATTATGGGATTATGTATTCGGATACTTAAAAATTTGTATACTGTAACCTGCTCCAAGGTCTTATTTTGTATGTTTAAGTTCCTCAGATTGATTTTGGTTACATGAAATAATATACTTTTTTTTTTGTTAACATTAAGTTATAATCCATTCATTAATGAGATTAGCAATTGGTAAAATAACACTCTTATGCTTCACTTTAGAGGGTCGTTCTGCAGCTGAGGATGGAAGCACATGCTCTTTAAACATGTTAGCAAAGCAAAATAGTGTTACCATAATCAACTACTTATTTTATTTATGAATGATATAATGCTTCACTGTCAAAGTGTACTTAATTCCTCAATTTCAATCCATTGATTTCTAAATGTTTATTATTTGTATTATTCAGTGGTAAATTTGATCTTGTAAATCAGATATGCTATAATTCCAATGTGTTATTGATGTATCATCAGATATATGTTACTGGGCTGCTTCTTAATTACAGAAAGTCATTTGTATAAATGGTATATACAGAAAACCCAAAATGAAATGTGCAGAACACATGCTTTTACTGTTTTATATTCTGATGTTATATATTTTATGCAACTGTTATTCTGCCAATAGATTTATATACATTGTTTGACAAAAAAAATTAGTCATCCCCAGATTTTATGTGTCAATCAGAGAACTTCAGGAATGCTCATAAAGGTTGTATTTACAATGTGCATGCAGCGACTGGCACACTGCAGTGGGGCTTTGCCTGTAAACATAATGGTCACAATCATAAGTATCTGGAAAGAGAACATTAGAGGAGAGTAGCACAGGCCAAGTGGTTTAGTAGTCATTGCTCTTTTGTGTAAGCTCCTAGATTCAAATTCCATACAACATTTTTATTTTATATTTTATTATTTTTATAAGTATATATAGAACATCATGTTGCCTTAATAATGTATTATATTTTAATGTATAATTTGAGTTTTATGGCAATACATATTCACACATAAAAACATAATCATAAACTAACATATTAGTTGTTCATACACTGGGATGTTGTGTTAATAAGGTTTATTAAAAACAAGTGCTTCATGCTGGGAAGCAAACCTACTCATAACCATGGCATCACTGTACACTCTGCCACAGAGCTAACAGAACACAAACTAGTCAATGTTATTAGTGTATGCCATATGACACAACTGCTGCAGTGGCTAGAATGCTTTGCTGGATACTTTGTGAACTGCATGCTGTAACTGGTAGGACTTAAAATGAATTTTGTGTACAAGAGATGACAATTTTTTTTTTTTTATTTTTATTTTTATTTTATTTTTTTTTTTTTTGTCAAAGGGTTTACACTCCATTCTATTATCTAGATATGATGTGAGTAATTCATTAGAATTACCCCTTATTCCATAATATTGTATTTTGTTTAACAAATTGCTGTGTGAAACAGAATAATAGCCATGGACAGATCTAACAAAATCCCAGCACTTTCTTTTATTACTATATTCATTAATATTTCATGGATAAAATGTGATATTATAGAACCCTGATGACCAGAAATAGATTTCACTCCCTATGCAGTTTGGGAAAGAAGAGAGCCAATCATAAAAGGGTCTCCAAGGCCATAATAGGTAGTAATAATCATAACAATATTTCATTCAAAAAGTTTGTAAAATGCATAAAATCTTAATATTAATAAATTATCTCAGGTTTGAACAGCTACCGCCATTTTCCTGTGCCAATTGTCCACATCCTTCTATCCTGTGTGTCTTCAAGTGTTAAGCCTCTTCTTGCCATTGCCTCCATAATCTCATTGTTTGAAGTTCTTGTTTTTCCTCTTCCTTGTCCTCCTGGTGGTTTTATTCATACACTGCTTTAGGCCATAATATCCATAATAATTAACAATATATGTTGACTCAATATTACTAGTTAATTTTAATTCCCAAAGGAGAGTGATAACGCATTTCATTAACAAATCATTTTATCAAATTAAATAGGAAAATTTGTTTTCCAAATGGTTTCTGACTTTTTTTTTAGATAAATGAGTGCAGAGAATGATTTTTTGCACAACTAGATTGTTACAAAAGCCATCAATACTTTTATGGATTCTTTGATTGTCTAGGAAAATCTCAGCCTCAGAGAGAGAGGCAAGCCCCAGCCTATGCAGATTGCTGCAGAAAGATGCATGCTGTTGCCAGGGAAAGTATGATAGTACATATAATATATACCTATTTCAGAGCTTCCTCTGGAGCAAATAATTTTCTTCAGTCTGACTGTAATTTATGAGAGAGTATTAACAAAAAATGCACAATATCCTTTTTTATAAAATGCTTTTTGGGTCTGCTCATTCAAAGCTTCCAGATACTAATTGTAAATTTAAATGAAGTTAAAAACGGGAAAGTTGATTGATAACACATAAACAGGTTGGTATTAGGTAACATTATACTTCACTAACTGGTTAATTTATGAGAACATATTTCAAGAGCATTCGCTCACATTTTCAGCTGAGGAATGACTAAAGCTGGTAGATAACATTGTGACCTCTGGTGGTTCTGATATGTAGCAAAACAGGAAGTCCTTTGATGGGATGTCAAAGTTGACAACACAAAATATCTGTACCAATGTGTTGTTGGTTTATTTAAACTTGTAGAATTTCTCAATCATGTTATGAATTTTGACATCTCACCAATGGACTTCCTGTTTCACTGTATATTGGAAGCACCAGAGATCACATCATCACGTGCCCGTGTTTGTCAGTCCCCAATTGGGGATGAAAGTAAATGCTTTTGAAACATGTTCTGATAAATTAATCAGTTAGTGGAGTGTAGTGTCACCTAATACCGATCTCTTTATGTGTATAATGCCAGATAGTAAGTTTAAATCTTGTGCTATAGACAGCAATGTTTAATCAAGTGATAAGTAGTGAGCACAAATGGCACATGTGGTAGTATCATCCACATATGAAAAGCATTGAGGTATGGTGCATTAAAAGGAAAAACACCAAGTGAATTTAGAAATGTATAGTGCTCAAACCTTGGCACAACATACAATATTGTGCAAGACAGATATGGTTTCATAAAGTCAGTGCATGCGCACATTGTAGCTCCTGTTGGTGCAAAAATTGAGAAGTATAGCTGGAATGTACTCAATCATCCACCATACAGTCCAGACTTTCATCTCTTTGGACCACTGAAGAAATTCCTAGGACATAGCGCTTTGGTTCAAATAAAGAAGTGAAATCAGTCATGTGCAGGAGACTGACTATAGAGGCATATTCAAATTGCTGTCGCAATGTAAGAAATAGCAGAAAAGGTTTGTTCACTAGTTGAAAAATAGGTAAAAATTTTGTGCATATTTTTTTTTCATACTCATTGAATATTTTGTAAAAAAAATGTGAATAATTTTTAACCACCCTCATAATTTATCTCAATAAATATACATCATAAATTTGTATCTATTTCTCATTATTAATTATTTGTATCAATGCAAATAAATTCAAGAATAAATGCTGTTAACAGTGCTCTATCACTTGGTGAACTCTTTGGCAGGGCATCAACAACTCCCACAGGCTGTGGGCCACAATTTGAGAACCAATGAAATGAACTATATTCTTTTAATTTGACCATACCAAGAGTCCTCTATTTTATTTTCTAAAGGTCTGTTAATTATACAAGGTTAATTAAAAGTCTCACATTAACTAAATAACTTTTGAAGCATGTGGTTCACTGATATAAATCTCTGTGTTTGTGGCAAAAGTCTTATACTTAGAACTCAAAAATTATATTAACAACTTTTTTTTCTATTTCCTAAACTTAGGTATTCTTTTTTCTATTTCCAATTTAATCAGAAGTAGCTCCATCTCTCTTATTTTAAATGGTATGCCCAAAATATTTTTAATTTTTGAATAATGTTCATTAAGAGCTTTTTAAAAAATATCTGCACTAGATACTTCTGTACAAATTATTGTTACAAATGAAGAAATAAAAAAATAATAAAATGTTCCTTCCTCAACAAAACCAAAGATAATTATAGTCTAAATTCTATAAATATTGTACTTATGAAGCTTTTGACATTGAGTGGTAATATATCCTAAACTTAGGTATTCATCTTTTACACTAAACTCCACTTACATAAAACGTGTTTCGGGAGAATCTGTCCCATCTTCAGTTGCTCACTGTTTTGGTGTTTTGGAGTTTCTTTTTTAATTTCTGGTTCTTGTTTTTCATTTGTACACTTAAATTTTGATGTAGGTGGTGTTGTAAATTTTCCCATAAGTGAAATCCTAGTTTTTTCGTTAGTTTTAAATACAGATCATAAATTTCTAAGTCTATTTCATGTAGTCTTTTATACTGTAAGCTGTTTTCAATTTGAATTACCTTTGTTTCTTGTGCATGCTATTGTTTATTTAACGGGTTTTCTCAAGAATATAGGTGTGACTTTTCTTTTAAGACATGATTTTAGGAAGTTAATGTTGGCTGCAATGTGTCTTTTTCCTATTTATATTATTATATATGTTTTAATCTCCCATTTTGTATTAGTAAGATTTTCGTTATAAGTTGTGAAATTGTCCGTGTCTGTATTTGCCATTTTTTCTAACCAATGGGTGTTCAATTTTGCTTCTAGACTTGTTTGTCTTGTATATAAATATTGTACTTACGAAGCTGTTGACAATGGAGTGCTAATACATCCTAAACATAGGTATTCATTTTTTACTGAATGAAACACTAAGTGAGCAACTGAAGATGGGAGAGATTCTCCCAAAATGCATCTTATTTTTATGTAAGTAAGTGGAGTTTAGTGTGAAAAATGGATACCTAAGGAACTGAATTATATGTACATACTGGTAGCCCTCAGCTCTTGTCAATGTGCCAGTTAATTAGAAATCATTTAAGGAACTACTTAACCAGGCCTTAGGGATGTCTTATACCACTTCCATTAATCGATACTTCCAATCTGCAAAGTTGATTGATCTGTCTTGACATTCTACAGGCTTAAATTGGCCCCACAAAAAGAAGTCCAGAGATGACAAATCTGGGATTTCTCTTGCCACTCTATGTGACCTCTCCAACCAATCCATCGTTGTGGAGAAAACCTGGTCTAAGTGCTAACGAATGTTCTGTCCATAGTGAGTTGGAGTACAATATCATTTTGGCACCTCAAAACTGAACAGTGCAAAATTTCATTGAAATTAAACAAAACCGATTGCAGGCCCAAAAAGAAAAAATCTGGAATTTACAAGATTAATTGTCAGGATTGTGAAAAAAAATCTACATAGGAAAAACAAAGAGAAATATAAGCATTAGGTTTAAGGAACAATGGAAAAATATCTATTACAAGCAAATAGAAAAATCAGCAGTGGCAGTACATTTTTGGAATAAAAACAGTGAGATATAAAAAAGTTTTTAAAAACAATTAAACATATGGGAAAGGATTTATATAAAATACAATGAGCACAACTTAATGAATTTCAACATCCCAGAAGCAGACAGCTCTTTATTGAAGTTTATTCCAAGACCACAGGAATCAATCCATACACCTACCAACCCAACTTCTACAAATGAGCAAACAGTCATTTAACACCTGAGAATGTGGATGAGGGTCCACGAAACATGTCTTGAGTAAATCTTCAGTATGTCATTAGGCCACCAAATAACAGTCACTGTCATCAAGTATGGCAATTATTAATGCATGTTTCACTGTGGTAGATTCCAAATTTAATTAATATTGAGTTTATTTTCAGTGCTTAACACTGTACATTTATATGTTAATAATAAAAAACATGCAATAATGTTATTTGGTAACCTAATGACGTCAAGTTAGGTTAGCCAGCATCACAATTGATTGCATCTATGAGGACGAAATTATGATTCTTCCAATTTTTCTGCCCTAATAACAACCACAGGTTTAGTGGTATGTCATTGTCATGTTACCATGCTTACTGCTGTGAAATGCTCTGAAGTGTGAATTGATGTAACTTTGGCATTACCATGCTGGCTACTGTGAAGCCAAGCCGCATCCAGCATCTATGGTACTGTTATAAGGCAATGAAAATTGAACCAAAATGACTGTGGGTCTGAAACTGCAATATATTGTTCTTTTTTAATTTTCTTATTGAAAAGAGCCACTGTTTTGGTAAAGCTGGTTATTTGGTTGCTGGATATGAGGATGATTTGGTTTATTTATGGGCGCTCTTTATCATCTCAGGTCATCAGCGTCCCGTTCAGTTCAGGGCATGAAACGGCCGACAAATTTTGGTTAGAGGCCCCTTTTTTCAGGCTTGAGTTCTTTTTCGTGTCATAAGTGTATGACACGGGGCCCATGGCTTTACTTCCATTCTGAAAGAAGCCATACTTAGGATATTTACACCTGAAAAAAAAATCTATTGATCCTGGCCGGGTTTGAACCCAGGATCTTGGGTTTAGAAGGCAAGTATGGTTACCATTACACCACCAGTATCAACTGGATATGAGGGATTTTACTGTACATAGTTACTTCTGAATATGGAACATGTATTAAAGCATACAAAATTGTGTTACATTCATATCAATGCATATGCTTAAAAATATTTTATGGTACATAAATACATGTGTTCATGTCATGTATAAAAATTACCAAATATATTTAAAAACCGGTACATTTAACATGTTATATTATATAATGAAAAATTGCCATATAACTGAATACAATTTTTACATTATCAATTCTGCCACAAGTGGCCAAGGTGGTTTAAGTACATACTCTTGAGTCAGAAGTCTGGGTTTTGACTCCTGCCAGGACCATCCTCACTGACTGAGGATTTTCCCAGGTTTTCCTTAGTCCTCATGAATGGCAAATGCTATTTTGGTATCCAAACTTAGACCTGGAATGTTTCTTTCCTTAAAAAAATAACTTTTTCCCCATTTATCATTTCATCCAATATATCATCAGTCTGCTGCCTGTGATATCTTAAACACTATTCAAGGGGGAAAAAAAACATATTTATTGTATATTTGTGGATTCTTCAAGAAGTAATACATCTGGTATAAAACTCCTTTTTGATTTTGATAACAATGCTGTCATTAGAACATTGGTTCTCTAAATTAGATTTACTAAAAAACAATTGTGCTAAGTTATAGAGTTATATAATGGTTATGTTGATTAAATAAAAACTTTAAATGCTAATTAGAGCTTGTTTAGTGAAGCTAATCATATAATTAAGATCATTGTATGATTGAGTCAAACTACAGCTCTTATTCACTCCCCTTGTTAAATTTAGTACATGTTTCACAGACCATTGTCTGTATCATTAACTGCCAACATGTACTAAATTTAAACAAGTGGAGCCAATAAGAGTGTGTAGTTCGACTCAATGATATAATGATCTAAATTAAATAATATCTTGTTTTGAGATAGAGTTGCATTTTTTCCTGTTAGGCAAACCTCATAAACACTGCCACATGTACATGCAACAACACTTTAAATTGAATTGCATACTTAAGTAAACATTTCTGTTAGACTAGAATAGATTTTGTCATGATAAATCTGAATTTGTTCAGTTTTATGGCACTACTGTATAAAACTTGAAAAAATATATTGAATAAAAAACTGCGCAAAATGCATTTATTCAGCTAAAGATTTTATCTCTTGCATTCTCCTTTTGAAATGCTATGTAATTACTGTTTGTGTTAACAGCAAGTGGAGGAAGAGATATACAGCGACTTATTAGCACACATGTAGAAGCAAGTAAAATTGGGCGGCAGATAGCAGAGGAAGTCTTAGATGCTCAACGAAGAAGTGGAGATTCATCCTCTGATGGCAGTCCCTCACCAGACTTAGAGCAAAATCTCTCTCTACAGGCCTCACAGCTCAACACTGAGGTAAATTTATCAGCAAAACAGATTTAAATATATGAATAAGTACTGATACCCTTATAACTAAAAGCTTCTTCCGGGCTTGGAAGCCGTGGTCTGTTGGAGCTAAGGTGTCCAAACGTTTCGTCCCCACCTGCTGAGGACATTTTCAAGAAGACTCAGACTGCACCACTGAAGATGTCCTCTGCAGGTGGGGATGAAACGTTTGGACACCTTAGCTCCAACAGACCACAGCTTCCAAGCCCGAAAGAAACTTTTAGTTATAAGTCTGACTCCAGCCGTGAAAGCTTCGGACTACTCAGTTTAGCTGATACAGTTAAAAATGTTACATATTCAGAAATTCCATCTGTATTTCTGTTTCTACAGTCTTAAATTGCTTTTATCTGTACATCAAATAAAGACCAGTAAATGTAACGATAAAGAAATAAAGCAGAAAAATATAGAGGAAGACCAAATGTGATACTACTCTTAAGAAAAAAGCTTCTCTGACCTTCAATAACTTTGTGCTGCCTCTATCTAGTTATCATTTGCAAACTTATGACAAAAGCCCGGAAGGTAGGCAGAATGCCTTTTCTATGTGAGTGAATATATTTAAGAGTCAGATAGAAATGAACATGTTTCCGTACATTTGGGGTTGTTGGGCCAGTTTTTATTTTTGCCTATTTTGGCTTCTGTTGCTTATTTTAAGGTTTAACACATTTTTTTTGTATGTTTTGAATTTTTATAGACCTTTTCTGCAATAATTTACGTATTTTAAAAAGCATATGCAGAATTTCAATATGTACTGAAGAGTGTTTTTTTGTAATGGACACTCTTTAACATCTCAGGTCATCATCTCCCCTTCAAATTTTTTGCTTGAGTCCTCTTCTTTCAGGCTTGAGGTTCTTTTTCGTGCCATAAATGTATGACACACGACCCACAACTTTACTTCCCTTTCAAAGGAAGCCATACTTAGGATTTTTACACCTGAAAAAATCCATCAATCCTGGCTGGGTTTAAACCCGCGATTTTGGGTTTAGAAGGCAAGTATGATTACCACTACACCACCAGGACCGACAACATATATACTGAAGTGAAAAATAAAAATTAAATGACATGTTCACCTCTATTCAGAATCTTATTATACATTTATTTCTTTTCAAGGGGTCAAAACCTTTCTTCTCAACCCATTCACTTAAGCTCTTTAAATAGCAGAACCTTCATTAGTGAAAGGAATGCACGGTTATCTCAGGCATAAGAATATCAGCAAATCCAGAAGATGAGGCAAGTACTGTAGTTTTGAATAGTCCTGGGAAATGACCTAATATCAATCTGCACAAGATAATTCTAGGAAATTTGTGGTGGAAGTAACTTCCCAGCTGAATAAATGTAATAAACAATTGCAAATGAGAAAGATGAGAATGGTACAGCTATGAAATAAACCAGGGGTTCTCAACCTTTTCCAGTGAAGTACCATTACGTTCAACACAGGATGTACGAATAAGCAAGTTTTACAATGAAAGTGCATGATTTTGTGGTACAAGGGTCAATATAAACACTTCTCCTCATTTATAACAATGCTAGTTTTATTTATTTAGTGAAATAACTAAAGTTGAGGATGAGTCGGAGAGAAAAATCTGCACTTCTGAACAAAGTTTGAACAGACAGCTCAATACATTTCCCATTGGTAGCCAACTAACCAACTTCAGTGTAAAGTAAAATAGAATCATGTTCAGCCCCCATTTCTTTACCATAATGGAGAATAATTAAACTAATAAAGCTCCGGACTTTATGAGTTGACAATTTTCACATTTTTATTTAAAACTATCTTTAGGGCAATAGGCAACAATCTTGCGACTAAAGCCTCATGATGAATGCTACAATGTATATATTTTGCTTCTGGGACTTTTTCTTTAATCTTTGCAATGCCACAGTGTTCCCCAGTCATTGCACGTGCTCCAGCAGAACAAACACAACACATTTATTCCATTCCATGCAATTTTCATAAATTGTTCTAATTTTGAAAATATTTCATTTAGGGTTATTTAAGTAGATATTGATTCCATAAAATAAGAATTATTCCTTAAGAAGATGGGCCTTGTTCATGTCATTAGTTTCATCTAATTATATGGCAAAACATTGACTAGTGCAAATTTTTTCTGTTAATTGCTGTACATTTGCAGACAAATCTAAAACTCTTCAGAATATGGTGTCATTGGATAATGGAATTACTTCAAGTTTTGTGCTGCCTTGTCCCCTAGCATTATTTTAACCATATCTATAGCTCTGGTAATATTAATGACTGCAATTGTGAGGTTTTCCCTTCTTAGCTACTCTTAATTTGACTTCATACGAAGCCTCCAGAGCCTTCATGTGATATCCTGCAAATGAGATTATTTTTTTCTCCTTAATTACAAATCTGATAGTTTTCTCTGAAAATACTCCGACTTGTGTTTCAAATTACTGTGCTTGGTGTGAAAATTTTATTTCAAAAAGGAAAGTTTCCCAAATTATTTGATAGTGTTTTATGAAAAATTGCACCATATAGTATTGGGATGATTTCCTCTCCATCTCCAATATATGTGAAACCATACAATAAATGACAAATATTGTACTTACATATTTTTGTGTATGGGTTTTTTGTTGCTGTCTTGTATAAATGCCTGCTGTTGGATGCTTTATTTACCCACTTACAATCATTTCTCCCTTTGAGCTTTCTGAGCAAAATTCTTTAGTTAATCACTATTCATGACTTACTTCTTCTGAATTTGGCACAAACTACATATAAATCTGACAATTTAATAATAAAATCTCGCATTCCATGAAAATAATGTAATTCCACTCTTTCAAATGCATCTTGCACCTAAACATACAACAAAATATGTTCCATTGTTCTCTGATCAGACATGTTCGAATTGAGCTTCATCATTGTCATAGTTTTAAAATTGTCCTTCCGTATTATTTTTGTACAATATCGCATAAAAGTTTTTTATTATAATGTAAAATCTATTGTTTTTGTTTAGTTATAGTAGAACTGTCATATATTTCTTATTTATAAAACAAATGTTAATTTATCTTAGTTGCTAAAATGTTTGCATATCACCGGGCAGTAGCTCATGCACCACCAATGGTACTACCATAGGTTGAGAATCCCTGCAATAAACCATCCCTACATTGTGCTTAGTATGGAAGTAAGAGAGATATTAACCGAATTCCCCTATAAACTCATAAACAGAAAGGGAACTTAACAAGAAACTACTATCAACTTTTACTTATTCGCCATGACTATTCAAAACTGCTTTAATTTGTCTTGATCAACATTTCCAGGATGTCCTGAAAGGTGAATGTTCTAATTGATATGAGCCTGTTTCCATGCTATGTTACCTTTGACATTCATATTTACTTTTAAAGAATAACACAAGCAGTGAAATATAGCAATATTTGTGTTACTATTTAAGTGTTTTATCTATTTCTGCTTCTCTAGTTTTTGTTATTTTAGCTAAATATATTTATAATCTGGCTGCATTTTCAATTCCATATAATATATAGGTGCATTATATGATGTTGCAGTCTCTGATCTCAACAAGCAGTTCATGTGATCAGCCATTGCAGCAGAGAGGGAATGGGGCAACTCTTCAGCGTACCAATCATAATAATAACAACACAGGTGGACCTCTACCAGCAGGCACATTCAACCATGTTAGAAATAACATTCATCTTTCATCAGCAAATGAGCCAGGTAAAGTGTGTTATAAATAGCAAATATCCATAGTTATTTCACCTTTATAATAGTAATTCTGTCTTTCCTTTCTTGGAGCATTTCTCTTATTGCTAAAATATCCTTTTAGAAATACTTTTGATTAGCACACTTTTATTTTGATGTTGTGACAGTAGTATCTATATCGAAAAAGCATTGGTTTTAGGCGTACCACATGAACTTGAAATTAACAGTAGTTACTAATTAGAAAATGGATTATTTTAATTCTTTCATGAACGTGGAATTGTATAATGTAAAATAAAAACAAAACCTTTGTGTAGTGTAAATCATGCATAGATATTGAAGAGATAAATCTTTAGTTTATCACTTTTTTTCAATAAGAAGGAATGCAGTTTATAACTGACATTAAATTTTATCTTAAGAGTAACACAAATTTTTAATTAAAATGTAAATTTGAACTTGCACATTGAAGCCAATCATATAATTGATATTATTGTATGATTTAGTTGAACAATGCACTCTTAATGCTTCACTTACTTGTCATAATATATAGAACAAGTTTCCAGAACATAACACAACAATGTTCTCAAAACCTGTTCTGTATATTATGACAAGTAAGTGAAGCATTAAGAGTCCGTAGTTCAACTAAAGCATACAATAATATCAATTATAAAAAAAAAAAAAAAATTTTCTCACTAAATAATGATATTTGGAATAAAAATATTAAATTGAGTGGAATTCCTTTAAAAAGCTTGCAGTTCATATTGAGATTGAGAAACAAAATTGCATTTTTTTTTCCTCAGTGGTGTGTGGGTGATGTAAAAAGCATTGCCTTTTTGATAATTGTCAATCCAGTGAAATGCAGAAACATATCTGTGCTCAGCTATTTGTATCATAGTGTTAAAAGGATATATTGCTGAGTCTACTAATATAAAGAAAATGTTTATAAGCGTAAATTATATCTGGCAAGATACCAGTATGATTTCAGTGCAGTGCAAGAGAACAATTAATAGATTTACATTTATGGACTTTAGTTATAAACCTTGTTCGCTAACTCTGTATTTTATTCCTTGGTTACTAAGTATACCACAGTGGACAGCACAACTCTGTTGTTTACCCCTTTGGTGTGTTTTTGAATGATGCTTTCTGAATCTGCTTCCTGTCTGTTTCTATCATGAAGACAGTATAGTTGATGCTAGAGCAATACATTGTTGTTATAAACATTATTTTAAATGTGAATCAGCTTATTATGTGCAAGTGAAATTTATTCTGAACTTGCCTCCTGCACCTTCTTCTTGTTCTTTATCTTTGTCTAATGATCTTCTTGAGGCTTTATCCCATTAGCCTTGTTGCTGCTCAATATAAAGCAATGATAGTTTTCTAGAAGTCAATTTAGGGCTTTGTACACTAGGAGGTGGCCAGTGTTCATCACAAGCAGTTGCATGCTATTTTGTACAATAGGGTTGTTTGAGTTACAGGCCAGCAGAGCACAGCCAGTCATCAAGCCTGTATAATGCAACTGGCAGTTTGTGTATGAATTGTGTGTTAATTTTCTTCGTTAGTCATACCATAATATAAATATAATCTTGGACAGATTTTTATATATAGTGCATATGTTAAAATGAATTTGTGCAGAGAAGTGATGAGGAAATGTGCTTCCAAATAGAGAAACTGTCAACTTGCTAAAAAGTATGAGAGATAAAAAACATGTTCCAAACCACTATGTTCATAATAAAGAAATATGAAATGAAGTTCTTAAAGGATTGATGTTGGGCCATTGTTATTCCTATTTTAATACTTCCCAAAACATAACCTTAGAAGAGGTAAAAGTAAAAATTATTAAAAATGTGAGACGGTAATTTCCCGGACTCTAATACTTTAGGCAAAAGTAGTGGCCTTCTGAATTGAGTGTATGCATATTATGTATTTTTTTTTTTATAGGGGTGACAAAGTCTTAAGAATCCTTTTAAAGTAGCATTGCTGGTTAAACGGGACGGTATACAACAATAGGAAAAACAAGTGAGAACCCAGCCTCCGTGGACGACAATATAGAAAAACCGTTTGGCGCGAGAAACGGAGAAGAGGTTACGACAATAAGAAAAGACAGTTGGCCGCGAGGTCTCATAGCGAGCGGGTAGCAAAAGTATCCTATGGAAAGATTTGAAAAAGAGAAGTGCATTTGAGTTTAGGCAGTTCAAAAAAACTTCTTAAGACTTTCTCAATAAGTTTATAACGATATTCCTGAATCAAAGAGCAATTCAATAAATCGAGACTGTTATTAATAAAACAAGCGTATTATATCAACAGCCATCTTTCCATCTGCTTTTCCCTGGAAAACAATATATTTTGTTTTTCGAAAAATACCAGCTTAACATTAGCCGGAGAATAGTGGCAGGAAATCTTCATTAAGTCAAGACTGAGCTACAAAATAAATAAAACTGCCGCAAAATGGCGACCAACGTGGAAAACCTTTAAGAAGCTGGAAAAAGGACCGTTGGAAAGGATCGATGCCAAGAAGAAGCTACACAACAACGGAGCAGAACAAACATCACGATACCGCAACACCTGAAAGGGATCAGCTGTAGTGGGGAACCTAGCAACAAACTTCGCACCTCAAGAGGAAGGACTCCGCGGACGACAGAATCAAGAAAGAAAATTCATCAACCAGCACGAAACGACAAGAACACCAGTAACTGCAGGCAGAGTGATATAAGGTACAGACCACCTCAAAAAGTCTTTGTGACACTGTAAGTTAACTGTAACGTAGTATAGAAGATTTGTATTATAATAATTTATGATACTAAGGAGCAAGAAAGTGATAGGCATGGCCGACCAACAGATAACCAATAACACAGTAGCTGTAGGGGAGTCGACGACCATGGAAACAGTAGAAAATGATATGCCAGATAGGGACCAGAATAATTTGCAGGAGATGACGGTTCTGAAGAGAAACCAGTTGGCGTGGAAAGTCTATTAGATATGATAGGCAAGATGATGAAACTGCAAGTAGATAGATCTAATAAGGAGCTAAGTAGCCAGTTAGAGAAAGCCATGAGCGAAATAGCAAATAGATGAAAAATTAGCCAAAATAGAAATATTTATTTGCATCAAGATTGAACAGAGTTTAGAAGAGGTAAAGAAAACACCGTCAGATTTATCCTTAAGATTGCAAGAAGTACAGGTTAGATGGAGAACGAACTGGGCCAGATTAGAGATAAGGTAAACGATGTTAGGCAAGACTGTGATAAACTAGGTAACAGGGTAGAGCAGTTTGAGAAAGAAAAAGAGGAAATGAGTGCCGTCATACTGTCAAAATGTGCTGAATTAGAAGAGCGTGTGAATTCAGAACTTGGGTCAGTTAAGTTAATAATACAGGCTATCGACAAAAATCAAGAACAACTAGACAGAAGAATGACAGAGTTAAAAGATACTAGATATAATAGTGCGAATGTAGAATCTAGCTAAATGTAATTCATAATCAGAGTATAAGTGTTGCGTCCCAGACGAGTCCTGGTGACCAACATACGGATGCTATGGAACCTCCATTGGTCCCTACGGACCAGGAAAATGTACCAGTGAATGTTTCCATTTCAAATATATCAATGCCAACCCTGAATTTGCCTGAAGCTAGTATGCATGGTAGAAAATTGCAGTTTTGCTATCTGCCTAATTTTCCATATCATTCAGGGCCTAACCAGCTTGTAAACGAAATTAGTCCACTTGATTTTTTTGAAGAGGGCGGTGATAATGCTGAGGTTTTTGTGCAACAATTAGAGGAATATTTCAGGATTAGGAATGTACCGGAAGAGATGAAAATAATCTTCACTCAGAGAAGCCTCAAAGGGCAAGCCGCCAATTGGTATCGGCTTACGCTGGCCGACTGTTCATCCTACAACGATTTTAAAATTTTATTTATGTCCCGCTACTCTAATTCCACTCAGCAGAATGCGCTACGGCTTGAACTATCTAACAGCAGGTACGATGGGGATAAGTATGGTGGATTAATTTCTATCCCTAGGAAAAAAAATGCAAGTTATTAGAGCCTCTTATGTCAAATCGAGAGTTTATGACCCTGGTTGCGCACCACTTACCGGAAAATATATGCAACCATTTGATTGTGGCGAAACCCAACAACTTCGCTGAGATGATTTAACTCCTTACACCGTTCGATTTCCAGCGGAACTACCAACAGAACCACACACGAGATAATTTCATTACCAACATGAAGGAGGGGATTATCTGCCTCGCAGAAATAGGATGAGTCACCGCGGGATGGGAGCTTTATCATGCCAAAATCGAGACAACGGCCCACCCCAGATGCAGAGGGGACCACAGATAAACATGATTCAGACATCACGACGGGGACGTGATAGCAGGGAGTACATGTTAAGGTACCGTACCATTATAACGGCGGTTCAAAAGAGCACTATAAAGGCGAAGACGAGGTCCCCGGCATGGCAGTCAAGATCGTCCCATTCAGAGCCAAACTACTGGCGTAATTCTCCGGAAAGGACAACGCCGCCTCAGGAAATTGGCGAAAATGCAACGTCAAGATTACAAAATCCGACCACTCAACGCGACCAAACGCCCAGCATTTCCCCCATGGACAGAAATCCAGGAAACTTGGACTCCAGCTCTACTGCGAGAGCCAATTAAAGCGGGAACATGGAACAGGCTCACCCGGAAGAATGTCGACAGGACCCAATTTGCAGTCTGAAAACGCAAGTCACTCAGCTAAGTTCCCATCACCATGAGGAAACGTATGATTCTCCCAAGGTAAAAATAACCATAGAGAACATGCATCTATCAGCCCTCCTGGACACCGGCGCGTCTCATAACTTATGCAATCTGGATTTGCTTGAACAACTCCGAGCTGTGGCCATAGGCAAGCAAAAGGAGCGTGTGAAGTTTCAGGTGCTTTTGAAAATAGCAATCGAGGAGGAGATCTTCAAGCTAATGTTTCTAGTAGTTCCTCACCTGACGACCGAGATTATTTTAGGTTGTGATACTTTCTTTGCAAATAACGTCCTCATCAATTTTGAGAAGAAAATGTTTCCCGTCCTTAATTGTATGTGCTGCTTTTCATGATGCAAACAACTGGGAAAAGGGAAAGCCGTTCAAAGAGGAACAAAATATACAGGACGAGGTGTTCTTTGTAGAACAAGTAAATGTTGGCGTGGCCAACGTGTTAGTAGAAGTGAAAGATGAAATTCGACAAACTTTTGATGAGAAGTTTTTGTGTTGCAATCGATTAATTTTCTGTGAGGACTGCGGGGAACATGTAAATCGCCATATCCCCTACGAATGAGGCTACCAGTAACATCAGGGCAATTACTAAGCTGAGATTGGACACCCCAAAAACACTCCTCGAGCAAGTAAAAGAAAAGGCTCACAATGCACACGGTTTAGACCAAGAGCAAAGGGATAAACTAGAGGATGTCCTCATTCGAAATAAAGAAATCTTCTCTGATTCACCCGGAAAATGCAATAAATATACTCACCGATCGTTTCGAAGATAAAAACTTACATCCCTATACTCACAAACCCAGATCAATACCAATAGCTCTTCGTGACATGACAGATCAAGTTATTGAATCCATGCTTCGTGATGGAGTAATTGAGATTTCGGATTCGTGTTATGTCAACATTTTATGCTGGGTAAGAAAGACCAATGGTCAGCTGAGAATGACAATAGATGCGAGAAAACTGAACAACCACACCGTGCCTGACCGTTTTCGACAAACAGGGGTCGATCAACTTATAACAAAACTACCTAGCGGCATTTTTTTCTCTAATTTAGATTTGACTTCCTCATATTGGCAAATACCTTTAGACAAAGAAGTGCGACCATGTACAACCTTTCTTTATAGTGGAAGAAGTTACCATTTCAAAAGAGGTGTCCCTTCGGATTATTGACAAGAGGCAGTGCCTTGCTTCGAGCCTTATACAACGTCTTCCAGGAGTCAACCAAGGACTACGCCGCCCAATATGTTGACGATTTTCTCGTATTCGATAATAGCATCGAGGAGCATATACAGCATATAGACACCCTCCTGACGAAGCTCAGAGAAGCAGGCATGACCATAAAACTCGAAAAGACTAGCTTCTTTAAGCAAGAAACAAGAGTTCTTGAGTTTTATTATTTCCGCACAGGGAATTAGACCAAACCCTAAAAAAGTAGAAGGGATTCTAAACATACAACGGCCGAAAAATGTAAAGCAGCTCCGAAGATTTTTCGGTATACTACAATACCAAGCCCGCTTTCTCATTAACTACGCAACAGCGAATTGTTGAAGTTATATAAAAATGGCGATGGACCAATATGGAGCAAAGTGCTTTTGAAAACATCAAAAAAGTATTTAGAAAAGCAATTTTATTAGAAAGGCCAAGACATGATTTACCTTATATTATCTATACAAATGCGCCCAGCAAAGGTTTTGGCGCCTTACTCATGCAAATACACGAGGATGAATCTCAACACATCGTTGCCACGGCATCACTCCTCGAGAACAGAAGCGAATTCGTGTGTGACTGAGCTAGAGATTTCCGCTATTTACTTCCATCTCCAAAAGTTTCGTACATATATTTACAATCAGAAAAGTACACTTAGAACTGACCACATCAGTTTATCATTCATAAAACAGTGCAAACTGACAAGCTCGAGGATATCTCGTTATATTCATGAGATTATATCTTATGATATTACGGTTGAACGGTCAGGGAAGGACAATATTTTCAGTGACACTCTGTCCCGACAAAATCATACCGAAAAAATGCCCGAGGCGATCAACAACCCCAACTTTGAGATTACTGTTATGAGATTAGGCAGTAGCGTGGAGAAATCCTTGAGAGATGACTTTAAGAATTTAGCAAAATTACAGAACGACGATGAAGAACTAAAAGAGTAAATAAAGAACGCTCCAAAGTTAAGCCCCGATGTTTCTGAAAATTGGGCTATGTATAATGGCGTACTATATAAATTGCACGGCAGGGAAAGCCTAAAATGGAAGCCGGTGATTCCGAAAGTACTGACAGACAAGCCCATTAATTCATTTCATTTATCATTGATTCACTCAGGTACCGAGAGAGTGTGTCTTAACATTTCCGAGAACTTTTATGTTAAACATCTAGCTCGCAAGACTCGAGGGATCATAGCGGCATGCGAGTTATGCCAGAAGGCAAAACCCTTCAACATAAAATATGACATCGAACCCGGGATCGTCATCAGGGATCACCCAAACGCGCTGATTGCCATGGACACTCATGGTGAGATGCCCAGAGGAAAATTTGGTTTTCGATACGTCCTAATACTGTACGGCGTTTTTACTAAGTTCACCAAGATTTATCCGTTGAGAGTTATACCGAGTAAGGCGTGTTTAAGAAAGAATATGGTATAATGAAGGCCATTTTACCGGACAACGCCACCATTTTTAAAAGCAAAGTGTTCAGACAGACCTTAGGGGACATGGGAATTAAATTACTAAATACCTCTTTGTATTACGCCCCGGGAAATCCGGCAGAGAGAGCCATTAAAGAAGTGGGTATATACTTAGAATCTTATGTCATCATAAACATTCATGCTGGGTAGATTATTGTCCTTTGATCGAACGGGTCATAAATAATTCTGTTAACCCTATTACAAAGTACCCGCCTATCAATATCTTAATGAACCAAGAACCTCAGCCATTCATTCGTAATTTACCTCAAGCTATTCCACAGGAAAACGACCATACGACTGAAATAGATTGTATTGTAAAATATATGCCAGAATCCGGGCCAAAGCTGAAAAACGCATGGCGAAAATAAGGAGACATAAATACCGCTAGAATCCAGGGAAAAACGATCGGATTCTCGTGAAAGACAGGAAAATGTCAAGTGTGTTGAGGGGGAGGTCACACCGGCTCGAATTACTATACAAGGGACCTTATGTTATTAAAAAACAATTAGGCGACCATACCTATGAAGTTGCAGATGAAAAAAGTGGAAAAATTATCGGCCGTTTTCATAAGCAGATGCTGCGTCCTTTTAGAACCCTCAGTTAAAACGACGAGGATTTTATTTATTTATTTATTTATTTTTTGTTGTAATAATAAGAATAATGGTTGGATGAGCCATCGAAAGATAAAGAACGTTTTGCACTAATTCAAAATTAGCAGAGAGAGAGTAAATTGGTAAAAAAGGGAAATTTCACTACATAATTTATGTGTTAGAAAGTAGTTAGATCTTAAGATTGTATAATTGTAAGATCTGTCACAAAGAAATTTAAAAATGGAACACTGCTTACAGAAGAATAGCATAGTGAAACCAAGAACATGTGTGCTATAGTGATGAGTTTAAATCAGTGTTAAAAGGTAATCTGTCATTGAAATAGCGAGTGTTTAATATGTGAAAAATGCCAATGCCGGCAGTCCCAGTGTAATCCATAGATAAGTGACCCCCCCCCCAAAAAAAAAAAACTAGGGAAGAAATGATTATAAAAGATAGCCTTTTAAAGTAAGAAAACCTTCATAGAGTATTTTGCATTATTACATAGTCTGTATCATGAATGTTCTGGAAACAAAGATGAATATCTTTGTTGTTGTTCTATCCCTTCTTATTTTGAAAAAAAAGGGGGGGGATAATTACTTGTATAAAATTTAAGAAGAGATCCATGCGATTCACATTCAAAGATTTCTTGTCCCGTGGACAGATAAATGTTTGAATGGGGAGCATATGAGACGGTAATTTCCCGGACTCTTAATACTCTAGGCAAAAGTAGTGGCCTTCTGAATTGAGTGTATGCATATTATGTATTGTTTATTATTATTATTATTATTATTATTATTATTATTATTATAGGGGTGAGAAAGTCTTAAGAATCCTTTTAAAGTAGCATTGCTGGTTAAACGGGACGATATACGACAATAGGAAAAAGAAGTGAGAACCCAGCCTCTGTGGACGACAATATAGAAAAACCGTTTGGCGCAAGAAACGGAGAAGAGGGTACGACAACAAAAAGAACAGTTGGCCGCGAGGTTTCATAGCGAGCGGGTAGCAAAAGTATCCTATGGGAAGATTTGAAAAAGAGAAGTACGTTTGAGTTTAGGCAATTCAAAAAAACTTCTTAAGACTTTCTCAATAAGATTATAACGGTATTCCTGAATCAAAGAGCAATTCAATAAGTCGAGGCTGTTATTAATAAACAAGCGTATTATATCAACAGCCATCTTTCCATCTGCTTTTCCCTGGAAAACAATATATTTTGTTTTTCGAAAAATACCAGCTTAACATTAGCCGGAGGATCGTAGCAGGAAATCTTCATTAAGTCAAGACTGAGCTACAAAATAAAGAAAACTGTCGCAAATGTTAGTAGCACAAAACCTCTTGGGACCTGGTTACATACCAATATAAAATTGACAATAGTAAATAAATTTTAAACTATCTGCTTTACCTTCCAAATCTAAATGATTAATATAGGTTTATAAAGAACTTGTAATGTTTATTTTGCTTCACTCACTCCACTCACTCATTCCCTCACTCACTCACTCACTCACTCACTCACTCACTCACTCACTCACTAAATATGGTATATACTTTAATGAAATTCCCCTCCATGTAAAAGA
Source organism: Metallyticus violacea (assembly GCA_030762175.1). Lineage (NCBI taxonomy): Eukaryota > Metazoa > Arthropoda > Insecta > Mantodea > Metallyticidae > Metallyticus > Metallyticus violacea. The sequence continues at coordinate 14,875,857 of CM060840.1, read as the reverse complement.
TTATTCATCATTCAAAAGGGACTTATGAGGATAATGACAGGAACTAGATCATTAAATTCATACAGATCAATGTTTAAGAAATTACAAATTTTTCCCCTTCCCTGTGTGTACATCCATTAATCTCTTTTGTGTATCAAAAAACATTTAATTGCAAACACTCTTCTGTTGACAGATGAAAACATACATAATTATAATGCTGAAACAAAAGGGTTATTCAATTAGAAAGAGAAAACACAAAACTATATAAGAATAGTGTGATACATATGGGAATAAAACTATACAATTAGCTACCTCCTAAAATTAAAAATATTGACAAATTTACCTCCTTCAAATCTGCAGTAGCAACATATTTACTATTTTTATTCAGTTCAAGAATATTTGGAACAATTTAGAAAGTCATAAATTGTCATTAATATTCTAGTTATTACTTGTAACAATCATATTATTTATTTTCAGTATGTCCTATCAATGATATATTCAAGGTGAATCATCTAAAACTTGCATCACAAATATTTCTGAAATGGAAGGTGCTGTTGGTATGCTGCCATCACATAATTGAAGCCAATGGTGTTTTTTTGCAGGATTCTAATGCAAGTAGTTTATGAGCTATTATAATATGCAAATTTTAAAAATCTACAATTGTCTGCTCCATTTAACTGTTTAGTTACCAGGCTACGATGTTCATAAGTTTACTTATTTTATTTAGTGTGTGTGTGTGTGTGTGTGTGTGTGGTTTTTTTTTTTTTTTTCCTGAATGTCCAAGAAAACACAAGTTACATTTTATACTTATGTTTTTACTGTACCATGTGTCAGCATACTTTTAAGAAAAAACTGACTCTCATAAGTTGTGTTCAATATGATGACCAGCAGCTATAATACAAGCTCCCAGTCTGCCATGTAAAGATTCCTGCACATGTTGTAGCATTTCAGCAGAAGTTTCAGAACAGCAAGCTCCATATGTCATTTCAAATCTTCTGGTATAGTCGGTATTTCCTTGTAGCAGTGTCTTTTAGCTTTCCCCACAGAGAAATGTCTAAAGGGGTAGGTGAATAGGAGGCCAAACTACAGATCCCTTTCATTCAGTAATCCATTAATTTTGAAAACCGTCAAAGACATGCATAGTATACTAACAAATTGAATATAATTGAGTCAAATTTGTAACACTTACATTGCTTATTATTTAGAGAAGGAAAACACATTTCTGGAGCATAGTATGTCTATTGGGATCTTTCAGCAAGAAAGAACAGCATTCTTCATACACCATGAGCATGTCAACATTTTAAATATTACTAAATACCTTCTTCCAACATGTCCTACCGCAAGAATTATAATAAATTACTGGCAAGGAAGTCCCAATGCACAAAATGTAAACAAACATATCATAGTAACTAAGCAGTTGAATGGAGCAGACAATTGCAGATATTTAAAAACTTTATATTAAACTACTTCTCTAGAATCATGCAAAAAACACAATTGACATTCTAATTTCCTGTATTTTTATTTTCTTGATGTCAATTGGCATTGTTCCATTTGAAAAAATGTAACTTTTTTCAAGAAACACACGTTGTAATAATTATTAAAATCTATATATGGGCTGTAATTATGAGCCCCTGCCTAAACTTTAATTCTGTGAAAGCAGGACATCAATAGCACCCCAGGTGGGTTCGAACCCGGCCAGGATCGATGGATTTTTTCGGGCGTAAAAATCCTAAGTATGGCTTCCTTCGGAAGAGAAGTAAAGCCGTGGGTCCCATGTCGTACATTTACGGCACGAAAAAGAACCTCAAGCCTGAAAGAGAGACCTCTGAGCAAAATTTGTCAGCCGTTTCACGCCCTGAGTTGAATGGGACACTGATGACCTGAGATGTTAAAGAGCATCCATAAATAAACCAATCAATAATAATAGCACCCCAGACTTCAGTAATATTTGCAGTGCAAATTTTGATGATTCACCCAGTATAATATTTCAGATGATGTGAAGGGATAAATATTTGTTATTTGACTATATATCTTATCAATTTTATATAATAGTATTACAGATATTGTGTAGGGAAAAATATTGAATGAATAGTTTAAATTTATTACTATTCTCATTTTATTCATAATTAAGACAGTGAGTCGATTTAATACTATTATGAGTGGATCACCATTGAATTATACAGAACATGTTTCATAGGCCTTTGCCCACATCATCAGCTGTTTGTCTACTGCCAGATTCGTTGTTGGTTGAAATCCCTTGGTGTAGCTCTCATAGACATATTATGCAGTTTTGGATTAATGTTGGGATCTCGAAGTTCATAATCTTATCTTAATTTTTTTTTCTTCTTCTTCCAAGGGTCTATCTATGAATTTCAATAATTTGACTTCCATTTCTATATTATGTTTATATCTCCAAAAGTGATATGCAACTGCTGATTTATCTATCTGATTGTACCTGATGTTTCTTCAGTGTTCCTTTAGCCTAATTCCAATGCTTCTTTTTGTTTTGCCAATATATATTTTGTTACATTCTAAACAGTTGATTTAATATATTCCTTACTTCTTTCCATCAGGTATTCTATCATCACCGAAGTTGAGCAAATTATTTAGGCTGAATTTGTTCATTGGGGACAAAGTAATCCCAAACTCTGGGAGTATTTTCGAAATTTTTTGGTGGTCCAAGGATGATAAGAAATTTCTTGTGAATGATAGTTTCTTTTTTTGCTGACACTGTTGTAACCTATTTTAACCTCTTCTCCTGTCTGAATTTCTTGATTTTTCTTTTTTACAATTTCTTGGCCATACTCATTCATTTTTGCTGTTTGTATTATGTGAGAATACTTTTTGCTGTTTCAAACTCATTTATGGGTATGTTAATGAGCCAATGAGCCAAGCTGTTGAAATCTGCATGTTTGTGTCCTATGGGATAAAATGTCAATGAGAGCTACACCAAATCCATTCAACCAACACCGAATCTGGCAGTCGACACACAGCTGATGTGGACAAAGGCCTGTTAAAACATATTCTGTATAATTAAATGCTAGGTAATGCACTCATTGATGTAAAGGGAGGAGTAATAAATGAAATAAAATAAAATGAGATACCAACAATGTTTTTGCACTGACAAGCATAATTTTCAGCATCTTTTATAAAGCTGTTTAGTGCTCATCATCATCACTTTAAATACAGTTTGCTTTCAGTAAAAAATAAAGTACTATTTTTATGTGCAGTAATTTTAACTTCCTTTTTTCAATTACAGAGGCTCCACTTTCCCAGAAAGTATTCACACTCAAGTGGCTTGTAACTCAAATAACTTTACTGTATTTCTTCAGTTTTGTTGTAGGTTGCTTAGGGCTTTCTTTGGGTTTATTTTTAAGTAACTTTAAGTGAATTTGTTCTGATTTGATTTTTATAATTTGTTTCATGGTTGCTTTGTCTATTTTTTGTTTAGCTGCAGGAGTTTTGTTTCTTTATATTTTGTTAGTTGATCAGCTATTTAATTTCCTAATTTTTCCTTTATATGAGGGTATCCACTAAAATTGTACATTCTTCTGGAGATTTATTGTCAACTGCCAACTTCCATAATAGCATTCACTGTTGTGTACAAGTTTGTATTCAAAACAAAAATGAGTGAAAGCATGCAGTTTTAACATAGTAACGAGACGAAATTTGGTACAAATTATGAACATTGGCCAACAAAATTACTCCCAAAATTAGTAAAACAAGTGGTGTAATTGGAATGGTGAGGAAAATATTAGCAAAGAAATCAGAAACATTATGGTGATCAAACTTGATCATGTCAATCCAAATGTGTTTTTCCAGTGCAATGCCTGTTTAGCCAAAGCAGGACAATTTTTATTAGGTAAGACTAGTATGCATGCTTAAGGAAGCAAAGTTGAGGACAGGCACTGGTGTCTGCAGGACTCTTAGAGCTGAACTGTAGAATGTCACAAAAGTGGAGATGGTTTCTAACTAAAGGACAGAAGTAAGCACTAAAATCATTAAGGAGACTGCATTTTCTTTTGACAATTGCTTAATTTCTAGGGGAACCCTTTTCAGATGGGAAGTTGTTTGATCAGCAGTTGATGCAATATTGCCATTTGCTCTTATTCTCATTAATGTGAACACCTGTTTGCTGTAATATAAAATATCAATAATATGTATTATACTCACTGTCCTGATACAGAATTACTTTTTAATATAATTTATTCATATTTTAATACATTGAAACTAACTGAGGTAGCTACAGATTTATAATAGGTTTTAATATTTCCAAAGCAATTTATCAGCTTCCTTAGATAAATATTTCTCAAATTTTGTAAATATTAAAAATAACCTTTTGATCTGGATATCACAGCATGTTCTTTTCAATTTACTTGGGGAGTTCAGAAATGATTTACAATATTAGTTTTATGTACCTTATTTATTATGCAATACAGTTCAATGCATGTGAGATTTCTCAATATATTCCCCAAAATATCAATGCATGAAAATCCTGATAACTTCATTATGGCATTGTGAAACCATTGTTAGAAGTACTATGCCACCACTATTGGGTAGCTTCTGAATTTCCTAGCTGTTGCAGAATTTTTAAACTCCCAGTGATTCCTTCACGTTATCAAATAAGACATAATCAGACATAGTTAGACCCAGTGAATATAGTGGCATAACAATAAAATGAACCCTAGGGATGCAAACTTTGTGATTGTAGTGTTGCTATATGGGCTTGCATTTGTAATATTGGAGGAACACTGCTAAATTCTGCATCTAAGCCGTGTAAGGGTCTCACAGCACTTCTTGCTGTACACAATTGTTCCTTATGCACCCAGTCTATTAGCAGTATTCATGAAGTGTTTCAAAAGATGGTGATTATTTGCTTGCCCACAGATGGATTAGCATGAAATTCCCATTGCAAGGATTGGACTTTCTTCTCTGGTGTGTGGTAATGACACCATGACTCGACACCAGCCACCAGCTTCTTTAAAAAATCCATATCTTCATTATACATTTCCAGTAGCCAGATTTAATCGTTTTTGTCCCATCTGTGCCTGTGTCAAGTCCTGTGGACCTAATGTGTGCCTACCTTTTTCATATTCAGATCATCGTGAATAGTGGAATAGTGGTGAGCATATTTGCATGGCCAAAACCTGTCTGGCATTCCAGTTCATCAAAGATTATGAGCCTATCAGCCATAAACAATTCAGACACAACCTTAATGTTCCTGGGAGAACATGATGTTGATGATGACTTGTACTCACATTCTTGTGTGCAGATTTCCTGCAGTTGATGAATCCATTGATCCAGTCTTGTGTGCAGGAGCTTCTTGACCACATACCTTGGTTAGATGTGTATGAACTGCAATTTTGACACCTTCCACATAAAAATCATGCCTTCCATCGTTGTCCATGATAGTCACCTTCTACTTGACAATAAACGAATACTGTCCTTTCACTACACACACTGCTTACAACTGCCATCTAAAATCTACATTGGCATACTAGTACTAATCTATTGCCCTACTAAAACGTGCCATAGATTGTGCAGTATTTGTAAAATACCACTACTGTAAATCATTTCTGAATGCCCCTCATATTTAATGCATGATCTACACAGAATTCAAAGGAACACTAAACTTAAGTTATAATTATATTGCTAAAACTTAAAACCTAAGTAAGGCAATTAGTCCAATGATAGTCATCATGGTAATTAAATATTATAGAAAAGAAAAAAAAAACACACAAAATGCTCCTATTATTATTTCCCTGGAGAATTTAAGAAACTATTCAATAAAAGCTATTGAAGTTATAAAATATGGTTTGTGGATGTATATGTTCAGTACTGCCTTAAACAGGAAACATGACACTATGATATACATGGGTCATTCAGTATAAATTATGCCATGTTGCAACATTTTTATTTTATAAATTCACATGAAATTTCCACCCAACAGTGAGATATTTATTCCAATGCTGCACCAATTTATCAAACCACTCTGCAAAGAATTCTGAACTCAGGCACTTTAATGTTGTCCTCACAGTGTTCTGGATCTCAGCATGTTGACCTTGAAACTCCCTCTTTAGTGTTGGAAACAGATGAAAATCAGGACTAAAGAGTTGATCAAGCTTGATTAAATATATATCTCTGCCTGTAGGGAACATGTCACACAAGCTTCACATAATCTGCCCGACATGTGAAATTACTATACTTAACAATAAATTTTCTGTGAGTTCCACTGGGTGTATAGCCATTCATCACTTGTACTGGATCATAGCATGCACTTCTGCCATAGAATTTTACTATACAATTTGTAGTCATAAAGGTTGTATTATCAGTTTTAACAGTGAAAAATAATTTCATGCTTTGCATTGTAGCATGATCATTTGTCTGAGTAGTGTTCAACACTTAAATTTTACTGCTCCATCATTAATCAAAATGCCTCTTGAGTACAAAATCTCTTGAGAAGACAGTTGTACAATTATTCGTTTCCCATTTTTGAAAGAAAAAAAATTCAAAGGAATTAATGCTGAGCTAGTTGCTATGTATGAGGACACTGCTCCAAAGTATGACACTATGGTTAAATGGCACAATGCATTTCCAATATGGACAAAAGAATGTGGAAGATGGGCCAAGAAGTGGCAGCCCATCTCTTAGCGAGGAACCAGGTATTGTGGTGCAAGAGGAGGCCCTAGTGCTTGAAAACCATCAAATTTCTGTTGAGGCTATAGTGCAGGATATGCACATTAGTCACGGTTCAGGGATAAATGTTATTCACAGCATAACAAATTATTCATGAGGAAATCACTCAAATTTCATTAGTTTTGTTCCACTTGGACTTGTTTCGAAGGCAGTTGCCTTCAGCATCAACACAGTACCACTGTCATCTTCCCAGCATGGTATTAAGATGTTGCTCTGTGAATTTTATAAACTTTCTGATGAGTTATTGTTTTTGGGAGATCAAAATTAACTAAATTTTCTTTAATTAAAATATAAATTGGAACTTGCACAGTGAAGCCAATCATATAATTGATATTATTGTATGATTTACTTGAACTACACATTCTTAAAGCTTCAATTACTTGTCATAATGCATAGAACCGGTTTTGAGAACATTTGGTTCTATGCATTATGACAAGTAAGTGAAACATTAAGAGTGTGTAGTTCAACTAAATCATAAAATAATATCAATTAAAGTTTCTTTGTTTTCATATATGAATATATTTTCCCACACTGATACTTCTAGGATATTTGAAGAGCTTTTGAAGCTGACAGTGGAACTGTGCTGATGATGAAGGCAACAGCCTTTGGAACATGTCCAAGTAAGTGGAACAAAACTAGTGAAATTTGAGTGATTTCCTCATAAATAATTTGTTATATTATACTATATTTCACTGTGAAAATCCTCACTATTTATATCTTACCATTCACAACATTTTGCTTATGACAAAGGTTGGATTCTACAACCTTTGTAGATGGATTCTACAAAAAAAAAATGCTGAAAGGCAGTCAAAATATTGTAGCTTTACAGGCTAATCCTGATAAAATTTTTTTGAGTGCCTGGTCCTTGTGGATGAATGTTGGGCATATCACTATGACTCTTGAGATGAAGCAGCAGAACAAGTAGTGGAAATATGCATATTCTCCACCACCAAAAAAGTGAAAAAATAGACATCATCGGGAAGGTAGTGTTGAGTGTTTTTTGGGACTCTCATGAAATATTATTGACAGATGATGCCTGTAAGTGCCAGAAATTTCACTGGAAAATGTACCATTACCTCCTGATGAGATTGCCAAGGCCATAATTAAAAAACAGCGCAGGAAGCTGTCCAAGGGAATTCATTTGCTGTGTAACAACGTGCCAACACATTCTTCACATCAGACGGTGGTGTATGCGGCTGCTTGGGGGTATGAAATGTTACCCTATCCTCCATATTCATCTGACCTGGTATGCAGTGACTTCTTCCTCTTTACATGCATGAAGCCCTACAGCACGGCAGACTTTTCCAGGATGACAATGAGGGGATACAAGAGGCAGAGCAGTTCCTCAGTAGTCAAAGTGTAGAGTTTTATCATCAGGGTATGCACCAGCTCATCCATCAGTGTTAGAAATGTGTTGGTTTGTGTAGTGCACAGGTAGAAAAGGATTAAATCCAGGATTGAGACTCTTGACTGTATGCATCTTCATTTATGACTGCCCTTGTAATGTGCTGTTGCATGCAAAGTCTACCTTTCTTTTGTTACATTTTTAACAAATGACTAGCTGTGCAATGAAAAGTTTTAGGTATTTGTGAACTGCCAAAATCTGGAGATTACCCTGGATATTAGGCCTGGAGCCACTACATTAGTAATATTGCTTGTAAAACAAGCTGGGCACATGACTTGCTGATGCTCATTTGGGAAGTCCTAGGGTTTAAACCACAGGTTTGCCTTTGAGATATTTAATGTATTGCATTGCAAAGTATAGTAGGGAAATCTGCAGAGGCATGTTTGATGTCGGATTGTTAACTATTAGAACCTTCAGAAGTACCCTAAAAGTTTTGCTTGGTCTGCCACCGTTAGAGGTAATTTTTAAAGTGAAGTAGATTGGTAGCTTGCTCAGACAAATGGAAAAGGAGTTTTGGCATTGGCCACTCTCTTGATCCAGGATGTCATGTTAAAGAACTCAGTATTGCAAATGAGACCAGATCTGAAGACAACACAGTACTGTTTAGATACATCAGTCATAAACAATTTAGGGTCTCAAAAGTCTTGGCAGATGGTCTAAACTGGAAAGGGTTCAGAATAATCTCACTTGGTTTATGATAGCTCAGGTGTAAACAATCAGTTGAGCTTCCTTAAAAAAAATACTCCTTTCCCAAATTATCATTTCATTTCATGTATCAACAGTGTCCACTGCAGTGGTGCTTCAGGAATAAAAATGGGCATATATATATATAAAAAAATTTTAAAAATTCATCACAGGCCAATATGGAAGATTTTTCCATTAGGAGTGAAGGATTTGGAGTTTGTTAATACTGCTAATACAAAGTGAGCAAATTATGGGTTTCCTGTGCATGGCATTGGGGCCACATTGGTCTTACGGTCTGTAATCACAGATGTTTGGCAACACAAGTCTGAGCTTTACCAATACTGGAGATACTGGCTATAATATTACAAAAAAGAGTTGCTTAAAAGACATGTGCTCACCCACGTCACCCAAGGAGATGCTGGAACTGCTTTTACCTTCATTTTCCAAACATTTCTGACATCAATTAATGAAATTTCTCATGCAACATGTTGGGTTTTTTGGAGCTCCATTATTGATAGTTTTAAATAGTAAGTAAATAGGACCAAACGTTATTAGAAAACAGAATGAGATAGATATTAATAGTTGTGCCGTGCATGTTATGTAATTCATTCACAGAACCTAATCCTATATTCAGGATTTCCAGGTTCTTGCACTGCAGTAAACTCATATGATTTTAACTTAAGTTACTTTGTGACCATTCTTACACAGCCGTAGAAAATTCCCGATTGCTAAGCAAGATGACAAAGAAATGTTATAAGCAATGTCAGATGTCATCAGAACTTCTTCTGTAAGCATTGTGTTGTCATCTTCACTTCTTATCTTGAAAACTCACCATTTCCAAAATATTTGTACCTAATTTATAATTGTGCATTGTTTTGAACTCAATCATCATAGAATTTTTCTTTGAATTATCTCCTGACAATTTTGTATACCCATACAAATCATACTCTCTCTGGAATGGAATACTTAGGCCTATTATTGGCCATAGCTTTCTTAGTGCACACTGCACATGTGCAGTTTCACAGGTGAGTACAAATATTTTTAGTTATTCCTTTTTTGTAATATTAGTGCTCCCAGTAATGAATTTGTAGTTTAGTAAAGCATGGAATAGTGTTGTCATGAGTACAGGCTGTGCAGCCCATGCAAATCTGCTGCAACACATGGAAAACTCATCTGCTCACCTACTTGATGGGTTAGCCCTCCAACAGTTCTACCACCTTTCACTTACATACTTGTCTTATAGACCTAAGGTCATGGGTTCAAACTAGGCCAGGGTCAATGGACTTTTAGGGTGTAAAAATCATAAGTGTGGCTTCCTTTGGAATAAAAGTAAAACTATTGGTCTGTATTGTAGATTTTCGGCACCTAAAAGAACCTCAAGTCTGAAAGAAGAGGCCTCTGAGCAAAATTTATTGTCCATTTCATGCCCTGAATAGAATGGGATGCTAATGGCCTGAGGTGTTAAAAAGCATCTGTAAATAAAATAAACTTGAAAAATTAACTTGTCGCTTAATTACTAGTGTTAGAGTACCGCTATAAACAAAGTATATTTCAATTTACACACATCTTATAATAGTAAAAGCTGGCATCAAATCAAGTTTCTAATTGGCCAATATTAAGGAACTTTTCAACAACAAACAGCTTCCCATTTGAAAACTATAGTGATACAAAACAATAATCTACATAATTATTATCTTCCCTTCAGTATCTTTTTTGAAGGTTGCATTCACCTTACACACCACATGGTGTTAAGCTTATTGTTGTTTGTTGTAAACAATGTTTGTATTTATGATGTTTCTCAAAGTAAACCAATCCCTGCTGCAGATCTATACATCCAAAAACAAGATATCTTGCAGCTCTTGGTAGACAATGATGATGATTTTATCACTGCATATGCCAGTGATAGCAACACAGTGTCAGGTGAGGGGTGGGTCTACAAGGAGAACAGTTCAACCTCTAGCACAGCTTTCACCAGTGTTGGGTCCAGTGAGACGATGTTACCCAGTGCTAGTGTGCCCCAAGGTGAGGAATGACTTTAGCATGCCAAGATCAGATCATAAAAACTACATGGCAACAATTATGGACAATGCCTATCATAAAGTTCAACAAATTTTGTCTACAGCTTTTTCCACATAAAAATAACGCACTCATTTGACAGTTGAAAAATTCTGGGTTAATTAAATATATGATATTCTTTAGGATTTCACAGGTGACATTGTTAAAATTGAAATTTATCATTATGGGGCTATTTTGCTTTGGCCAAAAACATTACCGAACCTGAGGGTTAGCTGAATTTCATCATCTCCAGAGAGCCTTGCAAGCAATAAATTGATTGAGCTTTGATATCTCTAAAAACCACAACTTTCCTTGCCAGGCCTATAAGGTCAAATTAAAGCATTCTTGCCATTTATAGAAGACATTACTCTACACTATGCTTGAGTTTTGAGAAAGAAGAACATAAAAAACATTTTCACAAACAAACAAATCAAAAACTGCATTTCATAAATAATAATAATAATTTTATTATAGACCATTGACTTTATACTTAAGTCTCAGTCATTGTTAGAAAATACAATCAAAATACATTGATAAACCAAATAATTTAAAAACAAGAGGCAAATTTACCTCATATTTCCATTTATGCTATAAAAAATTACATTCAACTATATTTTATGTACACATTTACAATTCATTTATCTTATACGTGCATATATCTATCAAGAAGTTTTTAAATTCTGTTTGAAGTTTTTCTCTCTTGGACTTTTAATTGATATTGGTAGTTTATTATACAAAGTTTTACCAATAACTCTTGGATCTGTTTCAGTAGCTGTTTTGTTTATATTTAGATGGTAATTGCTCTGAGCTTGAGTGCTATAATTTTAATGATATATAGAACTATCTTGTACTCAGTTAACATTTTAGATTCCTTAAAATACTTCTACATGATGCTCTCCTTTCTACCTTATGTATGCATCTCAAACAAATTTTTTGTAGGATTAGTAGCCTGTTCATACTTACACCACATGTACTTCCCCAAATCCCAATTGCATAACAAAAAAAATATATTAAACCATAGTATAAAAACTTTAGACTATCAAATTTAAATATTTTAATAATTTCCGTAATAAATATATACATGCGCTCACTTTGTTACAATACAATTTACATAGTGTTTGAAAAGTTAATTGATTATCAACAATGATTCCTAAGAAATTTATATAATTAACCTGTTTTATTTCTTCTCCATTAATTGTAGCATTTATGCCTAGATTCTCATGCCTATTTATTGCAGTAATGAAACAAAAGTGCTTTAGTAATACCCATGGGATCCTCTCAGCTCTACAGGAATACATTGATAGTCAAAAAAGCATAAATATATAAGGTTTTTTAATATTTTTAATTTTATGCATTATTATAGGTGAATTGTTATAATTCCATTCATTGTATGAATATTAAGTACTTTTCCATAAATATTTTTCCATACATTTTGCAACCACTACTATGTATTCAGATAAAATTTTGAGCCTATAATTTTTTTATAGTATGAGCAAGAACAAGAATGCAATTTAATCACATTTTTACACCTGGGCAAATTGAAATGTCTAATGGCATTGTGTTCTTGTATTGCTGTTACATCAATTTTATTATATTGTTGAGGTTTTGAATCAGTTTAACATATAATTTTATGAGGTAAAGATGCCATTAAGTTGAGAGAAGACTGCTAAAGCAGTTGCCCTGTTGTAAGATGGACGGAGCATGCATTATGTTGCCCAGATGTTATAGTCCAAGTTTCTTCTATACAAAGCATATACCAAAGGTTCAGGTAACTGGTATCTACTGCAGAGGACTAGGATCAGGCCGCAAAAGGATGATAACTGCCAGACATGATCAATTTGCAAGTTTTGCATGATCTTCTTCCAACCACCATAGAAACTCAATCGCTTGCAAAGGGCATCATTAGTCAATGTCAGCATCAGAAGAGTGAGAAAAAGATTTGAAGAAACACAGCTCACCTCTAGAAGACAGTCAGAGATCCCCTACATACCCAGCATCATCAGCAAGCATGCCTTGCCTTTGCTCATCCACATCTTGAGTGGACTGAGGAGCAAGTTCATATTCACGAAGGAGTCAAGTTTCAGCCTAAGATCACCTGATCGCAGGGAAAGAGTATGGAGGAAGATTGGATAAAGGTATGCCCCTTTCACTTTCTCATCAACGATGGCTTTCAGGTAAGGTTCTATCATGATGTGGGCTGGTATCTGTGTGAAAATTAAGATGAAGTTGTTTTTGGAGAATGGGGCGCTGAATGCAAACCTGTACATTGAGGAAATTCTTCAGGATCATGTTATCCTCTATGCTCCAAATATTGCCAACAATTTCAGCTTTCATGCACGATAAAGTCCATCCACATGTGGCCACTTTGTGATGCAGTATTGTGTGAGGTGGGGATTCAGGTTCTAGGTTGGCCAGCCTGAAGCCCTGACCTCAACCTCATTGAGCATGTATGGGACATGATGAGAAAAAATGTTTGTCAATGAACTTTGTGAGGGTTTGATTAGCAACAGGGATATATGCCACAAGAAAACCTAAACCTAGGGACCTTGATCTGCAGCATGTCCTTAAAGTTGCAAACTGTGATACAAGCTAAAGGAGGAAACACCACTTCTGAGAGTGCCACTGAATGTTGAAAGGTATGTCATTGTGTTACCAGTGCCGATATGTTACCTTGTGTTACCTACAGATAAAAATGAGATCATTATGATTAGCTTGTATTCGTGTTCATGCTCATACAATAAAGATAATTATAGGCTCAAAATGATATCCAAATACGTAAAAGAGTATCCTAAACTTAGATATTCGTTTTTTTACACTAAATGCCATTAACATTTTGAGTAACAGCGGTTCAGTGAGCAACTGAAGATGGGAGAGATTCTCCCAAAATGCGTCTTACTTTTAAGTAAGTAAATGGAGAGAGTTTTAATGTGACAACATGATTTTAGTGTTTTACTTTAAATCAAAATAAGATTAAGTAAATGGAGTTTAGTGTAAAAAAATGAACACCTAAGTTTAGGATATATTACCACTGCATTGTCAACAGCTTCTTAAATATAATATTTACATAAAAGAGTGTTTATAAAATGTTTGAAAAGTATTTAATGTTAAAAAAATGAATTGAATTATAATAATTCACATATATTAATGCATAAAAATGTCATCACGGAAATGCCATGGAATAAATTTTAATGTTTAGAATTAATTGCAACAACAACAACAGGATATTTTAATCTGGCCAGAGGAGAACACTTAGAAATAGAACAGCATTCAAATAATATAAACAAATATGATGGTTTTCAAATAAGCAAGACTTGGAATCCATTACTGGTCAACAAACAATGTCTTCAACCACAGTTCTCCCAACTCCTATCCCTTCCACTTCTAATGGTTCTGCACCTCTGTTTCAGGATGATTTTGATTATAGCATAAGTGAAAGGTCTGGTTTTGAAATTAAGTTAAACCAATGACCACAACAAAATAGCCCAGTAATGATCATTTCAATAATCATTTAATATAATTTTCAGCAGTCTTTGAAAAATTATAAAACTTAACAAAACTCCACCAATTTCCTAACAAGAATATCTAGTTTAATTCAGTTCTCCAGTTTTCGGTGAAATTCACATCATTGGTGACAAAAAGCATTACGATTCAATTTTGTAGTCATACATTGTGCAGCAGCAGGTGCTTTCAAATTTAAATTATAATTTGGTTAATTAAATAATAATTCCCATCTCAAGAAAGCACAAAAGAACTGCAATAATTACTTATTACATGTTAGTGTTAGCATTGATGTTGAGGCATAGGGAATGATTGCAAGTGCAAGAATGGTGAAAGTTTATTTGAACTTATACTCTTGAAGCTTTTTACATTGAAGTTAACACATATTTCACTTAATTGGTTTTAAATGGACATGTTTTGGGAACATTTGCTTGCATCATCAACATAAAACCAATTGGGAGAAGCATACTCAATAGATAGGAAATAACTTCTGAAAATATCTGAGGCAGGTGAAGCTCATGATGTTTTTTTTTTTTTTTTTTTTTTTCCCCTTCTTATAATCATATTTTCTTCTATGTTGTTAATATCAATATTAAAGGATTGCTGGAGTGTTTGAAAATTTTGGTTTTGGTCATGGTTTTTGATCAAAAATAGGTTGCCACTGCCCAGCTGTAATGGATATTTCAAAAATGTTCTTTGGTATACAGGTTTCTAAATTTTTTTTTTTAATTTTTCCAGTTTTTCTGATATTAGCCTGTGCAATTAATTTGATAGACACTGACTTCCTATCAGAAGGTATAGAATCTTAACAGGATGATTTTAATAAATTTTTAATACTTTGCATATTTTGAGGAGCTAAAGGAAGAATACCTAGGAATTTAAAATATGCTCTACAACACTTAACTGTAGTTTATTTTGGTCATTACTTTGTACTCAAATATTTGCATTTTGAATACTTTACTATATGTTATTTCTCCAAATCACAAATACCATTCAATAAGTGTGAATGAAAATATGCAAAATAAAGATTCCTTAGTGAGTGTGGGCTTAAGGATTCCTTTGTCATTGCTTAATATAGTTGGGCCTAAAAATATAAAGTACAGTCAACTTCCAATAATTCACTGTGTGGATAATTCACTGTTTGTGCTTTCTTTTTTAAACATTTTATTTATTTGTTTTTTATTTTGTTTTAAATATAATATTTCACCTTTACTTGATCAGTCAGTTCCTTTTTTTCCAAATTTTTGCATGTAAAGCATCTTTCTGCCTTCCATTAAACCCCATCAGTCCTCCCTTCAAACAGTCACCTCCAGATAATTTGCTTTGCAGATAATTCATTGTTCGGTTTTCTCTCTCTCTTTTTTAAACATATTTATTTGTTTGTTTGTTTGTTTTTCTTTTTAGTAAAATATTTCACCCTTAATAATCTTTACTTAGTCAAACTATTTAAAACAATCTTTATGGCTTACTGGAGATTTACTCAGAATGTGTTTCATGGTCCATATCCTCAGCTGTTGGATTATTCATAGAAGTTGGGTTAAAAGGTAACTGGGTTGACTCTGGTGGTCTTGTGATAAACTTGAATAAAGAGCTGTCTTCTTTTGGGATATCGAAATTCATTAAATTTTGCTCATGTATTTTTATGTAAATCCTTTCCCAGATGTTTAATTCAGTTGGTTGTTGAATCGTCTTTAATAAATGGAATTTACCAAATTAATTAACAGGATTGTGAAAAAATCTACATAAAAAAACACAGACAGTAGGCATTAGGTTGAAGGAACATTAGAGAAACATCTATCACAATCAAATGGAAAAATCAGCAGTGGTAGCACATTTTTGGAATGAAAACCATGAAATAGAAAAAGGCATCAAGTTATTAAAAATGGTTCAAGAACCAAAAGAAAAATCTAGCTCAAAAGTTCCAAGATTAAAAATATCCTCATCTTTTAGAATCCCACATCATCACAGCGCACAAAACATTCTAATGCAAACCTAAAATTTTTAATAAGAACTTCATTAACTTTGTTACTATTTATGTGCCTGGAATTTAGAGCATTGAGAGCATCAGACCATGATACTTTAATAATGCATTCATCTTTAAGTGATTTTTCTCAAGTTGTACCCCACCTTTACAACACCTCCTAACCTTAAAAGTATATTTTGCCATAATCTATCTCCTTCCAAATTACTTCATTCTTTCACAGGGTCATATCCTTGCCAATGTGGTTTCTTACCATTTCTCAGAGAGCCTTTGCTTTATTATTTGAACCTATAATCATTTCACTATATTTTTTTATATTTGTCATATTGGTTTTTATAAATATCTAAATTAGTGGATTTATAAAACAAATATAAATTTTTCATTTTTTTTCTAAATTGTTTGTATTTTAAATGAAATTTTTATATGCTGGCTGTCCATTTTCCTCAGTTTTCGTTTTTTCACTGAACACTGTTTATCTATATATAAAGCTAATATATGAAAGAAGATTTCCAACTTATTTATTAATGTGTTTCATAAATCATCCCCCACCTTTCTTCATTTAAGCTTTTGAATAACCTGTTTATATTGGCACATGAAGTTTTCCATATTATCATAAATTCTACTACCTTGTCATTCTGAGATAGAGAACTCTATCCCAATCTCTGTTGCTTTCTGCATTAATCATATAATATGATTGATTGCCGGTGAAGTGTGGCTGTAATTTTAATGACTTTTTTGTAATATCGTGTAAATTACAACTAATTAATAAATAATTTAGACATTTATAATCAGTATTGCTTGACCACAAGTTTATATTTATTTATTGAGTACTAAGCAAAATACAAAATAAATGTCTATAGGTCCTGGCCCTAGCCACTTTTCATCAGACCACTGCAATATTTCTTATAACCATGCATTTAGTAAGTTGATAAATAGTGAAGTGTAAAACCACAAATATCTTTTAACTTATACACATAAAGAAGTCAGTATTAGGTTACACTATTCTACACTAATTTATTAATTTATCAGAACATGTTTCAAAGCTTTCACTCTCATCTTCAGCTGGGGACTGGCAGGTGACAATATGACCTCTGGTGGTTTCAATTTTTTTTTCTTTTTTTTTTGGTAGTGTTTAACGCCCGTTTTCACTACTGAGGCACCACAGGCGGTGGATACTGATGATACATGAGATGAAATGATAAATTGGGAAAGGATATTTTTTTTAAGGAAGGAAGCGTTCCAGGCCTAAGTTTAGGTACCTCCCCGGCATTTGCCAGTTATGAAGACTGAGGAAAACCTGGAAAAAACCCCAGTCAGGGAGGACGGTCCTGGCAGTATTCCAACTGCAGACCTCCCGCTCATGAATCCGTGCCTTAACGACCTCGGCCATCCGTTTTTTTTTTTTTTTTTTTGAGTAGTGTTTAACGCCCGTTTTCACTACTGAGGCACCACAGGCGGTGGACACTGGTGATACATGAGATGAAATGATAAATTGGGAAAGGATATTTTTTTTTTAAGGAAGGAAGCGTTCCAGGCCTAAGTTTAGGCACCTCCCCGGCATTTGCCAGTTATGAAGACTGAGGAAAACCTGGAAAAAAAACCCCAGTCAGGGAGGACGGTCCTGGCGGGATTCGAACCGCAGACCTCCCGCTCACGAGTCCGTGCCTTAACGACCTCGGCCACCCGTGGCGGTCGGCCATCCGTGGCGGTATGGTTCCAATATATAGTAAAACAGGAAGTCCATTATTCTATATATATAAATGAAAAAGAAATATAGTAACACTTTGAACATTAAAACTAAATTAACAATAACTAAAGAAGATTATGTTTAATTGATATCATTGTATGATTAGCTTCACTGTGAAAGTTCCAATTTACATTTTAAATTAAAAAGAATATATTTGCTCAATTTTGAAACTGTTTAAAGTTAAGGTATTATTTATTAATTTATATAATGTAAATTGTTACATATTTCACTTACTGTATTTAAGTTAGTAGATGTTTTGGGAACCATGGTTCCCATCCTCACAATCACAATCCAAACAATCTAATTGATATTGCATTATTGATACAAAATAAATTTAACATCAGGAACCTTTGGACAAAACCATAAATAATGTTATTCTGTCCAGCAAAAACACAGGAGTGTATCAGATAGATTGTTTAGATTGTATCAGATTTATATAGGCAGAACAATAAGAAATTTAGAGATGAGGACGAAAGAACACTTTAGAAATGTAAGATATAAACAAGTGGATAAATCGGCAGTTGCAGATCATTTTTGGATTTACAATCATGACATAACAAAAGAAACTAAACTGTTGAAAGGTACCAACAATCCTAGGAATCAGCAATAAGGGAAAAGATTTTTATTTTAAAGAATAAGCATCATTTTATGAATTTTGACATCCCACCAATGGACTTCCTGTTTTGCTGTATATTGGAACCACCAGAGGTCATATAGTCACCTGCCAGCATTAGTTGGTTCCCAGCTGAAGATGAGAGTGAAAGCTCTTGAAACATGTTCTGATAAATTAATCAGTTAGTGAAGTATAGTGTCATGTAATACCAACTTGTTTATGTGTATAATCAATCAACTTTACTGTTTCTAACGTCTATTAATTTTACAATCTTTTTTAATTTCTTTATTTCATTAGTCAGTATTCCTGCTTTGGATGGCCAGGAGGCAGAACACTAACTACTCATCAATGAGGGAAGCTGCGCCTTTGGCAGTCCAAAGGCATATTTCCCCTCCCCCAATTCTTATATCCAGAAAGAAATTGATTGTATACATTACAAACTCTAAACTAAACTAATGCTTAGTACATACAAAGTTATGATTCAACCTAACTCTACTTATTTGCCGAAACCACCACTATCTCAAAATGCAAGAGATATAAATGGTTATGTACCTAATATTGCATTATTTAATATTCCAATAAGATACCTTTTAGTTTTTTTAAATCTATTATTCCTCTCTACTGACCATCTTCAATTCATTTTTACCTTCCATAAAAACTCTCCTAATTTAGATAGTTCTGTTTGATTTTCATAAATCTTTCTTACTACAACCTCAATAGCCATTCTTGCTTATAAACTTTCTCATTCATTTATTTGTTCCTTTACAATGAAAAATAATATGTATCTTTTTCTTCCTTCTCCCTGCAGATAGGACAAATCCCTGTGATTACATCCCCCCCCCCTTGTAGGCCTTAATTTCCAAGCACCTAATCGATACCTAGCTATTCCTTTCCTTTGATACTTCTTACAAATTATGGTGTACTTTTCATTGTCTGGGTCATATTTTATATCTTGTACCATGTCAATGAACTTATCTCCATAATCTGGGAGAATAAAATCTGCCTGTCCATATCTTACAGTCTTATTCTCACTTCCCTTCAAAATCCCCTTCTGAAATCACCAATTTTAACCCCAAAATTGCCTAGAGCATCCTTACATAATTGCTCTCTAACTTTCCCTAATCATATATTAGCTGTAAAACCCAACTTTTCTTCTTGATATCTCAAACTTGTTTTCATAATATCAGTATCACATAGCTCTTGAACCAGAAACAAATATATCAATATCCTTTCCATCATTAACCCTCTCACACTTAACCTTTCCTAACTCTGCCAAAGCTGTATTATTGGGACATCCGAATATTTACTGACAAAAAACTCTTGAATTAAATCCAATATTACACCATCCATTGGCAATTCCCAAGATTTCTGCTCTATAAATCAATCGCAACTCAACCAAAGCAGAATACATTTTTTCAAACCACTTAACGCCATACCTGGTGCTAAATATAAATATCTACATATTGCTGTCATTGCCATTCTTCCCTTAGTTTGTGCTTTTCCTAACCTTTGCTACTACTCCACTCAACATCATTCCCAAGTATGAAAATTTAGTAACAACCTTAATTTCTCTATCTTCAGCCAAGGATTACGTTCTGTATATGGTGAATTAATTACTCTGCAGAGTTTATAAGAAGCATATTGTTTACTGTAAGTCGTGTTTCATAAGGAATAATTTCAATTTTCATAACACTCCCATGTGGTCCTTCAGAAAAATCCCCATGCCATGCAGCTGACATCAGATAAAGGTTCTGCCTTAATATATCATATTAGAATTTATGTTCACACTAGCTGCACTTACTTAAATAATATTAGGACATGTTTCTGGGGCAATTGCTGTCATCATCAGCTGTTGACCAAAGTCTTCCCATTAATTTCAAAGACAGGTAAGTAGATAAGTGGATGACATATTTGCAATAATACTGAAAAAAACTCAATAGATGCTCTGAAACTTCCTTAATTTATAATTTTTCAGGGAAGAGGAGAAAAATGGATGACTTATATCTAGATTTAAAAATTATAAGTAACACAGAATGAACTTCTGAGTCCATAGAAAAAAGACGCATACAAAAAATTACATGAAAATAACGGTCATAACCCCATCCTACACAAATATGCATTGTTCTACAACTTGCATACAGAATAATTAACATTCCACTCACAGATACAGTCAAAACAGAATGATTGATACAGCAATAATCAATGGTTTCAGCAGACACAATAATAAAAATTATTAACAAATTTAAAAGACAAAAATCTATAAGAGAGCGTTTCCAAATTGAAGAACATCAAGGAAAGATACAAATTCAAAAATTTTACTTATCATCCAACTTACCACAAATTCAATAAGATATTCAAAGAACATGGCATAAAGTTAGTCTGAAAGAACTTTTACTAAGTTTCATTATAAAAGATACCATGCCAACAGAAATTAGGAATTTGCAAAATTAAATGTACAGATTTTAATAAAAAATGAAGAGAAATTTAGAAATTTGGGGAAAGGAACAGTTCAAAAATATTCCCTGGAAAACAATTTTCATTCTGAAAAATAGGAAAAAAATGTAATAAATTTTCCTACCATAGATCACTCAGCAAGTTCCTATTCCAACCATCAGAGACTGCCACATAAGCACCTTGTGATCCAGCCACCAAATCAAGTAGTTGGTCAACAACTGATGATGGGAGCAGTTACCCCTGAACCCCTGAAGCATGTTCTAATGTTGTGGAAGTAAGTGGAATTAGTGTGAAATATTTAATACATTCTAAGAGTATTTCTTAGACCACTATTTAAAAGTCCTGTTAATAATCTCACCTTATCTTGCCACTTGGCCTATTTCAATTGGACAACTTTTTTTACCCACAAATTAAATTGAATTGAAAATTTATTTCCACTTAATAATAGAACAAGCTTCTACAGTACTCTTTTACTATAACCATAATCACTCTAGTAAATCTTTCTCAGTGGCTGTATAACCAAGTGGCCAGAATAGTTTCAACCTTGCGGTTACTAAACTATCAGGCAACTTCTAAAATTCACTCAATCAAAAACCAATTTAAATTATGTTTCTATCCAATTTGGTTCCTCATTTCTTACTTATTTTCTTCAACCATTTTCTTTTAAACTTAGCTAAATAATTCCCAAACTCCAAGATTTTCTGCCTTCTTTTCATATTCACCAACTTGTTTCCCCTTATCTCTATTGGTAATCCTACTTCTCAATCCTAAGTTTTGCTCTCATTTCTTTAGTTTCTCCAAATGCTACTATTGCATGCCAGTAACTATCTTGTGTTCCACACATTAGACTTTCCTCTTTATTTAAACTCCTTCTTATTCCTTTCAGATTCACTACTACTGTCTGGGCCCATGCGATTCCTTCCCTCATCCACCTGTTACCTTCATCCACATAATTATCTCTACCCCATATTTTCTTTAACCCCCTGTAAATCTTCAATGAATTTTTACTACTAAAACTACCTAATATCTCCTGTCTTTCCAAATCATCAATTCTTTGTTTAAATTTCTCTCCAAAAACCTCTTTCTTTACTTTCTCTATCATGCCTCACTATAACCAAGCCAATTTTTCAATAATCTCATTGATTCTACTAATCTAAGCATTTCCTTCCCCTCACGTTCTTATGCGTCATTAGACAGTGTTTCAAAATACAATTCTCTTCTAAATTCTTAATCCTAAACTAATATTTCAGAGTTCTTGTCATTATTTTTCCTTTACACCCTACTCTGCCTAATTCAGCTTGTGCAACTTGGTTTTTGGTAGGCCCATAATTTGATTGCAGAAATTCCTGTGAATCAAACCCAAATTAGCAAAATAATCATTTAATTATAAAACATCTACAAGAAGTGGGCATGAGACTAGTATGATATGAGGGAGAAAGATTGGGTAAAGGATTATGGAAAGAGATAATAATAAGAATTGAGAATATTGAAAAACAGGAAATATGGACAAATCTTAACACCAAAAAATCTCTGAAATTATATAGTACACTAAAAAAGTGTGGGGAAGAGAAAGATATATTGAAATTTTTGATAAGGTAGGAAGGGAAGGGTTGGCATAGTTTAGAACAGGAGTAAATTATTTGAGTGGATTAAAAAACGGATATACTAAGGGGAAATGTCCTATGTGTGCAGAACCAGATACTACTTGGCATTGTACACTAGAATGTAAGCAAACCAAGTTTTGGAGGAAACTGTTCCTATTACAAAAATCGGAAAAACCCACCAGATGAAATAAGAGGTAGAAGAATTTTTTATTTAAAATCAGTTGATAACATTAAGGAACTGGGAAAATATATAGGCTAGGTAAGACAAAAATGGTTATGGGTGAAAAATACTTAGGAAAGGAGAATAGTATTGTCAGATAGTGAAAGGAGGATGAAATGAGTAGAGGAGGGTATGGGACTAGTTATCTAGTATTAGTTAAACAGGATCCTTATACACCAATAACCAGGGTGTTAGTGTGTATAAGGTCCTAAGGAATAAGCAACTCTCAAGGATAAAAATTTGGTCTAATGGGTTTAATTAAAAAGGAAGGGAGGTTTAGTATTGTAGGAAATATAACTTAATGTTGTATTGAGTGTATAAATTACTTTTAATGTTGTGTTTTTTTTTTTTTTTTTTTTTTTTTTTTTGGATTGAAGCCTGGTCCCCTGAATATTCCAGTAGTTAGCTGCTGATGAACCGGGGACTGAGGGGCTGAGCCAATCAAATTGGAATAAATTTTAATTGGAGCCAGTGTCTTCTGGAATTGCCAGAGGCACTGTTCCTAATTTTTATATTTAAAAAGTAATTTTTTTTATTTGTGTTTATTTTGTTAAAAATCTGTATGGCATGCATGAGGAATAAAAAAATCTACTACTACTACTACTACAAAACATCTTATGTACAAAATTGACAATTTTTTTAGTCATCATTCAGGCCCCATATTTCAATACCAATATAGCATTGAAGCCTTTATCAGCATATTAAAAAATGTTATGTTATCTTATTTAAAAATATCCAACAATGCAGAAAAGAAGTATAGTCTGGCGATCAGAAGAAGGCAAGCAAGAGGTATGTGCTATGTAAACATTAGCAGTGTTTTATTTTACAATAATGTATTAAACATGTTCACACTAACTCCACTTACTTATACTTTGTAAGTAGAATTTATTTAATTAACAGTGTTATTACATTTAAATTTACCAATAATATCTGTACATAAACAGTTAATAATTTTCAGTATTGTTACATACTCACCATAGTTAGCAGTTAGCGGGCTTGCAAAATCTAAGTCTAATCACTTAACAAGTGGCAACATAGGTATTCCACATACACTCTTTGTGTGCAGATAAACAATTCAAACTCCCCTCATACTTCAGGCCACATTTGCCTTTTTCCGATCACCACTCTATTTTTATTTAGTGACAAGCACAATCTTTCAGGAACATAAAGAGTTATTATGTGTATAACAAATTATTTTTGAGGAATTCATTCAATTTTCACTAGTTTTGCCACACTAGGAAGCTGACAGTGAAACTGTGCTGATGATGAAGGCAACAGCCTTAGAAACATGTCTAACTAAGGGGAACAAAACTAGTGAAATTTGAGTGAATTCCTCATAAATAATTTGTTATATTATACTATATTTCACTGTGAAAATCCCAGCTATTTAAAAGTTATTATGCTTTTCACTATTAGGCACATTAAATGTTTTAAGTGTTTTCACATCATCAAGAAGGGATTATAAATAACAAAGTTTTAATAAAATCTGAGATGATGGGTTACATGACCGTATGAAGTATCAGAGACCAAGGACTGAGTTTCCTTGCATTATCTGGAGTTTAGTTAACCACAGGCCCCAGATTTACTTACTCTTTAGAATTCATTTTGTATTAACGTGTTATTGACTGCATACTTTGACATAGCAAAATTTCACTTCTTGCGTGCTTCTACAATAAAGTTTGGTTAGAAGGAGATTTGATGTCGACCTCTTAAGAAACCTTCATTTTTTAGGCATTATGACAAATGTATGTGCTGGTAGTAAGGTCAAAAAACAGTCATTGGTCATATTTTACCTTGAATGTTTCATAATTGCTAATGCCCAAGTAGACATTATCAAATGATCAATACTTCTAGAATTGTCTCTGTTGGTATTAAGTTATCTGACATTTATCACATTACACGTACAAATTGTTGAAGAAAGTCCATTGCAAGTTTCACGCTTCATCTGCTGAAGATCTCAGCTTTCACGATGTTGAGTCATCATTTATGCCAACATGTCTTTAAAGAAAATGGGTAGTTAATGGTCTGGTGTCTAATCATCACAAACTTCACATAAAGCACTGTAAATTTTTGTAATGTTTTAGCCATATAAATTTCAGTCTTAGATCTTCAGCTGTCACAGTATTGAAGGCATCTGCAGTCAACATTTCAAATACTTGCTAGTTCAAAATGGCTTGCACTAAGGAATTAATGAATATCACTTTCACTTTCACAATGCTGCCTTCTTATGCATTATTTAAAAAATTATTTATTAGCAAAATTGCAAAACATGGCTTGCTCCAAAGAAAGCTATAAGACATTGGCCATACATCTCTGATATATTGAAGTTCTGCGGATGATAGAATTAGAAATGCTTCCATTCTGAATTTCTTATGCAAACAGTTCTAATCTGAATCCTTTTTATTTTCCTGGCATGTTAATGTGAATTAATACTTTTTTAAAATAAAAATACTACAACTATTCCTTGCTCCAGATATATTCTGCAAAATTGAAGATAACACGCAGCTTGCAGTACCCTCAGATGACAGTATGAGCGATCATGAAAACTTCCATAGTAGAGACTTGATGCTGGTCAGTGCAGATGTACCTCAAGGTGAGAAATCTGGGCATGGTGTTGCAAGACACCTTTTACAGTTTCTGACCTTGAAGCAAGGTTTAGTTAGCACATTCTAAAAGAAGGATGGCAGAACAGAGGAGCAATAAATTAACTTTAGTTTTATGTCATTTACATTGATAGCACTAATATGTGACTTTTAATGAAAGGCAGTACCTTCATAACCATTATTTGATTGATATGAAAAATTTAATAATAAAACCAAGAATTAATCCTTTGCATGTGCTCTTAATCCATCATAAGTCACCAAATGACTGAATACACTTGTATATGTTCCTGAAGACGTCACAGACAGACTAGAGCATATCTTCATAACATTGTGACAAGATAAAACTTGCACCAGAAAAAGAAACCCAAATCATATTTTCATTGGGAAAGTCATGGTAATAGATTTTTGGTGTTATCCTGAAATATGGGAGGAAAATCAACTCAAAACTTTGCATTTTTTACACTCTGAGGCTTAAAACAGCCATTAAATAACATTCAAAGGGAAAAAGGAAAAGTTTCCAGAAACAGCAAATTACAAAGCAATTGAAAGACCACATCACAGTATGTCATCCACCACATAGTCCAATTTGGCCCTCAGCAATTTATAGCTTATTTCCTTTTCCTTTGTGGGGAAGTTAAGTTGGTTGTCAGAAACTATGTAGTTGCAGAAATAGAAGGCTGACTTCTTCCATGGGGGCTTCACAAAACATGTACAACATTGACAGAAGTGTTCAGTCATCTGGTGACAGTGGTTATTTTTGAGTGCAGTTAATTAAAGAGCACATTCTAAGAATTATTTCTGCCATTTACTTAATGGAAATTTTACCTTCATATTAATGAAAGAGGTAATCCTTAAATCTTCTTAATTAAAAATAAATTAAAGAGAAAGAAATCTTTTCTGATTGGTACAGGCATTCACTATCCTGAATTTGGAGAAAAATAATGGGTGACCAAAATCAGATACTAAATTTAAAAGTCTACAACTCTAAACCTTTAAAAGTTGCAGTCTGAATCTTACAACAAAACCTGGATTACAGTCTCTGTATTTAGAATATCTGGCTTAGGAGATTTGATAACACACTGAATGTAACATATTGCAATGTGAATGACATGATATTTTAAGATCTATTAATTTAATAATAATGACACTTTTAATCAAAAACATTGTTCTATAAGGGTCATTTGAAAGATTTGATAAAAAGAAAGTTATGTACTCTTGAAAATAGGAATTTTTATACCTTTATCAAAGTATACACTTAGTACAGCAAGTTCCCAATATTTTCATCCCATCGAAAATATGAGTTTTGTTTTATGTAAAATAGATGTTGATGGTGTCAATGAAATCTTCCGAGCATGCAAAAGTTTTGTAACAAAAAGAAGTTATTAGATTAGAGTGACCATTTTCTCATAACAAATACGGGACACTATCATAATATGTCAAAGGTAGGCTATTTTACTTTTATTATTATTATAATTATTGTTCTTATCACTGCTTTTGTTACCTTGTTTGGTAAATGTTATGCTAATGAAATAATAGAAAAGAGTGAAAGTAAGAAGAGTATTATTATTATAAACTCACAAGCATAACTGCAATTCATGAGAAAAGCTCTGAAATGACATCTATTGCTGCCATACTTGTATGCAGAATGGATATCCTTGAGAGTGTTCTTCCTATTTTATATGCAGTTCCACATAATTGCATTAGTAGGACTTTTAATGTTTCTACTTTTATTAATATTTTTTTCATATTCCACAAATTGTCCATGAAAGAGAACATTCTTTCTGTTAGAGCATTGGATTCAGGCAAAGGCAGAATTCAAGGGTTCCCCCCCCCCCCGAAGATTTTTACTCAATTTCTGTAAGCTGCGATATTTGCTTCTTCCCATTGTTTGAATTTATCTTCAGTAATGTAATTCTTAATACAGATATCTGTGATTAATATTTATGTTGCATTTCTTATCTCTTATTTCTTAAATCTAAAGCTGGTTCACCTCTGACCAAATTAACATGCTTTTAAGAGCTATTCAATCAAGAACAATTATTTCTTCAAATTGCTGAGTCCATCAATCTAAAAATTCAATGTATGCAAATTAGTAGGTCACAGGAGACTTCTTGAAAAAAGAAATGTTCCTAACATTTTCTTCTTCTTCTTCTTCTTCTTCTTCTTCCTCCTCTTCTTCTTCTTCTTGTTCTTCCTCTTCTTCTTGTTCTTGTTCTTCTTCTTCTTCCCTAGATTTCTGAATTCTGTGAGAGTAATTTTTTTTAACTCCAATGATGCCACCAGGTGGTGGTGGCTCATGAAGCAATAGAGGACAGGGCATCACATAGCATAATTGGCTTCCCCCCAACCAGCACCACCGCCACTATCAAGGCTCCTCAGTTGAAACTTGGCAAAGATACTTTACTACAGTAAACTCAAAATCAAAAGTAAAATTGCTCAAATACTGACAATTTATGAAGATCTTATCAGAAATTGCTGTGAGATATGGTAACTATATAAGTGAAACTAGTTATGGGTGATTTTTTTTATTTGGTTTATTTACAGATGCTCTTTAACATCTCAGGTCATCAGCATCCCATTCAAATCAGGGCATGAAATGAGCAACAAATTTTGCTCAGAGGCCTGTTATTTCAGGCTTGAGGTTCTTTATCGTGCCGCAAATGTATGACACGGGCCCAACGGCTTTACTTCCCTTCTGAAGGAAGCCATACTTAGGATTTTTACGCCAGAAAAAAATCCATCGATCCTGGCTGGGAATCTAATCTGCGATCTTGGGTTTAGGAGGCAAGTATGGTTACTACTACACCACCAGGACCTACTAGTTATGGGTGCTATAAGCTATAGCAGACAATGACAAATAAGCCAATACTCCATTAGGAAAACACCCGTAATAACACAACAAGAAAGGAAGCCATCATGCCCTGTATATTTAGCTAATAGCTTGCAATGTTACTTACATTTATTAAACCAGAATTTCATTAAATTGCCATAATACAAGAAGTAATGGAAAGTGTAAACTTACTAATAAAGTGTATTAGAATACTCTGAGAAAGTAAAGAACAAAATAATAGAGTAAAAGAAAAATAATTCAGTTAAAAATAAAACAAGTAAAGCAAACTTAAAAAAAAAAGGTGAACTGGACAAAGGTATGTAATTGATGTTCTTTCTACAGAACGTTAATTAATAGCAAATCTTTGGAAATTGAATAGAGGAGCTAAAAGAAAAAAAAAAACATAAAAAAATGCCCTATTTAATTTATTTTTATATATATGCTAATTTTTATATTTTATAAATACAATTCATACCTTCAGAGGAATGTTCTTAACACAAAATGATCTATCAACAAATTTTAGTCATATAAATCCCCAGATGGTAATGGCATTTTCCCTGCCTTATTGCAGACAGGGCCAGAATCACTGATTTATTTATTATCTATTTCAGATCTTCAGAGATAATGTAGCTTTTATTGTATTCTAACAGCTTGGAGAACGAGCAGATCATTTTTATTTCAAAATCTAACAAAGGAGACTATACAGATCTAAAAGTATTTCAGCTATTTGCCTCTATTCTTTTCTTTTATAAGCATTAAAGAGAATAATCTTAATCATATTCAAACAGGGATCCTAGGAAAGAACCTTTTACATGAAAATCAACATGCTTATCAACCTGGTAGATCATGTGACACAGCTTTACATCAGCTGTCGCAGAATCAAAGAATCAGTAGTAGAACGTAAAGAATTAGCCTTAGGAATCCTCTTAATATCCAAGATTCCTTTGAAAATACTACTTATGAATCGATCATAAGGAATGTTCAATTATGGATAGAACAAGACCATATGTGGATGGTTAAGATCCTTTCTACATTGCAGACTTATTCAAACAAGCAATTTAGAGAAAAAATGGAAATGTCATCTATGAAAGGAACCCCTCAGGAAGGAATCCTCTCACTCACTCTCTTAACAGGACTCAAAAATAAGGGCATCTATGCCCAGCGCTATGCTGACAACATTTTCAAAATTGGTATGCTACAGGAAAAATGGTCTAGAACTAAACCCCAATAAAACTGATTGTTACATTCACACACACACACACATTTTTTTCTTCTTCTTTTTTTTCTCCCCCAACACCTGTAAATCCTTACATTTAGTCCAATGACTTTCCAACTTTTTAATACCATCAGCAAATTAAGATTTGTCCAACTGTGAAAAATAAACATGTCTCTCAGCTTCAATCTCATCATTTGATGTGAATCTTCCTCCACCCAGCCATTTTTTCAGGTTTGGGAAAAAAAGTAATCGCTAGGAGCCAAATATGGCAGGTGTGGAAGCACTTGGAAGCTAAGGTCATGCAATTTAGCAGTAGTAATCCCAAACATGTGTGAAGGCTGAAAGAGAACCTTTTTTTCAGGGTGTGTAATGTTTTGTCTGAATAGCGTCCTTTAATTGGCCCAATAGTCAAGCATAATACTGTACATTAATGGTTCTGCCCTTCTGGATGTAGTCTATGAGTACCATACCATGAGAATCCCAGAAAACCATAGCCATGACTTTTCCTGCAGATGAAACTGTTTACTTTCTTTGGTGCACTTTTGCCTCTTGCCACCCAATGTTTGAACTGCTTCTTTGTCTCTAAGGTGTAGTGATGATCCATGTTTCATCTACTGTTATGAAACATCAGAGAAACTCGCTGGAATTGCTTTTAAACAAGTCTGAATAGTTTTATCCATTTTGTAAGATTTTCATAAACAAGTGTCTATATTTAATACATCTGAAACTTTACAGCTCGCCATTCAAAGGAAATACTTAACAACTGCCACAATAATTTGACCATCTTCATGACATCTCTGAATCAGAATAAGAACTTTTAGAACATCCTCATAGAATTAACCTGGAGAATGGAGAAAAAATTGTTGTAAAAGAAGTCATCCCTCCATTGTAACTATCATGGAAAAATTGATATCACAATGAGATCTGATTATATGTTGGAAGATCTTATTTTTACAGCCCCTTCAAAGTCTGTATCTCTAATAGAAGCATTTGCAGAGAATTTCCAAACAATGCATATAGACCACATAGTTTTTATATACTGATGGCTCCCATGTCAAGGGACTGTCTGGAACTGGTATTTATAATGAGTCCACAAGGCAATGCTATAGTATTAGTCTTGGAAGCTATACCACAGTTTTTCAAGCAGAAATATTTGCTATTCCTTATATGTGCACATCAATACTGTGAAGAAGGGTTTATAAGGAAGCATATCCTTATGTACTCAGATAGGCAAGTTGCACTCAATACACTCATTTCCCACAACTTTAACTCCCAGTTAGTTGGGAATGTTATGATTGATTCTCCCATCCCGTAACACAGTGGAATTAAACAGCATACCTGGTCATACAGAAATTACAGGAAATGATAAACCTGATATATTCTCTAAGAAAGGAGCAAATCTCCCCTTTATAGGTCCAGAACCTATATGCAGAATCAACACATTGAATGTCAAAACCGCAATTAATGACAGAGTTTATAGGGAAGCCTTTAGAGGATAGAAATCTATCTCCAATAATACATTATATAAGAAACTTATAAGAAAAAGCCTCATAAATATTGTACAACTGACTAATTAGGCTCAATAAGTCTTCTTCTTTTTTGGTGTTTAATGCCTGTTTTTACTACTGAGGTATCACAGACAATGAACACTGATGATACATGAAATGAAATATTGGGAAAGGATTTTTTTTAAGATGTTCCAGGCCCAAGTTTAGGGTACCTCTCCAGCATTTGCCATTTATGAGGACTGAAGAAAACCTGGAAAAAACTTCAGTCAGAGAGGACTGTCCTGTGGTATTCAAACTTCAGACCTCCCACTCACGAGTCTGTGCCTAAACGACCTCGGCCACCTGTGGCGGTGTCTTTAAAAAAAGTTATAAAGTTTATAACTGGACATGGACTATTCAGGAAAAACATCTAAAGACTATGTAACTTTCAAATAGAACCTGTATACAGAATGTGTCTTAAAGCTGATAAAACTGCAGAGCACATCCTATTAGAGTGTGATGCACAGGAACGACAGAGATATGTTATCTTTGAAGCACCTAGCCATTAGAACAATCTAATCTAGTAAATAAAATTCTACATATAACCAAGGATGTAGATCTCTATTTCTAGGCTAGAAATTAAGAAGTGGACAAAAATGTTTTTCAGCTGAGAGGTTTCTCACTTCTAACCAGTTCATATTTTTATGCCTTCAGAGATAGTGCTCAAAATAGACACCTTGAACTGGTAAACTGAATATGGACTTGTACTCTCTTGAAGGTTTCAGCTTTCTGCCTTAACTGCTTGCATCCTTGTTAAACATTTTGCAGTTTGAGAACCACTGATGTGTACTTTTGTCATGGCATTATGAAAGTATTTTCAGTGAAACTTCACTATGTGCATCCCACAAGTAAAACTTTTTGAAACTTACTTAAAATAACAGGTTCACCTCTTTTTCAAAAATACAATCTAGATAAATATAAATGTACATAATAATGAATAACTAACTCCAATTTAATCCTAGAAATTGGAGGACCCAAAGGATTATTTTGTAATAATATCTCCAACCATTCCCCTGTTATATTATGTAAGTTTAAAACTGGCTCACATACATGGAAAGGAAGTTTGAAAGTGAGGTAAATATATTAAAATTTCAATGTATTTTTTGTACTTATATAACTTAGAACACTTAGAATGAATAATAACACAATTAAGAACACATTTACATACACACTTATGAACATAACCAAAACAAATTGTTCTTGACCCGATATGAGCTCTAACTGAATCAACATTAGAGAAAATGTCAGAAGTGAGGAAGAACACATGCCTCAGCTCTACATAGTACAGTGCCACAAGCATCCAAGCTCATGCATGAAGGCTCCATATATGTGTATATGCACACCACGTGTCCTAGTCACTGTTCTGCCGGCTACCACTCTGGCTGCAGTGTCCGACTAATCAAGCAAGTTCCCTATAATAATCTTCCTACTCAAGGTCATATTTCAGATACCATGTCAGCTTTGTCATAGAGTCAGTTGGTGACTTGCTTGCAGTGCCTGAACATGAACTCTTAATTTGCCAATTACTTTATCATTGAGTTTGAATTAAATTTAGTGTATTGAAATATCAACCTATAAGTTTAACATTAGAATAAAAAACCTTTCTGTTATATACTTATATGTCAAAAATCAATCTTTTTAGAACAATGTGTAGGCAGTTTGTCAAGACATTTTCTGGCATTCTGGTTGCACATATAGATACTGTAAGAATAGTTGTTTTCAGATTTAGGAAAACACTGTTGATAAACAATATAATTCCTAATCAAGAAAAGCATGCTGTAATGGAAGTAAAACTTAATGACAGTGGAGAAATATTAGGGGCCTTCTTTATGTCAAGGAAACAGGCATATCAAAAAGCTCAGCTGATAAAACTCTAAATTGCTGAAATTGAAACCTTTGTGGATGAGGTCCAAACATTAAACCACTAGAGGGCATAAGTCTCGTGAATTTCTGTAATTGGTTTTGCAGATTAGTTCCAGCCTGTGAATAATTATTTGTCCAGATGTGTGAATCTTGGTTTCGTTTACATGTTTATGTTTGTTTTCAAAACTAGGCACTGCATTGGAGAAAATTTGCACCCTGCCAGCAGATGACTGATAGAATGCATGGTACATCCTGTTTGCTCATTGCAAATTGATTTTTTTATTATGAACATTATCTTTGCAAAAGATGAACAACAATTGGTCAATATTCTAAGCAAAATTTCTCTTAGGCTTTCAGGGCTGGCATTGTTGCTATTAAAATTTCTCTTGCTAAAATTTGCTAAACAAAAACATTTATTTGGCGGCTGACTTTGTCCATATACAAAGACTAATCAATAAAGATTCTTTTTATTTTTTTCTTCCCCTATCACTTCGTTAAAATAAGATGGTGAAACCATTTTTCATCGGAAGAACGTGATAGGTGGAAAAATTTTAGAAGCTCTGTTTCTTAGTATAATAGTGTGCTAACAAAGAGCAAGTGTTTATTAATCTGCTGCGTAAAATGTAGTTGCTTTGCAACAAGCAAAATTTTGCTTCTGTCTGCAGAAATTCAGTATGGAAACGCACGCAATGAAGCATATGATAATGATATTCTGCCACAATCAACCGCACTTCGGCGATTCACAGATTTTAAGGAGGCCGTGTTTCAATAAATCAAGATGGTCCAAGTGCTTCAATCACTAAACTATATGAGACCATGATTATCACAGCTGCCGTCATCATTTGCGAAGATCGACAAATAACAGTGGATAGACAGACAGACATGTTACAGATTTCCCATGGTAGTGCATTCACCATTCTGTCGGATCGCTTACACATGGGATGCATCTTTGCTATATGGGTGTGAGATTGCTGACTGGTGAACAGAGGATGGTGCTAGTGGACGGGTGTCGGGAGTTTCAGCGTCTGGTAGCGTAGCATGATGAGGAATACCTGAATTCCATCATTACAGGTGATGAGAGTTGACTTCACCCGTAAGCAAACAGGTAAGCTCAGTCTGAAAATAACCTGGTTCTCCAACACTAAAGAAGGCCAAGGTTGTTTGGTCGGCAGGAAAGGTTATGGTGATTTTGTTCTTCGACTGTCGTGGAATGGTTTATCAACGTGAAGTCTTCCTGCACACAACAGTTAATGGGAAGTGTTGCAAGGCTATTTTGAGCATCCTGCCTTATTAACACATCCAATGTAAAAGCTCTGAGCAGCATCCAACTGGTTGGCATCATTACCATGTCAACGCATGCCCTTATGGTTGCTCAACGTTTGGCCAGAAAAAAGCATCGAATGACCTCCATATAGCTCGGACCTACCTTCATGAGACTTTTTTCTGGTTCCTCTTCTCAAAAACAAGCTGCAAGCCAGGTTTTGCTTCATCAATGGCTGTCATGAAGAAGACAGAGATGGTTCTAAAGACGATGTCAAAAAACTATATCCAGCACACCTTCCAGAATTGGCAAACACTTTGGACCAAGAGCATACAATTCAATGGGAACTCCTTCCAAAAAGATCATAATAACCTTGACCCTGACTAGTGTATTTAGTAAGGAAAAAAATCATTCTTAATCTCTATTGACTAGCCTTCATAATGTAGGTGTTTTAAAGGCAGAGCTGTCAGAATATGTAACTTAATGTAAAATAATTCATTTTTGTCTTTGTTGTTGTTATCAATAAAATAATCAGAATAATATGAAAACTTTAATTGGTTGCATTTTCCACTGAAAAACACAACAATTGATTTGGTTTATGCTTTATATAATATTAAATTGACATTGCATATTTGATTTCTGTCATTTTTACGCAATTTTAATTTTAAAAATGCAAAGTAAAAGAGTTTATTATAACATAATATGTGGCAGCTCCCACCCCTCAGAACATATGCAAAGCTACGATCATGGCATTCTGTCCCCCTAGTTCCACATACTTTTCCCTGTTGCATTCTTTATTTAATTCCCTGTAAATCCTCAATGACTTTTTATTATTAAAACTATTAAATATTTCTTGGATTTCAATATCTTCAATTCTTAGTTTAATTTCTTCCCAAAAACCTCTTTCTTTTGATTCCCTATCTTGCTTGGTAATCTCCAAGCCAATCTTGACCAGAACATCTTCAATTCCACTGACCCAAGTATTGCACCAAGTAGCATTCTCCTGCAAATCTAGACATTGTTTCAAAATATTTTGTTCATCTAAACTTTTTATCCTAAACCTATATTTTAAAATTCTTACAGTTTTCCTTTGCTCCATATTCTTCCTAATTCTGTTCATGCAACCACTTAGATAAAGCACTTAGCAGTTTGTTTGCAAAAATTCCTGTTAATTAAATCCACATTTAGCCAACCATCTTCAATACCAAATTTTTTTACTCTATACAGCATTTTAATCTCAACTTCTGCTGAGTATATCATCTCGAACCACATTAATAGCTTTTAAAGCTATGCTTCCTTTTGTTAATGCCTTTCTTTCTCCCCCCCCCCCCCAACCACCATTGCCATGAGTCTGATGCCTAAATAGTCAAATTTAAATTTGTTTACTTTAATTTCTGTCCCTTCCCAACATCATTTTTCTTTCCTTTTTTTTTTTTTCTTTTTCTTTTGCAGCTTACTTCCTTTTTTGAATACCATGATTTTTGAGTATGTATTCCTAGACCCCACTCCTTACAAAATTTAGACACTGCTTCAATTGATTTCACTAACCCAACATTAGTTATTGACCCCACTACTAGGTCATCAGAAAATAATAAACCAGGAATCTTGATATTATTAATTGTTGAAGTATGCCTGTTGACTTTACTATTACATAAACAGGTTAAATAGTTTAAGACTTAGCTGACACCCTAATCTAAGACCTATTGTGTTCAGATTATTTGCAGTCACCACATCATGTGGAATTTTAAAACAATAATCATTATCAGAGTATATATTTGCAATGCTTTTATTTCTTTTCTACTCAATTTAGTCCACAATGCATTGTGATTAATTGTATTCAATGCTTTATCAAAATCCACAATATGCATGTATACACTCCCTCTTTTAGGACCTAAATATTTATCTACCATTGTATTTATTATAAAAATATTATATACCGTTTTATTAAAGCCTATTTGAAATTCTGATTATTTTCATGCTCTGCCCTTTTTGTAACAGTATGCCATTGTATAACTTCCCTAGCAAAGATAATAGGCTAATTTTCCTATAGTTTACTGGATTATTTATATTACCTTAAATATTGGCACCATAATCACTGTGGCCTCTTCAAATACTGTATTGAATACCTGTGTGTAACATCCCTCTATTTTCCTCCAGACCCCAAGCCCCGCAAATTCCCCTGATATATCATCAATACCACAAGTTTATTTCTTTTTCATCTTGCTCCTTTACTTCATTTAAATTGTCGGTCCTGGTGGTGTAGTGGTTACCATACTTGCCTCCTAAACCCAAGATTGCGGGTCCAAACCCGGCCAGTACCGATGGATTTTTTCGGGCATAAAAATCCTAAGTATGGCTTCCTTCGGAAGAGAAGTAAAGCCGTGGGTCCCATGTCGTACATTTACAGCACGAAAAAGAACCTCAAGCTGAAAGAAGAGGCCTGTGAGCAAAATTTGTCGGCAGTTTCACGCCCTGATTGAATGGGATGCTGATGAGTTGAGATGTTAAAGAGCATCCATAAATAAATCAATTAAAAAAAAAACTTCATTTAAATTTATCTGTCTGTTTAAATGTTCAACTTTTAGTGAATTCTTGATTGGCCATATATCTTGGTTAAAGGCCTCATCAACCCCTAGAAGTCTTTCAAGTATTTACCCCCATTCCTCAGGACCAATATTATTTTTGGCTACTAACCTTTTGTACAATCTCTTAACTATCAACCATATTGTTTTACTATCTTCTAACTTATTTCTTTCTAAATTTTTTTACTAATTTTCTCCCCCATTATTTCTTTTTTCTTCAAGAAATAATAAGAATAATGCAGTAATCACCATTCATGCTCTCAGTAAACTTCAAGCACAGCATTTAAAAAAATGTGTTAAAAATCCATTGTTAAAACAACTTTTATACTAAGTAGGAATATTTGGAAACTTAAGTTATAGAGTTAGATGTGTACATAACAAATTTGTAGTTATATATTAATATAAAATAATGAAGCCAAATGTACAAACAGTAGATAATCAGTGAATAAAACCTTGAACCTTCCATAAGAGATTTACACCCCCATCTTTGCAATCATAAAATTATCTCTTTCTTATTCTGTTTGTGTCCATTTTCTTAACTCTCTTTCTACGCTAGATTTAACTGCTCTACATTCATTGTCATCCCAGCCCTATATAACTTATTACAACTTCCTCTAATTCTCACCTCATATTCTGCTTGTTTACTAACCTCTCTAGTTTCTCAATAATTTTCCCTAATTTTCTTTCCTTCATTAATTCTATATTATCATTAAAGTATGAAACTATTTAAAATAAAGTTGATATAGAGTTGGTTTGGTCACACTTATACATTACTTACTTGGTTTAAAATGGACATGTTTTGAAACGTTGCTCCAATTATCAGCAGAAGAATGTTGGTTTAATGTCCAAAAATATCCAGTATATGGTAAATTTTATATTTGGCATTGTGTTTTGGAATGTAAAGAACTAAATTATGGAGAAAAGACTTTATTTTACCAAAGAGGAACAAGTTTCTGATGTATATAAAAGGTAAGAATTTTAAATTTAGATCGAATACAAATATAAAAATGTAGAGTATTTAGGAAATGTGGTTGGACTTCATGAAAGTAATAATGAAACATAAAATCACACAAGATAAGTATATGTATTAATGAATATCTGTTAATGCTTATTTAAATATATTCAGCCACAGTGTTAAATGTTGAGAGAAATGGAAGAAACAGAACTCTTTGATCTGATTGTTTATGTATATTAATATGCATCATTTAGTTGATTTAACAGTAAATTTCTATTTCTGGTCTGTTTGTGATCAACTAGAAGTATACCCTGAGTTATTCTGTTTGATTTGTAGGTGTGGAACCTGATGATGAGATGATGGAAATGATAGGTGGAGCAGTTCTTCCAGAATCGCCAAATCCAGGGGTCTCTACTGATGGCAATGATGAAGCTGCTATGGCTGTAATAATGAGTTTGCTGGAAGCTGATGCAGGGCTTGGTGGTCCTGTAGATTTCTCTGGACTTCCATGGCCACTGCCTTGAGTTACTTTTTCTCCCTGGATTATATTAACGTTACAGAAGAATTGAGTGGTGACTTGTAAGCATGTCCGTAAAATTTTTCTATTTGTCTCATTTATTGAGATGATATGTGACCTGTTTACTTTTCTTAGCACATGTGATCAAAATTTGAGGTGTTTAGTGTATTTAAAGTAACTTGTTTAATTTAAAAACAATTATAATCAGCTTGAACTGATAAGTTTGTTTTCAGAAAACAAAAAAGAATATTGACCAAATAGTTTCGTGATTTAGGATCTGAGCAGTTAGTCTTTCATATTAAACATTACACATAGAAAACGATATGATGTGATTAGATTCATTCAGGCCAGGAAAGGACATGAACTGGAGTTTTTAAAATTTATTTAGTGCATTGCAAGTGATAAAGGTACATAAAACAAATTTTTAAAATATCACAATGACATTACTTTGTGAAACGAGCAATGTGATATTAGATGTATATATCTAGTGCATGTAGATGCATATCAGAGCTGTAAAACAAGTTGCAAGTTTATGAGAAGGGAGTGACATTTTACAATTAAAGGCTGGAGGGGTTGGTAATACTGACACATTCCAGTCTGCAACAAAAATATCATTAAAGTACAAGTGTTGCAGTGCCACAGACCATTGCCCGGCCT
Source organism: Metallyticus violacea (assembly GCA_030762175.1). NCBI lineage: Eukaryota > Metazoa > Arthropoda > Insecta > Mantodea > Metallyticidae > Metallyticus > Metallyticus violacea. The sequence goes on along the minus strand of CM060840.1, from coordinate 14,836,890 downwards.
GCCAAGTGCCTCTCATCTCAGTTATTACACACATTGTGTAATCTTTTAGTGCCATGTGTTGGGGAAAGATGTTGCAGATGTTCTCAGGGTTGCCGTTGTTCTCAGGAATAGACTAAAGGCCATTTTTGCATGTGTTAATGGTTTTATTTCTTTCCCATTTTTCTGTTTTTAACACATTAAAAAGGACCTGATCTCAGAAGATAACCATGGCAGCAGGAAGATTTTTGGATGTTCATCCATAGCTCAATCTGTGATTAATTTTAGGAGCACACATGCAACACATGGCTAAAAAGTTGCCTTGGAATAAACATCTGTGACTTGCATGTATATTTTAATAAATTACAGCATGTTTGTACATTTATACTGTAATTACTAGAGATGTTAAAAGAGGGAATAAATCTGTGTGAAATATTTGTATATACACGTAATGGAATGAAAAAAAAGCTGTTTAGTATAGAAGAAGGGCATTAAACATACGAGACAAATTGCAGCTGTTGAATAAGCATAAAATTTATTTGTATTTTAAATGTTAATAATTATTCATATTTATACAGAAAACAAATTTTATATTAATATGCAAATTTCTGTCACAGCCATGTGTACTAGAATTCCTTGTTCCTTGATTTCCTTCACAAATATGGATAGTTATTGAGCTTAAAGCTGTAGTAGACAAACCATTAATTGACTGTTTCAAGATTTTTGGATTGATCATAGAAGTCCTATAAGTTGGCCAGTTCAATCTCCTAATTTGAAACCCCTTAATTTTGTTGTATAAGAAAAACTAAAGAACATTCAACAAGAATGTTCCAGTTATACCAAAATCATGCAACTTGTAGTGCTATACACAATCTCTGCATCAAAAATAAGAAGTTTGTGTTGCAACAAATCATCACCATTTTGAATAAACGTATTTCCTAGACTTATTATAAAAAAGTAAGATAGCTTCAAATAGAGTTGGTTTTGTGACACTTACACTTCACTTATTCAGTTTTTAATTGGACATGTTTTGGGAACATTTGCTCCCTTCATCAGCAGAACACCAATTGGTAGAAACATACTCTGTAGGCAGTCAGAGAAATTTATCAAACATATCTGTCAGTTAACAAATTATTTATGAGGAAATCCTGAAATTTCACTAGTTTTGTTCCACTTACTTGGACATGTTTCAAAGGCAAATTTCCTTCATCGTCAGCCACCATCAGCTCTCCAGCCTCACATTCAGATTAACAAACCTACCAATAAATGAGACAGAATGCGAATTGGAGTACCAAAAAATTATGGATATAGCACAGAAAAATGGCTACACAACAGATCTGGTCAAGAAAAAGATAGAAAAATTAAAAAAACAAAAACAAGTAAAAGAAATCACCACACTGAAAGATTACAAAGGAGAGCAGATATATAAGAAATTTACATTCCATTCATGGGCACACCAAAAATTTCAAAAGATTTTTAAAAATGCCAACATTATTTTGGCTCCAGTGAATAAAAGCACTTTGAAAAACCAACACAAAAGACAAAATCCCACCAGGAAAACAATCAGGCATTTATGAAAATGTTGCAAAAACTGCAATAATATACATAAAACAAAAAGAAACATTACCATACGGTTTAAGGAATACATGAGAAATGTAAAATATAAACATATGGAAAAATCAGCAGTAGCATACCTTTTCTGGTAAAAAAAAATCATGAGTTCCAAAATGAACCAAAACTCTTAAAAGCTCTTCAAAAACCCATAGAATTATCTGTGTGAGAAAATATATTCTTGAATGAAAACAAAGAAAATTTAGTTAATTTTGATCTTCCAAACAACAATAACCTCATCAAAAAGTTTATAAAATCCAAAGAGCGACATCTTAATATCATGCTGGAAAGCTGACTGTGGAACTGTGCTGACAATGAAGGAAATTTGCCTTTGAAACATGTCCAAGTAAATGGAACAAAACTAGTGAAATATGAGTGATTTATTCATAAATAATTTGTTTTATGATACTATATTTCACTGTGAAAACCCCAAACTATTCAAATCTATCTGTCAGTGTCTGAAAGTTCATGATGTGATTTTTATTTTTGATGATTTAAATTTTTTCTCATGTTGTTAGTTCCAAAGGCTGCAAGTGTGTTCAATATTTTGTTTTTATATCAATTACATGGTTTTCTGACAAAAGTGAACTGCCACTGCTGATTTTTGTATCTCTTTGTAATGGATATTTCTGAAATGTTCTTTGATATGGGTTTCCAAATTTCTTTTCTTTTTCTAATTTATACTTGATCAAAGTATTTGCAATTGATTTTGTACATAACCAATCACCTTTCAGAAGGTATACAATCTTTGCAAGAATATTTTAGTAAATTTGTTGAGCAACCAAAATTTTCTATTCTTTAAAAATGCTTTAATATTTATTTTACATACTAAGGTGGTATGTGAATTTTTTAAATTGCACATCTTTAAATTTGTAATAGCACACTCGTGTCTTTGACGTCTTTAATTATTTTACATTTTTTAATAATTTTATTCACTAATTTTTTTATGGTAACCTCTATGTAGTGCTATGTTCTTTTATACTGAATAGAACATTCACCATTGTGAGGCTTTTTAGGGTGGCATGCTGGTTTGTTGTGGGATTAAAGCCTTTAATTACATTTTTAATGTAATTGTCACTGTGGGTAGGTTTCTTATATATTCCAAAGTCTAATCTGTTATTGTCTGCAGTGCTTCAAATATATTGATTTTGAAATGTACTTTATTTGTCCAATCTCTCAAAAGCACTTTTTTTTACCAAACTTTAAGTGAAAGAAACAAACTGTTGCAAATAATTCATTGAAGTCCATGCATCAATTACTGCCAATTATCGGAAGTTGACTGTATGTGTATATGGAGATGGTTTAATTCCAAGCATCATAAAGCTGGTGACTGATTGTTACAAATTCAGACAATACAGCATGCATAAGTTGTTAGGGTATTAGTATTTAATGTAAACACATGTATCGAGTGGGTCAGTGTGATGCCACCCACTCCATAGACATAATACTAAGCTTCCAGAATATGTTCTCACTACTTGCACAGGGTTTTTTTTATTATACCTGTCCTTGATCTTCTCAACAGTCAATAGTTGGCATATCTTGTGTGTAAATATTATTATAAATGTAAATCAGCTTGTCACATTACTAAAGAGTTTATTCAGAAGTTTCCTGGGCAATTGCTTCCTTCCAGAACTACAATTAGCAATCTTGTGGATAAATTTTATACTAATGGGTGAATGCAAAACAGGAAACACACAGGAAGACGTACAGTTTTAACAAATTAGCCAAAATTGTTAAAAATCAAACTTTAAAATCGTACATATAAGGCAACTCCTAAGTACATGTGTTTTATTGTGAGTGGCTTCTTTCATCAGTGACTGAAGGATTAATCGTCCCATAGCTTGTGTTTTTTTCAGATGAGGTGCGATTTTACCAACATATCGTGTGAACACTCACAACACTCGCAAATGTTCTGAAAATCCAAATTGTATACAAGAAACCCCTCTTAATGAAAGGAAAGTTAGAGTATGGTATGCAATTAACATGCACCATGCGTTACTACAAGATGCATAAGACATGTCCAGCTGTTGAGATATAAAACCCCTTGCGAGCAGTAAGGACATATTCTGGTAGCCCTGCATATATACACAGCTGAAACCTTGATGTCTATTATCACAGCAACCTGCTGTTTTCATCATTATCCATAGGAAAATGAAAGATATTAGAAGAAACAATATTCTGGATACATTATTTTCCATCAGAGTAATCCTTAAAATAAACAAATAAATAAATTTTACATTTGGTACATTTCTTAAATGTCATTGAACGCTTTTCTGCCAAAAATAATTCAATTACTCCCTTATACTTTGGATTTAAGGTGGAGTTCTGAAATTTACAAAGCATATTTGAAAAATTTACAGGATTAGGTAAATAATAACATTAACCTTTTACAAGTTATTTTATTCGTAACTTGCTGGAAATTAACAAACCTATTACACTGCAGAAGTACTTCTCACAGCCAGTTTTGCTTCCAATAATTAAATTTATAATTGAGGAACACAGGTTCAATGTAAACTGCAAACAGAGCATAATTTTACAACATTCCGTAAAGTTTCCAGGAACTTAGCTGCCCAAGACAGAAACGGAAATTACTTAGTAGCAATCTTATATGGAAGGGAACCATTTTTCATATTGGACATATACTTGGAGTTGTCCTCTCAAAATAATTTTTAACAAATACTTTTTATTGATGGTAACTTGACACAATTAATTTTTATTATGCCAACCATTTAGATAGGACTCAAAATGTACACATTTTAACACAATCAAAACAAATATTTATGTAGCAACTGGTACATATAAAAACTGCACCATATGTTACAACATTATGCTAAGTTTCCTGGCTATACAGCAAGAGAAAATTAATCACTAACAAATGATTTTATACATGATAAAACAGAAAGCTACAAAATTATTTTTACAATTATGCCTTAGCTTTATAAAATGTAAAAAAGGACTGACTGTTTCCCTATGCAACAAATTGTGCTGCAAACCAAGGAAATACACTGGCTTATTCATGCATACCGTAAAATTCAATGTCGCAAATCTAAAATGACATGTTAGTTATATAAAAACAATACTCCAACTTTTTATACATAACAATTCATTATGTTATATACATTCACAAGTTTATGATTCAAATATAGAAATGTAACTATATCTACTTAACATTGTAAGTGTATAAAACTACACTCAATAGTTTTGCACATATAAACACAGACTTGCATCATTATCATAAAAAATATATCATGTGAAAAGGATAAAATTTATTAAGTTTATTTTTTAAGCTTAGTATTAGACTTTGTACTTTTGCTTTAAAGTGTCACTACAGAGTTAAAAGGAGGTGTTGTAGATAAATCATGATTGATGGAATGCACCTATTCTGAAAAACAGAAAATATCACAAAACTAGAACACAAAAATTGCACATTTTGCTTCCAGATAAATCTATTTGTGAAAGAAATGATGACAAGAACTGTGTCTAAAGAGTAAAAACATTTTGACTACTGAAAGAAAATAAACTTGACATCAAAATGTTGCACATCCAAGCAACATGCTGGAAAAATCATAAAGAAGGTATAATCTCCACAATACTGCCAGAATATTGTGCCAATTGTCTGTCTCAAACTGCAAACACTGTAGTTAAAAGTCTGTGATGGGAATAGCTGATTATGCCACTTTCCTCAGAAGTGAAGCACCATTATTTAGCTGTTTGTTTGCTTTTTAAGGAAGTCATGAAGCAATTTTCTGGACAGCTCTGTCAAGTCACTACCAGGACCATTTTGTTTCGTTGTTTTCTTTTTTTCTTTATCACCTTTAATGCTTTTATGCTCTTTCTTCTTTTTATCTTTTTCTTTTTTCTTATCTTTGTGTTTTTTATCTTTCTTATGTTCTTTGTGTTTGCTTTTTGTAGCAGTTTCTGCACCTTCTTTTTTCTTTTTGTTCTCCTTTTTACCAGTTTTGATTGTTTTGGAAGGCTTTTCCTCTTTATGCGCCACTGTGTTCTCAGAAGTATTCAGTCTTGCTATTAACTGTGAAATATCTGGTAACTCGAAACTCTTAATGTTTATACTACTATTAAAATCTGTTGAAATGTTTGCACCTGAAGTATCTAATTTCTTGGGTGTGCCTGGGGATTCAGACTTTTTAGAAATATTTTGCTTTTGTGTCAAGGGTTTGGTAGAAGATAAAAATAAATCTTCAGTTTGCAAGCCTCCTGGCTTATGGTCTGGAGAGTGAAAAGTTTGAACAGTTGGATAGAATCTTTCTTCTGAACTACTTGGTGAAGACAAGCCAACATTTTTACTGTCATTTCTGCCAGAAGTGCTTTCCTCTTGGGTATTTATTTTAGAATCAGCCTGTTTGAGCGCTGCACCCCAACTGCTCAATGAGGGGGATACATTAAGAGGTCTTTTCAATGCTGCTTCATCAACAGGCTTTATTGGCTTTTTCCGTTTCCGGTCCAATGAGTTAGCCATACTTACTCCTGAGTAAATTGAACTACTTACTAAATTACCAAGAGAAGCAGTTGCAATGAGATTTGGGGATTCATTAAAATCGGTATCTGATTCAGACTCAGGTATCTTTTCCTTTTTTGGTTTTTTACTTTGAAGCCCTGCATTAGAGGGATCGGAATCTATATGCATATTTTTTGCCTCTGGATTATTCATAATAATTTCATTAGAAAAACGAACTAATTTCTTTTTCTTTTGACTCGGAGTATTATCCAAATCCGATTCTGATAATTTTCTCTTGTTTGTCTGCTTCCCTGGGCTTTGCTTAATGCACTCCAATGATGAATCCACATCAGTTATATTCTTGCTGACTTGAATTGCAGAAGTGCCAGCAACTTTACTTGAAATGTCTTGAATGTTTTGTGTTTTGGTAATTAATTGGTTCTGTCGTTTTTTTGTTTTTCTAGGACTATGTGTATCAGATGAACATTCACTATTCTTGTGTGCAAGCTGTGCAATGGTTGTTTTAGAATCCTCTGGTGCCAGTAACTGATAGTTTTCCGTAGACTCTTCTGTATGTCTTTCACAACTATCCAAACTTGCATCCACATAAGGATGCTTATGTTTTTTGTGCTTTTTATGCGTTTTCCTGCCTGTTTGTTCGGCATCTTCATCCGTTTTAACTGCTAGGTCATCAGAAATTAATTCTCTCTTTTTTTTATTTACTTTAGTAGACTTATGCTCTGTATCTAAACACCCCTCACCATGAGAGCTGTTTACTTGCTCTTGTGAAATTTCACTCTCATTAATATCTGTTGCACTCTTATGTTCATTATCTTTCACTTTGTTTTTCTTCTTCTTTTTCTTTTTTGAAAAATGCTCATCTTGTTGGGTAGAACATGCTAATATGGAACTTTCTGTAAAATTTGCAGATACATCAAAATTATATGGCATATCTTTATTATCTGTCCCTTTTGCCTCAGAAGACCTACTAATGATATCTTTTCCTGTTTTCTCTTCTAAAGGTTCATGCAAAATTTTCATATCACTATTACTTAACACATTGGTTTGGAAAGGGATATCTTGCTGCTGATTTTCTTCCTTTTCCTTATTTTTCTTGTCTTTTTTCTTCTTTTTCTTGACCTTCTGCTGATCTGCTGATTCTGATTGGACAGCATCACTTTGAGCTACTGCACCTGCCAATGGCCTGTCATCTTCATCATTCAACTTTTCTTTGTTTTTCTTCTTTTTTTTCTTAGCTGTTTCTGCCACTCCGACAGATGAACTGAAAAAGGGACAAAGAAACATCTTAGTTTTGTAATTAGTCTTGTATTAATACTGTTACACAGTTTTAAGTTAAGTAATTACTACAATATGTTTTGTGAACTCTCATCTATATTTCATGACTGCTAGTAGACAGGCAGGCAATCCAAATTACAACCTGAACACTTCAAATGAGAAGTTACAAATTTGTATTTAAACTGTCCTCCGTTGGAATTTCAGAACTCATCAATCTAGCTTCATTTTCCTTTATGTAAGTTTTTTCTGCAAGTTCAGTTCCAATGGTAGAATGCTAATTTTAACAAATCCTGGGTTTCTGTGAATAGACAGTGTCTTTAGCAAAACCCCACATGAAGATATGGGGAGTTTGGGGGCTAATAAATCGGTCTACATGGCCACACCCCTTATGACTGAAAATGGTATTTAGAAAATGACGAACCTCCCATGCTCAATGAGGGAGTGCACCCTTTCTGGAATATAATGTTCATATTGTCTTCATTGTGGCAACAGAAACAACAGCAATAAATCCAAATAAGATTCACTGTTGATTTGTAGTAGCCATTTCAATCATTTACGATTTTGATTTGTCATATGTATTTTTGATTTTCATTCTTTCCATGTTCAAAAACTCCCATCTTTTAAACAAAATATTACCAGTAAGAAATGTTTCCTACTATATTACCTTTTATAATAAAATGTAATATTATCCATACAAACATGGATCCCCAGTCTTCTTGCTTTCCCATTGTATATTTTATTACAATCTCAACAATTAATCTAGTATATGTCTGGTTGGGGAAATTTTGTTAATATGAATGGATATTATGACAATCTTTTTACTGTAGAGTCAAGGTAATGATAAATTCATTGAACATTTTTTTTAAATGTTTGCCTTATGAGATTTGTAAATTTTTTACCTTCTATCTCTCCTACTTTGTAAACAGTATGGTAACTTACTTTTTGAATCCCTGTATCCTTTTTTATGTACCAGTTCTTTACTGAAGCCATTATATTCTGTAATTTCTATTTTATGTAAATATTCTTTATTGTATTCAATTTTTTTAATGGAGCATTTATCAGTCTGTATGCTAAGTTATTGATATTTACAATGTAACTAATCATTTTTGGGAATTGAATTATAAAATAGTAAAGAAATCACGATTATTAAAATCAACATACCTATCAATGGATGAACTTATGGGAAAAGATTTATGAGGGCTGTTCAATAAAGCATGATACTTTCTTAATCGGTAAACTTTTTTGCACTAAAACTAAACTTTACAGTATTTTGCTCTTTTAATGTTGTATACACATTGTGCTAAGTTTTATTGTTGTCACTTCCAGTTCCTGCTTGTGAGGTGTGCAAATTAAAACAAGTTCATTTCACTAACTGCAAAATGGAGGTGAGACACAATGATCAATATTCTGCTTTTGTCTCAATAAATCTTCAGTTCAGACCTATGCAATGTATTACAGGAGGCCTATGGAGATTTTGTTCTTCCCATTAGCACAGCTCAAAGATGGTTTATAATGTCTGAAGAGGGGAGGTAATCAATTTTTAAAGGAAGTGAACCAACATATTCAGTTTGTGCTCTAACAGAAGAAAACATTAACAGTACACATACACCATACAGTAAAGAAGAATACAGGAAAGAATACGCACATATAATACATACAGCAGAAATAAATGGATTTAACAAACAAATGGTAGATAAAAAAATAAAAAGGAAATTAAACTAATCACCACACTCAGTTCTTCACTTAAAGAAAATACTTATCAAAAATTCACATATCACCCTTATGTTAACCATAAATTCCAAAAATTTTTCAAAAAGTACAACATTACTCTAGCACCAATAAACAGATATAGTGTTGGTAAACTATTAAATCTAAATAAAATTAAACAAAAAAAGAAGAAAGAAGAACATTCAGGTATATATAGAATTAATTGCGAGGATTGTGACAAAATATACTTAGGAAAAACAAAGAGAAATCTGGGGATAAGATTAAAGGAACACTGGAGAAATATTAGACACAAACAAGTAGAAAAATCAGCAGTGGCTGCACATTTTTGGAATGAGAATCATGAAATAGAGAAGGACATAACATTACTAAAAACAATTCAACATACGAAAGAACTTAATATATGGGAAAAAATTTACATAAAAAATATGAATACAAACTTATGAATTTTGATATACCGGAAGCAGACAACATATTGTTTAAGTTCATTAACAGACCACCAGAGCAAGCATAGTAACATACATACTTTGCTGAAATTGGCTCCTCAGTCGTGGTTTTGGTTGACAATGTGAGGAATGTACCTCACGAAACATGTACCAAAATTACTTTTATAAGTGTGTTTGTGAAACTTAAAGAGAGTTTTAATGTGACGACATGATTTTTAGTGTTTTACTTTAAATCAAAATAAGATAAACATTAACAGCCCTGCTGTCATTGTAAGAGAGTATCTTTGAATAACATTAAGAATATTTTCAGAAATTCTGGAAATTTCACTGGGTGCGAACCACATGCTGGTAACTGAAAAGTTGCACATGAAACACGTTTGTGCACAGTGGGCTCCAAGATGGCTCATTCCTGAACAAAAGGACGTTCACATTCAGGTTTGCATGCAGCTGAAATTATTGTTGCAGGAAGATGCAGAATTTTTTTCAAAAGTAATCACTGCTGATGAGACTTGGCTACATCATTTTGATCCTGAGCACAAACAGCAAAGTTCTGTGTGGAAATCTCTATCACCACCAAACCAAAATTAGCAGAAGTGGTTGCTTCTGGTGGGAAAGCCATGGTCACATAATTTTTCAACATTCAATAAATGTTAAAACATATATTTTAAAAAATATATATGGAACTAACACATTGAAGCCAAGTAATATGTTTAGTATGACATATGTCTCGTGAATTTATTCATATTCAATAAGTGGTTTACCAGCATTGTAACTGGGCCAAAGTCACCCACAAATGAGCACATTTCCATGCAACATGCTGGATGCTGCATTATGATAATGACCAACTACACATAGCAAATGTTGTTACTGAATATCTAACAAAAGTCAATGTGAAGTGTGTGTGTGTGTGTCTCATTCTCCCTGCATATTTAGCTTTATGTGACTTTTTTCGTTTCTCCAAATTGAAGAAACACCTTTGTAGTATGCATTTTCCATCATTAGTAGCATTGGTGAAGGCTGTGGGAGCAATTCTGAAGGTTCTGTTAAAAAAGGGTTACCACACATCTTTCAAGACTGGCAGAAATGCTAAGACATGCATTGCATCCAATGGCGGAAATATCATAAAAATTATGAGGATAAAGATATGTTGTCAAAAAGATATTATGAACATTCTTCACTGAACAGCTCTCATAATTAGTTTGAGGCTTTGTTTGCAAGTGATTGTGCATTACTCTGTGCTTTCAATGCGTGCCAATTGTTGAGTTATGCCACTACATAAATATAATGTTGAAGAATGGGTTTCTATGTACAATACATATGTAAAAAACAGACTCTTGCAGATAGGATCTCTTCATGACAGAAACATTTTTGAACCACAGTATTCTTATAGATGAAAAGGAAATAGATGAAATACAGGAATTTTCTAAGCAGATGCTTGCAATTTATTTCCACTAAGAAGAATCATTTTCCACATTTCTTATAACACAGATTAATGATGATGATTATTATTATTATTATTATTATTATTATTATTATTAGTTTTGAAAATTTTATGCTTTCAGTAAAAATGGAAATCCTACCTTAATGGGCAGTGAATCTAACTCCCTTTTTCTGATTGTGGCAACTACATTTTCCTAGTAAGCAGCCATGCTCTGCCGTCCATAACTGATATAACCTTACTGTGCAACTTTAACATGGCTCATAAAACAGCAACAGGCGTGAATTATTGAACAGCATTACCTCATGTGATGCAACAGTATTGCTAACTTAATGTAGTAAAATAACACTGTGTAGCAACTGCCTTACAAAAAGGACAAACAACAATTTGAATATATGCTTACCTTGGTTCCACAAATTTTCCTCGGATATATGGAAGATTTAAGTCTAAATCCATAAACTCAACACAGAAGGAAATCTTTTGTCCGAGTTCCACGGTCTCTCCATGCCAGGAACCTTCCTCAGGACGAGGAATAGATACATTAAACAACTTATGTACCAAACATCCAACATGATCACTGCTTTTTTTATTCACAACACCTGGTAACAAAAAAGAAGATTAACAGATATTTGCTAATGTGAAAATTAGTCATTTAGGGGTCACCAGATAAGTTTTCAGATACGAGAACTTGAGCATTGCTGGGTTATAAATTTCCCATTCATACCAATATGACATACGAGGTAAAGCCATGGAGATAAAGCCATGATTTTAAAAGTGGCTTAAATAAGGCAGTCACTGGTGTATACACCAGTCTTTTGGAAAATATTTCTCTTCACGTGCATTAGGATTCTATTGTTTGGTGAATCTAAGAGCGGATGACAATTTCTCAAAGATGAACTGAGCAGAGACAGGCCAACAATGGTAGTCATTTAAGAAAAATCTCATGTTTAGTACAAATGACAACCCCTAAGTTTAGAGGCAGAAGCTCTCAGGGTAGAATGATAAAGAATTTCAAAGATTCAGCACTGGAAAGTCCCAGTATATTTCTGACATTGCAGGAGATAAATCTTGGATTGCACTCGTCTCCCACAAAACATTATCTCAATGAAGTCGCCTTTGAAATAATAGAAAAAAAATAGTTACTACTATTTTTCAACAAGCATTCATATGATGACCATTGTTCCAGAAAATCATAAAACAGGTATTGCAAAGCAGTTTACTGCAGTCTACCTTCCAAATCTAATAAACAGTAGCCAAGAACCAAAGGGGCATTTTGTTGCACCATGACAATGCTTCTGCTTAGATTGTAATCACTACACTGATATTGTTTTGGTTCGGAAAAAGCTGTTTTTTTTTTTTTTTTGACAAAAAAGTGCTTATTACTACTTCCTTGATCTCCTTCCTTATCATTGGTCTACATTCATCTTCTACTCCACAGTTAATGCTATATGCCTTCTACATATCTTCCAAATGTTTAGTTTTCCTCTGCTGATATATATTCCTTAATTTTCTACTCCAAAAGTAAGTAAATATATATATAAAATTAGAAAAGCAGAAAAGGATCAAACACTAAGAAAAAGTCACAGAGCTATAATCACTATATTTAGCACTACTTGAGTTCTTCTATGGCTTGGTTTGCTTTGCTGACCTCCCGCTCATGAGCCCATACCTTAACAACCTCAGCCATCTGTGGCGGTACTTGGACATTGAATAGAGAGAATAAAAATATATAATCCATATCAATTTAGAAAATAGGAATTAAGAAGTTAAATGTTAGTATAAGAACAATGCTGTAAATCAGGAATATGACCGGTAAAGACCCAGTGCTGAATGCCGGCTATATTCACTCTAGCAATTATATTTTGTTTAGCACAATCAAGTCTATTATTATTATTATTATTATTGCATGAAATATAATTTAATATTGCACAGAATATATAAATTATATTTAGTGTTTCTTTATTTTTTGATATTCCAGTATGTAGCTGCTGATGAACCCGGGACTGTGGGACTGATCCAATCAATTGGAATAAATTTGATCATAGAGAGTGTCTTCAGGAATTGCCGAATGTACTGCTCCTAATATTTAAATTTAATGGATTTTTAGTTATGTTTATTTTGTTATAAAATTTTGTTATGTTGATACATGAGAAGTGAATATATATATATATAAAGTTAGTTAGTTGCCCATTGGGGATGCTTTTTTTTTTTTTTTTGGTTGATTTTATTTATGGATGCTCTTTAACATCTCGGTCATCAGCGTCCCATTCAACTCAGGGCGTGAAACGGCTGACAAATTTTGCTCAGAGGCCTCTCTTTCAGGCTTGAGGTTCTTTTTCGTACTGTAAATGTACGACACAGGTCCCACGGCTTTACTTCCCTTCCGAAGGAAGCCATACTTAGGATTTTTACGCCCAAAAAAATCCATTGGTCCTGCCGGGTTCGAACCCGCGATCTTGGGTGTGGGAGGCAAGTATGGTAACCACTACACCACTAGGACCGACATTTATAATTTTTTTTTTCTCTTAGCTTCCAATTTATTTTTCATTTGTTTGTTGCTATCAAGTTAGCTGCATTTAAGTAATGTTCTTTGTTTAGAATAGTGTTCACATCATCTGTAGTAAGTTGAAGACTGAATAGCTGGAAAACAATCTTTATAGCATTATTTTTATATTTCCATTAAAATGTATCTTTTAAAAAATATATGTGAAACTAACACAGTGAAGCCAAGTCATATGAATAAATTCATATTGTTGGTGGATGTTTTTATATATATATATTATTATGCTTGTCTTTAAAATACAAACAAGCAAAGTATTACAGACATACAAGGTTAAAAAAGCATTGGTCTTACAAATGTGCAAGAAATTTTCCTACCAAAACCCAAAAATAAAAAAAATGAATTAACCAGTAATAATTGTTACTCCTACTTCCACTTCATGAGATTTAATACGGTAATTATAGTATGACAGTTTGTTTTGTATTAGTTTTCTAATACAAATAATTTGTGTAATTATTTCCAATGTTATTTGTTTTATATAACTTGACTCTATTTACTTTTATATTTGCTATGGCTTCTATCTCAAGCACTGTTTCTTCCAGAGACTTTTATTTCACTGGACCAAAATAAACATGCAGAGTGCAAAAATGTTTAACTCTTGAGCAAGCCCAGCAGACAAATGATGCACTTAATACAAAATATATAGGTAGGTATTTGTTCTAATTATTTGCAAGCTTTCATTCTTTAATGTAATTTCTAGTGTTTGAATAATGGAATTAAATATATTTAAAAAAAAAAATCAAATATTACTGAAAAAATATGTAGTAAAAAAATTGGAAAATCATGAAAGAAAAATAGTCATTAGTCATCTTGTGCAATGAATGCAGGAATGGCACTGTTTCACAAATTAGGTTACATTATCACAACCAACTTTTACTCTTTGCAGCATCAAAGTCCTATTTTATTTGTTATGTTTCTTCCGGGAAGGGGGAGACTTCTCAAAAGTATTTCAGTAAGAAATACTGATCTCAAGACTTGCATTGTGCCATAAGATATAGTTTATCTGCAATAAAATTCAATAGATTATGTCAAACACGTTTACCGCATTTTCCTATATGTTGAGGGACACATTACACACAAATACAACATATATTACTGATTTCCAATATTTTAAACACTCTAGAGTGCTCAAAGAACACATTTTTCTATACATACCTGCCATTTTTCTTCATGCTACTCCGTGTCAATGCATCCAAGTCAAGCTTATCATTTCTGACACTAGATGGTCTTGCGGTAGTTAAAGCAGTTTTGCCATTATTACAATTTATCCATTAGCACAGTAAAATATGATTTACTACAATATAAATCAATTTATACTTATGAAAAGGAGACAAACTGAGGCTTTCAGGCCATAGAAACCACACTAAACCACAGGATCTGCCGGTTTCTAAGAGTTTCGGTTAGATTAGTGTGTATATGAATTAATAAGGAATTCCATTTTTTCAGAGTTGCCCATTCTTATATAAATACTGGTGGGAGTACAATTGTTACTGGTAGGAGGAACCTGTGGCCATAGCATTACACTACCTAGGTGTGTGGGAGGGAACATAGTGTGGAGATTGAGAGTGGTTCCAAGACCAAAAATTAATGCTTCAGCAACACATTTATAACTATCAGATTATATGCTAGCTTTCAGCTTTCTGGCTGCAATAGATTGTTCCTTATTAATGAGTTTTTTTGGTAATTTTTACTTTCTTTTATCCCATTTTATCACCCATTTGTTTTATTGTACTGCAACACAAATTATTTTACAGAATATAGCATAGAACAGTGAAAGAAATTTTGTGTCAAAGGAAAGTCCATCAAACAAATGCATACATGATGGCAGATAATGCTACAGACTACTACATAGAATGGTTCCTAATTTCTTGTAGGTAGTAAATTAGATTCTGACGAAAACGAAGATAATACCTCTATAGCAAATCTCCACAAACATTTCTTACCTGTTAATATACAGCCAACTTCTGGTGAAAACACATAATAATCCACTTGAACATCAATATAAATTCGGCTATCATCATTTATTATTCTTCCAATATCATTTAAAACCTTTATATTTCTATAACTCAGAATGATACCACTTAATCTGAAACAATTAAAATAGTAATATATGTACAAAGTATCTTGTGTATGGTAATAAAAAGCTCAATCTTTATCTAGTCATTAAAATAAAGTATACCACAAAATGGTCTAGCTACCATGTATATACTACCAGCAATTCAACATGAACATTAGAAATATTTCTAAGTTTGTAAGCTGCTTTTACAATAGCCTTAAAAACAACAATTTGTTATAACAGTTCATAAGTTAATATTGGTTATTTAGTCCAGGTTAAGATGTATGTACTACCAGCAATTCAACATGAACATTAGAAATATATGTAAGTTTGTAAGCTGCTTTTACAATAGCCTCTAAAACAACAATTTGTTATAACAGTTCATAAGTTAATATTGGCTATTTAGTCCAGGTTAAGATACATTTCAAATACATAATTTTACACCTTCTTTTTGGCTGGCTAATGCTCTATATAAAATACCAGAACATTATGTGCATTGGCAAAACTCTAGCTCCAGCCCATACACCATCTAACCTAAATTTAGCGGATAGATTTTCGAAATCAATGACATTTAAACCAACCTTTTTACGTAATATACTTTTGGAAAACGTATTTCCTTTTGTAAACGAGTAAATATCGTCACATTTTAAGAATAGTAACAAAAGTATGTAAGCATGCATGTAGTCTCGAGAAGCGCGCAGTTAACCTTACCATTACAAGCAGGCAAGCAAATCATTATAATAACATAATTCTGAAATCAATTAAGCATAAAAGAACAAACTTACTCTGGTTTGAAATGGTTTATGCTTTCATCCAATATTTCGCACAATGATTGTTTTAAATCTGCGAAATGATACGCATGAAGTGATATGTGTAACACACTTTTCTTAATGAAAACCTTTGAGCTGTTGTCATTTACAAGCTCATGCAGCTCCTCATCTGTAAATGCATAAATTCGTTTCATTTTCACAGGAATACATTAACCACTAATTGCATAGCCATTTCCAAAATTGCGCTTTCTTTCAATGTTGGTAGCCCGTATGTGTACAAACTTCCCAGGTTGAGTTTTCAGCTTTTATTTTCAAATGCTTCGGTAACAACGCTTATATCCTTTTCCTCTCATATTTCTGTATTTTTCCACGAGAGAGAGTGGAATGCAATTCAACAGTAGAGCAAACATTCATAACTAGCCCCTAGGTGCTATTGTGGGCACACTAAATGTTGTATCGGAAGTTAGTTGAAAACTAAAGTGACATGTGTACAATGAAAAGTATCGCAGTAGTTAATTTTGTCCTACACGAATGTAACAAAAACTTTGTGTATATGTGTACACATTTGTTACGGCATCTTCAGGAATATGGAAAACAGATTATTCGAAATATTTAAAAGTGAATTAATTGGTAAGGATAAATTGAAACAGTTTAACCTAATTTAGGTTATGTATGTTTATAATACTGGTATATAAATGTTTGCCCTTATATGACATAGGAATAGGCATATTTTCACGAATATATTATAACTATTTAAAGGAGATAGGCATAAAACCAATGACATAGCAACTGTGGTATGAATTCCTTATTTTAAATTAATCAAATGTCTTGAGACACCTATTAATAATAAAATATTACGTGAAATCTTGATAAAAGTTTTAAAAGTGTTGTTTCTGAAAAATTAAGAACTGGTACGTAAGATTTATATTTATGTGCAAGATAAATGAGTATGTTTTCTGAGCAACACTGTGCATTCAGTGTGCATTTTATGAGGCAATGTAAATGGAATTTAGCAAAAAACGTATTTAAATTGTGCAGTACAATTGTTAGATGTATATATATTAACTTCATATATCATGGCAGTAACATTTTATGCAATGTTTGGGGTTAAATTCTCTAGATTGTCAGCAATAACGAAGGCAGTGATGTTTCATTTTATTGCTCTAGTGGTAAATGTGTAGATAATATGATTCATTTTCTGAAAGAACAAATGCTGAATTAGTATTCATTTCCTCATTCATCTTAATTCCATTTCTGTGTTTGTGTATTGGAGGTTAAGTCTAGGTTAGTTTGTGTATATAAAAGCAGAAATAGATAATAACACAAATATTGCACTCTTTCGAACTTCAAGCGTTGTTCTTCAAAGGCAGAAGACAAGCCTTCTCCACTGCTTCTGATAATGGAAAATGCCTCCCACAAATGTGTTTCTTCAATTCCAGTTTTGTAAAATATTCAGCAACAACATTCGCAACTTGTCGCCATGCATTATTGTGGTGCAGCATCCAGCTTTTTACACAGAAATATGGCCTTTTTAGTGTGATATATCCTTGCAGAGTTTTCATGGCATCTCTGAAGTATTGCCCAGTTACAACATGCTGGTAAACCATTCCTTGAATATTGAAAAATGAAATCGTAGCTTTCCCAGCAAAAGCAATTTTTTGTGTATGTGTGTGTATGACCAACAAAGAGTTTTGCTGTTTGCTCTCAGGATTGAAATTATGTATCTAAGTTTCATCAGCAGTGATTACCTTTGATCTTTCTGTAACATCATCTTCAATTGCATGAAAACAAGCACAAGAATGTCCTTTAGCTCAGGAATAAGTAGTCTTGCAACTCACCATGCACCGACATGCCTTTTCAGTTACCAATGTGTTGGTGGCACTCAGTAAAATTTTCAGAATTTCTGAAAATGTTCTTAATGTTATTCAACAATCCTGTCTCACAATGACAGCACTGGTATGAACATTTTTTTCCATTAGAGAACAAACTGCAGCACCAGATCCACTTTCCTTTGAAATTTTTTGCCTCCCATTTTTAAACCATTTTTAGAGAAGAACAAACTCTCTACATAAGCCTCCTGCAACAATTGAAGAGTTGTTGAGACATCTTCTGTGTATGTTTTTAAACAAGTATGTTGAATCATTACTTATTGCCAGGTCCAGCACATTTTAATCATAGGTGAAATGGCATTTAACACACTACAGTTTTAACATGACTGAAAAATTTCAGAAAACGTAAAAAGAAATTCTCCAAACTCTCAAATTAAAGTATTCAGTAGCATTTAGAAGTGAACTCATGCTGGCATAGCCAATGTTTATATCCCAAATTCATAAGGTGGTGCACGGTGCTCAAAAAATCTGTAGCCCAAATGTTATCATGCATCTATTTGAAGTTTTCAACAATGACTGGAGAAAAATTGTGTCCATCAAGAACCTTTTGGACATTTAGTAACCAACCTTTGATGATCAGAAGGTCTGTAGATCCCTGGGTGTTGATACTTCCCCAAACTACAAGGGATAAGTCATGGCAACTTTTCATGGACAAGGGGCAACATAAAAAATCTAAGATATACAATGAAAGTGTATGGAATGTACTTTGGAATGAAGCCACCAGATGTTGTATGTAAGGCAGCGCTGCTCGTCTCAGGAAACTCTGAAGTTCATTTGGTGAGCGACAGTGGTCAGGAATGGAGATCACAAAGAGTGAATGTGTGTATGTGAAAATAGCATTTCTCGCGGCAGGAATGCACGAGAATGCCACACAGAGCTACAGAAAGCACTGGGTGCATGTCTGCTGCTCTGCTCTAAGTCACAGAGGTCTTCAACCGGGACAGAATGTCAACTGATATTTGCAGCACAGTGAGCCTCGTGTCCACTGAGAGGAAGGTATGCTTAATGGCGGTGGAACAATGCTTACGCGATGATAAGTGCTGGACACTTGTGGAACTAGAATAGAAAACATAAATTCAAGCAAAAAAGAGTGCACCGCATTTTACCAGAGGACCTGAACATGCAGAAAATGTGTGCAAAGTGTATGCTACATCAACTAAGTGAAGTACGGAGAAGGACTCGCTACGAAACATGTCGCATCAATATGATGAGATTTTAATAGAAGGGAAGCCAAGTTGAATCGCATCATTGCAATTGATGAACTGTGGACAAGGGCGTATGAACCAGAACTGAAACAACAGTTCAGTGAATGGCATTACCCTGGGTCACTACACAAACACAAGTTTCACCAAATTCCTTCACCAACAAAAGTCATGGTTATCCTGGCATATGACAGCCAAGGTGTGCTTGTGTGTCATCCAATGCATGAGGGTACCACTGTGAATGCCCAGTATTTCAGATCTTTTTTTAGTGTCACAATTGCACTGTGCCTTAAGCACAAATGGCCAGAACTTATGAAAAAAACTCCATTCTTCTTCACAGTAATGCAACAGCCCACACAGCCGACAGTGCCAAGTGTTCTTCCAACCCATCATATTCACCCAAACTCAGTCCCTGTGATAATGATTTCATCTCCAAAGTGAATCAGTCACTGTGTGGGAAACGTTTTGCTAACAAAGTGAACATTTTGACAACATTTCAACTCCAGTTGGCTCACATTAGTAACTCACATGCAGCAGATAGTATTCAGCACCTTTCCCATCGTTAGCAAAAAACCGTCGATGTACTTGGAAACTACTTCGAAGGCTGCTAAACACCATGGGTTACCTTGGAGACCCATCCTGTGATTATTTGCAACCCTGTGTAAGTAGTTGCTGCCTTCCAAGTAGTTTCCAAGTACATCGATGGTTCTTTGCCAACAATGGGAAAGGCGCTGAATACTATCTATACTTTCTACTGCATGTGAGCTACTAATGTGAGCCACCCAGAGTTGAAATGTTGTCAAAATATTCACTTTGTTAGCAAAACATTACCTATAGCCTGTAACCTTTGTTCATACCATAATAAACCAATGTTATCCGTTTGTCTGTGTTTTGCTTTTTCCCTATGAAGGCCTCCTATATCTAGCCTTCCATTGATGGCAGTACTTGGCAATAAATCCCATATACTTTCAATTATATATCTTAGATTTTTTGTTTTGTCTCTTGTTCACTAGAAAAAAATAGTTCTCAGACAAATGACTTATCCCACATATTACGAAATCTCCTCTGAAAGTTACTCTTGAGGAGAATAATGTTAGTAAATACTTCTCATTTCCTGCATGTATCTGGGGACCTCAAGTTTAATAATCAATTTTCATCTGTGAAAAGAGCAATGCCTCATTCTGAAATCCAATGCCAAAACTCCTGGCAAAATTTAATAAGATGCCTGTGTTCCTGTGTGAGCTTTAATCCTGTTGCATAATGTTTTGACTTCACATGGTCTTCTATATTCTTCATCTAACTCTTCTTTTACTTATACACAGATATTACGGACATTTTTATTTCTAGTCTGAACTATGGTAATGTTTTTTTTTATTTTTATTTATTTATTTATTTATTTTATTTGATTTATTTATGGACGCTCTTTAACATCTCAGGTCATCAGCATCCCATTCAATTCAGGACGTGAAAATGGCTGACAAATTTTGCTCAGAGGCCTCTTCTTTCAGGTTTGAGGTTCTTTTGTGCCGTAAATGTACGACATTGGACCCACAGTTTTACTTCCCTTCTGAAGGAAGCCATACTTACGAATTTTACACCTGAAAAAAAATCCATCGATCCCGGCTGGGTTTAAAGTTGTTTTTTTTTTGGGGGGGGGGCCTATTTTGATACCTTGAAAAATATCTTGTTGTTGCTAACAAAGAAAAATAAGCTTAAGCATTTTAATTATGTGATAAAGAAAGTATTAAGTATCTTAAATACCTATTTTCATTAATAATGGGTGATATTACTCTCAGTTTTCACTTTTAATAAATGCCTATTTTAATTATATTACTGCCTATTTTCAGTATTTTAAGTGCCTATGTGCCTGCCTATTTTAACCAAAATAAATACCTGAACTTCTGGGCTTTGATCTTCCATTCCATCTCGGATTCTATCTGCCAATAACCCAGTAAAAATTTTCTAAAATAATGTATAGTTGGGTCATGTGAGGTTAGTATGACAATACAAGACCCCATTTCATCTCATTCCTCATAGAGGTTACATTGATTAGGGGCTGTCTCTGATGTCATTATATAAATGTTTCATTTATAGAGATACCTGTTATTTTAAATGTAAAATACATTTTAAAAATGACATAAATTTGTGGACAGAGTTGGGAGATTCAAACTGTGACTGGTGGCATGAGATTGCTTGTCAAAATGAAGAAGGAAATGAGAAATCTACCTGTGGGAGTCCTATGTTCAAAACTCCTCTTTTATCTTCTAGAGCGAAGAGGGAAAGAAACTCTCCAGGTAGACTGAGCCAAAAGAGGATGAAATGTGAGTATTATTTTGCCACTGCATCCATGAGAAACAATAGCAATAGTTTTAGTGCATATGCTTGAGATATGTTCCATTTGTACAGGAGATGTATTATTAAGAAAAGTATTTTAAACAAAAATATTTTGAAATAATCATTTGCACTTTGTTTGCAATGGGCCTTAATCCACTTTAATATAGAGCGAACCATGAATTTTCACTTAAGAGATGCTTTATGGCTGGGAACATTTTTTGGACTTTGTTCCAATTGCTAAGTGTAATTTAAAATTATTCTAAAGCCTCTGATCCCTAAATTCTTATATAATTCATATGTTAAGATTGATGTATAAATTTGTACCATTTTTGGTCATCACAATGCTGCATTGACAGGACAGCACATTGTTTACCGTTCATCTGTCATTCATTATCTGAAACATTGTAATAGTAAATATGGCTTAATTTTGCAGATATGAAGAAAGTTTGCTATTTGTGAGCTAAAGAAAATAAAGTGTTAAGTAGAAGGGAGGGATACTTCTGGTATATATTCTTTTTAAGTTTAAAATAGGAGTAAAGGCAGTGGAGACAATTTGTGCCACCTACGGAGAGAATGTCAATGAAGAAAGCGCGGCAAGAAAATGATTCTAGCATTTCAATGAGAGTCATTTTGATATATGCAATTAATGCCATTGAGGAAGGCAATTGGATTTTGATGAAGATCTCCTTAATCCATTTCAGTCAGCCTGAGAACTAGCAGAAATAATGAATAGTGAACTTAATTGAAGAAGAAAGAGAAGACTGCATCAAGTGCTGTTGCTACACTATAATGCACACCCATCCTCTGCTAACATGATTAAAGTAACTATCCAGGAGCTTGATCGGGAGGTGATTCTACATTTCCCATATTCTCCAAATCTTGCACTCTCAGACTTTAAACTTTTCTATTCTCTGTCCAATCTGTGAGGGAAATCCTTCACTAACAAAGACACTTTACAAACTTGGTTTAATGACTGCTTCAGCTCACAACCAATATATTTCTTTAGACTTGGAAACAAGAAACTACCCCAGCATTGGTTGAGAGGTGTAAATGATGGAGGAGAATATATTATATTAATTGCTCTACACTTTTCATGTCAAATATAAACTTTTATCAAAGCCATAGAAAATACTATGAGCTTATGCATCAACTTGATAACGGATTCTTGAATAAATTTATATTGTAGTGTAAAGAAACTGACCATCAGCAGAAATCAGCAGTAGCATATCATTTTTGGACACAAAATCACGACATAATAAATAAAACAAAATTATTAAAATCAGTACAAGGACCTACGGAATTAGCAACCTGGGAGAAAATCTACATCTACAAATACAAAAACAGCATAATGAACTTCGACATTGTCGGGGATGAAAACATAAACTACAAGTTTATCACACCGCCACCAGAGCAGAATTTACATTCCCACAGCTCAACGAATGACCGACAGTTGAATCTTAGCATGGCTGAAGATGGGAACAAATGTTCTCGAAACCGGTTCCATACATTTATAAAAAGTAAGTGAAGCTTTAAGAGTGTGTAGTTCAACTAATCATACAATGATATCCATTAAACTGACCATGTTGTTAGAATGAGAATGTGTGACAGTTTGTCTGTGTCGGTCATGGTGGTCTAGTGGTAACCATACTTGCCTCATAGACCCAAGATTATGGGTTGAATCCATCCATGAATAATCCAAATCAACAAATGACAATTTAACTAGAAATGTTAATTGGAACTTTTACAGTGAAGCGAACCATATAATTAAGATCATTATATGATTGAGTCGAACTATATACTCTTATTGCTCCATTTGTTTATAATATGTAGTAGAATCCTTTGCATCATCAGCTAACCATCTTGAAACTAGTTCTACATATTACAAACAAGTAATTGGAGTAATAAGAGTGTGTAGTATGACTCAATTATGTAATGATCTTAATTAAATGACAGTCTTTTGGCCTTTCAAACCCAAGAAAACTTGTTATTTTTCTTTATTTATGTACCCATTAATATGACAATCAGAAAACTAAACCTTGCAAAGAAAACCTTCATTTTGGCACACATTTGTAAGAGTTATGACAATACAGATATCTTTAGTTTGAATCACATGCTCGCAGACTGACTAACCAGTATGTAGTAGGAAAATGCACCTATTCATGAGTCATTTCTTGAACAGATGTCCTCTTAAGATTCAGTTCTAGGCTAATTGTCACTGACTTTTCTTAAGAGAATGCAACAGTTTCTGAAATGCTATTTCCATATGGATGCATAGGCTTTCATGGCCTGTGTCTTGGTGTACTGAACTTCCAAAGCAGGCCGCATCTTTTCACGATTTAAAACCGACATTTTGCCCAACAAGTGAGCTTCTTCTGGGTTGCTATCTTCTGTAGCTGTGTCGTGTTTATTTATTTATCTGCAAGCCAAGGGATGGTTTTTAAATCACAGCAATTCTTGGCCTTCCCCAGAAGCTTAATAAACCAACCATTCCTATGTTCATACTGTTTGTTGATTTCCTCTCCTCCCACTTTATCTTTTCATTGACACAATAGTAGTCTTATTAGAATGTATTAAATATGTTCACACCAACTTCACTTAATCAAGATTAGGAGGTTTAGGTGGTCATCACTCCCATCATCAGCTGTTGACCAACTACTTGACTTGGTGGCTAGATCCCAAGATGCTTCTGTGGTAGTCTCTGATGGTTCAAGCAGGAACCTGCCGAGTTCATCCATGGGTGGAACATCAAAATTCATTAAGATTTTTCTTATTTTTTAGGATGAAAATGTTTTCCCAAGTAGATAGTGAAGTTCTTTCAGCAGCTTAGGCTCTAGTTTAATTTCATGAATTTGGTTCCAAAAATGAGCTGCCATTTGCTGTTTTATCAATTTGTTTAAAACAAATATTTGTAACATGTTCCTTTCTCTGAATTTCAAAATTTCTCTTAAATTTTTTATGTTTCTTTGGTTAAATTTAATTTCATAAATCCTGATATCTGTCTTATTGTAACACATTTTTGATATTATATTTGTTCTTTGGAGCTAACTTTATATGCCATATTCTTTGAATATCCTATTGAATTTGTTGTGGTAAATTGAATGGTATTTGAAACTTTTGAATTGGCATCTTTCCTTGAGGTTCTTTAGTGTGGAAACATCTCTTATATATTTTTGTCTGTTAAATATACTGATAATTTTTATTATTGTGTCTTTGTTGAAACCATTGATTATTACTGTATTCATTATCTGTTGGTATTCCACTTTGTACTGTTTCTGCGAGTGGGATGTTAATAGGATATATTACCACTGTAGCATCCTAAGTATAATTTAATTAACAGTGGTGCATTTGTTCTGAATTTTTTTACTAATAGTAATATCATAAGCTTTGATGGTGTAGCTTTATGTATTTTTTTTTTATTCGCTTTATTTAAGGATACTCTTTAACATCTCAGGTCATCAGGGTCCCATTCTATTCCGGGCGTGAAATGACCAACAAATTTTGCTCAGAGGCCTCTTCTTTCAGGCTTGAGGTTCTTTTTCATGCCATGAATGCACGACATGGGATGCACGGTTTACTTCCCTGCCGAAGGAAGCCATACCTAGGATTTTTACGCCCGAAAAAATCCATCAGTACTGGCCGGGTTTGAACCTGCAACCTTGGGTTTAGAAGGCAAGTATGGTTATCACAACATCACCAGGACCGACGTAATTGTTCTTGATAACATTTGCGTACAGCTTTCAAACTAGCTCCTTCACATCAACTATGTATGAATCAAATTAATGCTTCCTGAGAAATTCTTTTTCTGCAATAATGAGCACCACTTTGACTAAATGTTTTTCAGGCCTTTTTTTAGAAACAATTGGAACTAACAGTCATGTTGTCAAAATATTTTATGTGTTCAGCAAGATATGAAATTAACATTTTAATAAATTGAGTCGAGATTGTAACATACACACCACTATAATTCAATAAAATGGAAGACTAGTTTCGGGAGCTATTGCTCCTATCATCAGTTCCTGGTCGATGACGATAGGAGCGATGGCTCCCGAAACTAGTCTTCCATTTTATTGAATTATAGTGGTGTGTATGTTACAATCTCAACTCAATTTATTAAAATGTTAATATTTGACATCACTGTTACAAAAGTTCACTATATTTTATTATAAACCATATTGTATTTCTAAAGCATTAATACAAAGCTATAAAAAATAACTACAGTAACATATTTAATTCATTCATCTTAAGTGTACAGATAACTATCATTCACTATAGGATTAGTACCTTCAGCAATTCCTGGAGGCACCAGCTCCATCATTTTTTAGTTCAGTTGTGGCAAAAAGAGTACTTAACATGGAATGGAAAGATTATAAAAACCAAGTCTCTGTGATACCTTTTCATAAGTGTGGAACCAATATTTTCCAGATTCTTAAATAGTTAGAAATTAATAGATGTTTGTCTATCATGTCATCCAATGTTTCACTGCTACTAGGACTGTTAACCATTGTTGGAGATTTCGGGCACCTGCATTTAGTGGCATACCATGTTGGGCAAAATCCAGTTCAGAATCAGATAGTGATGAACGCGCATTATACATATCCAAGAGAACCATGTCCAGATGTACTTAAATTGCCACAGGTGGCCAAGGCCATTAAGACACGGACTCGTGAGCGGGATGTCTGGGGTTCGAATCCCACCAGGACCATCCTCCCTGACGGTTTTTTCCAGGTTTTCCTCAGTCCCATAAATTGCAAATGCTGGGAAGGTACCCTAAACTTAGGCGTGGAATGTTTCTTTCCTTAAAAAGTATATCCTTTCCCAATTTATCATTTCATCTCCTGTATCATCAGTGTCACCTCCTGTGGTGCCTCAGTAGTAAAAACTGGCGTTGAACATTATATGTATAAAAAGAGGTGATTAAACAACTTGGAGTGAGGGCTGTTCATTGCAGTATGTGTGAAACATTGGGGATGAACACATATGCTGGAAATGTCTTTCTTGGATATGCAAATACTGTTAAATGCAGTGCTCCATTATTCCTGAAGTATGGCTGTTATTAACCTCACTGTAGTCACTAAGAAAGCCTCATTAGCCCTTGTTGGTCTTTCTGTCCATGGCTGATTCCAGGATTTGTTAGTCTTGCTGGAACTTTGCACACCATATTTGCTTGCATTGTTCATTTATTCACAACATCAGCACCAAAGTCCTGATGATTTTCTGCAATTCCATTGTTCCCCCAATTCATAGAGCACATAGAGCACACAAGCTGATGGTGGTGGTGGTGGTGTGGTGATGACAGTGGCATTATTATTATTATTATTATTATTATTATTATTATTATTATTATTATTATTATCATCATCATCATCATCATCATCATCATCATCATCATCATTTATTTCTCATGCATCAACATGCAGAATTTTTTTAACAAAATAAATGCAAATAAATAAATAAATAAATAAAAAGCATTACTTTTAAATATAACAATTAGGAACAGTATCTTCAGCAATTCCAGAAGGCACTAACTCCAATAAAAATTGATTCCATTTTGATTGGCTCATCCCCCAAGTCCCCAATTTCTCCTTTCTCAAGAGCGATCGATGTTTTCAGGAGTGAGCACTCCAAGGGCCGACCTGCATGCTCTTCGTCTTTAATGCTTTCCCGACTCATTCGAAAAAGCTTGGCCCATTCTTTTACGGTAGAATATGAGGGCGGTGTTTCCCCATATACACCGTCCATTCGCTGTTTAATTTCATTTGGAGTATGTCCTTCTTTTGTGAAGAACTTAATAACTGCTCGTTACTCCATTTTGAACATGTCACAATCTTCTATACATAGTATTTATGCATCTATATCTGAACAACTGACCACAGCGTAGTGGAAGTTACAGCTGCAATTATTTATTTAATATGACACCAGATAAGGAGTTTGTGAAGGCGATAATCCTTATCGGTGAGACCGGAAACTTATGGACCTACCCTCGTATACGTGCATACCTCACCTTGAGCTATTGAAGCGGTCTACAATTCAGTGCCATTTATGTTTTAGTTTTTATGTACAGGATATTGAGCTTAAATTCGGACAAATTTAAATATGAATTTCCCGCACTATAATACTTCCGCTATAGGTTCATTTTTGGCGTTTATGAAAACCACGTGCTTCTAGTAATCGTTATAACCCCAGAATGGCGGATCTATTGCGAACAAGTGTGGAGTAACAACCGAAGAGCCGCAATTATCGAAAGGCTTAGCGCGGGGCGTTCGGCAACCGAGATCCAACTGTGTACGACATTGTTGCTAATCATAATGTTTCCGAGAAGTCTGGGGAAGGTTCCATTAACTCGTCGAGAAACAGTCATTCGAGAGAACATAGACTCTGGTAGTCGTGGAAATGGTTCAGGATTTAATTTTGAAGGACCCGAGGCAATTTTCAAGGAAATTGTCGTCATTGTTGTTTGTCAATGAGCGAACCATCCGCCGAATTGCAGAGGAGGATCTACGTTATAAGTCGTATACAATAAAGTTGCGGCAGATGCTCTCTTGAGGTTACCAGAACAAAGCAAATTCTCCGCTGCAGCCTGCTGTTGTATTCGTTGAAAAACGAAGCAGCGAAACGAATAAGATTCTTTTCTGACAAACAATTTTTATTGTTGGCGCCAAGATTCAACCCGGAGGAATGGCCGCTGGCTCGCCCACGACCCGAGAATGTGCCAATTATTGCTAGAAGGAAATTTCCTGCCAATGTTTTCGTGTCCAGTGAGGATGACGTCATGCCGCCGCACGTCTTTCAGAAGAGGGAAGCTGTCGCAAAAAGTTTATGTAAATGTTCTTAGAATGTGGTGAAACCGTGGATGGAAATTGGCCTCAGGGAGCGATATGTATTTCAGCAGAATGGTGCACCAGCACATACCAGCCATTTAGTGCAACATTGGTTGTCGGTTAACATGGATATGTTCTGGTCTAAAGAATTCTGGCCCCCAGATTTGATCCTCCTGAGCTATTATGTTTGAGCATAGTCGAAAGGGTTACTAACGTCCAGACACCCTAATTAGGCATTTTTACTAAGCACTATCGAATCACATTTTTCAATACGGACAACAATGTTTTACATAGAGCATGTGAGTTCTTTAGACCAAGGATGGAGGTACTCATTGTGGCTGAGGGAGGTTATGTTAAGTAATTTTACTCTGAACAGATCACATAATTGCTCAGATTTGATCCTCCTGAGCAATTATGTTGGAGCATAGTCAAAAGGGTTACTAAACAAATCCAGACACCCTAATTAGGCATTTTTACTAAGTACTATCCAATCACATTTTTCAATACAGACAACAATGTTTTACATAGAGCATGTGAGCTCTTTAGACCAAGGATGGAGGTGCTCATTGTGTCTGAGGGAAGTTATGTTAAGTAATTTTACTCTGAACAGACCACAACTGAGTTGTAAAAGGATTTTTTGTAATTTTAATTTGTCTCAAAATTTTATTTGAAAAAATATTTAATTTGTTTGGGTTTAAGTGCTGTATGTGTATATTCTTTAAGAGAAAATAAGCTGCTTTATTGATATGTGTTATCAGTTTTAATACCTGTCTTAGAGAAATTTGTGTTATGCTTTGGAATTGCAGCTGAGTGCATCAGCAACAATCCGTCAGTGAGCAATGCTGCCGTTCAGCAGTTGGAGTGGAGTTCACCCATATCATCGAAGTATGTACCATAAAAATGTGTTTTAGTTATTGTCTGTTTAAAACTTCTGACAGAGAGCTGTACATAGATCCAAAATTCGTTGTTTACAGGTTAAATGCTGCTGAGGGAATCAATCAAGAGAGTGGTGCAGTTCCATCAAGCCTACATCCTTTGCTAGATGATCGAAGCAATGTCTCTTGGAGCAGTGCTTTTGCCACACCCCTAACTAGCAATGTCACCTGGTCAAATCTTAATTCTGAAGAAAAGAAGGTGCTGATGCCAAGCAATTCAATAACTGCTATGGTGAGTTTTAATATAAAAAGTCATTGGTAAGCAGTGCATTTAAAGTAATGTGTGGAATTTGTAAAAAAAGTGCAGCTTAAAAATAAATAGAAAAAAGTCCAAAATTATGATGTTTAAGAAGGGAAAGATGATTAAATTTGTAAAGGAGATGACATTGGAGTGATGAGAAAATTGGATTATCTGGGTTGAAGGTTAAACCTATCTTCATTTGGGTGAACTGTTTTGCCAATTTGCTTGGCATACTGCAGGTTATGGATGGAACAGTACTGCATGCTGTAATTAATTAATTAATAATGAATACATGCTCTACATTACTTTAATGCAGTATATTGTTTATTATATATTATGCAATCAATTTTGTTTTCATTTGGGTGTTTTGTCTATGGGCGAACACACCACTCATTAGCTGGCATCTCAGTAATTAGCAGGAGAGTAAAACAATAAAACCAACCATACAACAATACATAAACCAATTTAAGAGGCTCATTACGTACCAAATTATCAGAGCGTTGAGAAACTGCCCACCTTTATTCTGTACTCAAATTTTTGGCATCTTTTTGGAAAATTATTCATCGCTCACTGTAGTTCATTTTGAGAAAGCTGCACAATTTCCTGATGAATATTATCTTTGAGTTCTTGTATGGTATGTGGGTCATTTTGTACATAATATTGTTTAATTTATCCCATAGATAATAATTGCAGGCTGTTAAAATCTTGGGTCTGAAGGAGCCACAAATCCCTAATAATTCTCTCTTGTGGAAACACATTGTGAATTGATCTTACAGAATTATTTGCAGTGTAATCCATGGTTAGGTCCTATTGAAAAAAGTATGATCACACTCTCTGTCAGTTAATTCTCTGACAAAAGGGGTTAGTTAATGCATATGAATCATACATAAAATATGCTATGCTATGTAAATACATGAGGCTTATATGCTTTATATATACTGTCCAATTAAGAAACAAACAGCACAACACACAACCAGGAACAACTGTGGTAGGACTGAGACAGCCAGCAAGGTGAACAAATAAGCATCTACCCCCTTCATGGTGCAATAAATAAGTGGGGCTTGCTCATAGGAAAACCCTACATTGGAGGGAAAAGCGTCACTGATTGCATGCTAATATATAGAATAGTTTAAATGTACTTGCTGAAAATTTTTTGGAAAAATAAACCTCTCCTCTTGTTAGATTGTGATTTCTACTCCAGTTGAAAATTTCTAGATCAGTTTCATCAATAGTGATAATTTGACAAGAATACTTTACCTTTAAAGCTTAATCTTTCTTTCAGCAAGTTTGCAAATCCCTTGCCTTTCTGCTTCTGTTCAGCAGTGAAGAACTGAGGGACCCATCATGCACAAATTTTTCTCTTCTGTAAATTATTTTCAAGTGGAATACTGATGGTAGAATCCCTGTAGCTTTTGAAAATTCCTCAAATGTCACATAATGATCTTCTTGAACATTTAACATAAGTTGCACACTTGATTCATCTGTTGATGTCTTTAACATTTCTGGTCTTGAGCCATCATTTATGCTGACACTACAAACACAAAAATGATTATCCGTACAAGAAACTGTACTGTGATCCACTGTAAAATTACCAAAGCACTATGTATTTCTGTGTAGTTTTTATCACATACAGATTTGATCTTCAGCATTCACAGAACCCATCATGCCTGCAGGCTTCATTTCTAACCCATTATTTACTACACACAGAGTATGCTATGGGCAAAATAAACACGTGTGCTTTCTCAAGTCTTCAACTACAACTACTGTAATTTTCACAAGTTTTGCATCATCCAATCCACAATTTTGCATTATTTATGAAATTGCCATCTTATTAAGGCAATGTTTAATTTTACATAAAAGGATCAAATAAAGAGATTCTTGGATCAGTATCAGTACTTTAAAAAGAAATTCTAAAACCACCAATCTATACTCCTGATCACATGTTATACACTAATGGTCTTGCATTTTTTAAAACCAGATGGGAAACTGATGTTACAAGAAGTTGCAGAGTTTCTTTCAAAGGTAATACTGCTAATGAAATTAGCTACATCACTTCAATGCTGAGAGCAAACAGCAAAGCTCTATGTGGAAATCTCCATTATTATCAACACAAAAGTGGTTGCTTCTGCTGGGAAAGTTATGGTCATCTCATTTTTCAATACTTAAGGAATACTGGGCAATACTGCAGAGATTTCCTGAAAACTCTGCAAGGTTTTATTATATGCAAAGGGCCACATTTTCGAGCAACAACTGGATGCTGCACCACAATAATGTATGTCTGCACATTGCAAATGTTTTGAATTGAATTTATTCCACAATTAACTTTACAATTTGTTACAACAATATATTCTTAATTTACAATAACTTTACATACATTATTTTTACCCTAGATCCTAGCAGCATCTTCCAAAATACAGTTTCCTACCTCATTATCCACGTGGTTGTCTGACTGTAAGAAACCTCCTTTTACTTTCTCTTTAACTTTACCTAAAAACTCTCCCATTTTCTGGATTTTTTTACACTCTTGTTACTTAACAGTTTATTTAACACTAAATCCTTCTGTAAATTGTCCCGTTTATTGTTCCAAACTTTTTCCTGCCACCATTTGACTTTTTTGCATTCCAATAAATAATGGGACACACTGACTTCTCCCCCATACATACTACATCTACCATTATCATCTCCTCTGTATCTTTTCAGGAGTATTACTCCTGTATGCATCTATGCCCAACCCATCCTACCCATTTGATCACAAATTTCAATATATTTCTCTCATCCCCAATTCTGTTTGATTCTTTTACATACGACAAGGAACTTTTATCATCTAAACTAGCCCAAATCTCTTGATTTTCTTCTATCTTCTGTCTCACTATCTTCCAAAATCCATTAACATTACTTTCATCTGCTCTCCATATATTGGGCTATTCAAAAAGAAGGAACAGATTTCAAACATTTATTTCTTCCAAACTACAAAAGATAGAAACACAATTCCAGCGTTCCTGGAAAGAGAAAAGTTCAATTTTCACTTTTTTATGCATTCAATATGAGCTCCATGTATGGCACAACAAATATAAAAATTGTGACTCATTTCTCGCTGCACACGAATCAGCTGGTCCCTAGTTGTCGAATTCACAGCTTCAACAATTCGATGTTGCAGACTTTCAAGAGTGTCAGGCATAAGGGAGGATAAAAACAAGGTCTTTCATGCAACCCCACAAATAAAAATCACAAGAAGTGAGGTCTGGGGACTTGGGAGGCCACTGGCAATGAAGTTGATCTTCTGCTCCTCCTCCAATCCAATGTCCTGGAATGGTGTCATTCAGGTAACGTCGAACATGCTTAGAGAAATGAGGCAGGGCACCATCTTGCATGAAGAAGACATCTGAATCATCTTCAATTTGAGGAATTAACCAGTTTTGAAGCATGTGTAGATAGGTTAGTCCTGTCACAGTGTTCTCCATGAAGAAGAAAGATAAACTTTATTTACAGATATGGCACAGAAGACATTAATCTTCGGTGAATCTCTTTCATGTTCAAAAACTGGCAAAGGATTTTCACTTGCCCAAATTCTAACATTATGCCGATTAACTTTGACGGAAAGATGAAAAGTGGATTCATCGGAAAAAATTAATCGTTCAGAAAAATTGTCTTCTTCCAAATCATGTAGCATGCTAATGCAAAATTTGTACCTTTTGTTGTGGTCATCAGGAGGCAATGCTTGCAATAACTGCAGTTTAAACGACTTTAAATGCAGACAGCATTTCAGAACTTGCCATACCGTTTGTTGAGGAATGTAAAGTTCCTTGCTTGCTCGTGCTGTGGATATTTTGGGCTCCTTTCGTAAACTGTACAAATACACTCGACATTTTCATTTGATGTGCGTGGATGTCCTGTGCTTTTCCATGTGCAGATGCTACCCTCTTCTGCGAATTTTCGATGCCACTGGTAAATCTGCTTATGAGCAGGCGGTTGTTTATTAAACTGACAGCGAAAAGCACGTTGAACTCCAATAATGAACTTTAGTTTTGCTAATTGCAGCACACAAAATGCTTTTTCCTGTTGTGTTGCCATTTTACTACAGACAATCAACATGGCAAGCAACATTGCCAATGTGGCCATAATTGGAACTTCTACATGGACGGTTCAAATTTTAAACTTTTGTTCTGTCCAAAAACATTGGAATTATGGTTCTACCGATTGTAATTTGGAAGAAAGAAATGTTTGAAATCTGTTTCTTCCTTTTGCATAGCCTTTGTTTCCCAAACCTATTTTTTCTAGTACCTTCCCATACCAACTCTTCCTTTCCAAAACCTTTTTGATATTTCAAACATTCCTTTAATATATTTGAGCTGTCTAATTTGGGGATACAATACCAACTTCATTGCTCTCTCTATAATTAATCCTTTCATCCCCATACTTTCTAATTCAAGCAAACTAACCCCCCCAGGAGAACACTTGGGTAATCCCAAAACTTCCCAACAAAACATTCTGTGTACCATATCCACCTTTTTCACCCCTCTTCAACTCCCTAAACCTCAACTGCATACAACATTCTTGCCTCTACCACTGCCTCATATACTCTCTCCAACAATTTCACAGGTAATCTTGGAGTCCTATATAAACTTTTTCTGACAGCTCTCATTCCTGTTTGCCTTTAACTTGCACACATTTTACCTGTGCCTCCCATCTTCCATTACTTGCAGAACTCACCCCCAAATAATCTAACTCCTTCACTGCTTCTATGTATATACCATTTCTCATTTTTCCTTAACTTTATACCTTTTTTAAATACCATCTTTGATTTTTTCCAATTTATCCTTAACCCCCATTCTGCATAATATCTACTAATCTCATAAATAGCCCCCTGTATTCCTATCATCTTTATTGCTCCTACTATAACATTCACAAAAAGCAATCCTGGTACTTCACTATTTCAAACTATTGGACAATGCCCATTTCTGTCTCTGGTCCTTTCAATAATATCATCTAGAAGTAAAGTGAAGAGTATTTGGCTTAATTTTTGGGTTGTATGACCTGTGATCCTATTTCTTTCACTCCTAACACAAAACCTATAATATAATCTTTGTAATCATAGCAAGAACTAATTACTCACTCCTTTTTTTCTTAACTTATAAACCAAGGCATCCCTATTTACTGTATTAAATGCTTTCGTAAAATCTGCAAAGAAAAGGTATACTCTCCCCTTTTTATTTCTCAAATATTTATCTACAATGGTGCGAACTATCATTGCATTATCTAGTGTTCTCCTTCCTTTTCTAAAACCTGCCTGAAACTCTGTGAGTTTACCTTCTCTCTCCACCCATTCATGCAATCTTCCTGCCAATATACCAGTATATATTTTCCCCAAAATGGATAACAAGCTAATTCCTCTATAATTGTTTGACTTATTAATATCATCTTTTAATTTATACAATTAAATCATACTAACTTTCCAGCTTTCAGGTATTACCTTCATCTCCTTTATTTTATTTAGTATCTCTGGGTTTTTTTTTTTTTTTTTTTTTTTTTTTTTTTGAGTAGTGTTTAACGCCCGTTTTTACTACTGAGGCACCACAGGCGGTGGACACTGATGATACATAAGATGAAATGATAAATTGGGAAAGGATATTTTTTTTTAAGGAAGGAAGCGTTCCAGGCCTAAGTTTAGGTGCCTCCCCGGCATTTGCCAGTTATGAAGACTGAGGAAAACCTGGAAAAAACCCCAGTCAGGGAGGACGGTCCTGGCGGGATTCAACCGCAGACCTCCCGCTCACGAGTCCATGCCTTAACGACCTCGGCCACCCGTGACGGTAGTGTCTCTGTTAGCAATCTAATACCTCCCTCTATTGCTGTAAATGCTTTCCAGAACTCTCCTACAATCCCGTCCACTCCTGAAGGCTTATTCCTTCTCAATGTTTTAATCTTGTCTCCTACCTCTTTCATATTAAAATCTTTATCCAGGCATTCTATCCTATTTACAGCACAACTCCATTCTAAATCATAATTCCCTACATCCCAGCTCCTATCAAATTTCTAAAGTAATTAATACATTCCTTCAGCTTCATTTTATTTCCCCCCTGTTTCTTTCTGTGAATCCCCTTTATTACTGCCCATATATATTTACTATTTTTAGCTGCTACTGCTCCCTTAATTTTTTAACTCATTTTCCACTGCCACTCTTCCTCTTTCTCTTGTATTAAACATTTATAACCCCTTTTTATGTTATATATTTGCCTATCTACACCTTCTTCACCTACTTAATTGCTTTGACACTTCATGCTTAGCTAATTTGCATTCATGATCATACCATCCATAATCTTTCCTTTTTTTCTCTCTGATCTGACCTACTGCTTTTTCCCTGCCCACATTACCATAGATTCCAACCTTGATATTGCCTCTATCTTACTCTTGAGAGTAAGGACTCTTGAGAGCAGTCTCAATGCTACCATAATTCCATATTTCTTTATTACTCCTATTGTTAATAACAAATTAGCTCAGAAGTGCTCTTCATACTCAACTCTCCATTTGTACATCTTATATATTCCAGTTCTATTTCCTCTACCTCCCTGCTTACTTCCCCTAGACTCAACCTCATTATTAATGGAAAATGTCCTCTACATACTACCATATCTAACACTTTAAATCCTAACACTACCTGGTCTATCTATTCCTTCACTATATAATACGTAATCAATCACATTCTGCCCATTTACATTTATAAAAGTAAATTCCCCTTCTTGATCCTCTCCCTGTTGCCCATTACACATTAGTAACCCATTACTTCACAGAACTCAATCAATTTACTGCCCTCTTTATTATGCACCTTATTCCGACTCTTTCATACTTTCTCATCAGTTCTCATCCATGCACTTTATTTTCTAACCCACAGACCTTATATCACTTACTCCCACTCTTGCATTTAGGTCCCCTGCTATTATAAATTCTGTATTGGGATATTTCACATTTAATTCCTCTAGTTTTTTTACTTAATTGGGTATATAAGTTACCTTTATGAAATTCTGAAACACCAGGTGGGCTTCTTCTAACTTTTGTATTTCAGTCACTCTAATTGCACTATCTTTTTTACAAATACCCCTATACCACCTGAAACCCCTCCTCAATCCTTGTACACCTATATAATCAAAACCGTCCACCACTATTTTCTCATCCTAGTCAACCAAGTTTCCATTAATGCAATCATGTCACCTTTCTTTAACACTTCCAGCACTTCCCCTTTCTCATTTGACCTTAACCCCTCTACATTCCACAGCAACACCTTCCAATCTTTTTGCTATCTTGAATCACACTTTCACTTCTAATTTTTTCTAGCTTCACTCTGTGTCTCGTTCTCCTTTCCCCTGTAACTTCCTGCTCCTTCTCTGCTAATTCCATGATGCTTTCTTTGGGGTTGACACCATCTTAAACTTCAAACCACCAACACTACTGCATA
The DNA here is from genome assembly GCA_030762175.1 of Metallyticus violacea. Taxonomy (NCBI): domain Eukaryota; kingdom Metazoa; phylum Arthropoda; class Insecta; order Mantodea; family Metallyticidae; genus Metallyticus; species Metallyticus violacea. Next base: position 14,799,687 of record CM060840.1, on the reverse strand, counting down.
CTTCTCTCTCAAATGATGACAATGCCTTGTTACCCACCACTGGTATTTCACATGCTGCGCAGCCTTTCTCCTCTTTTTCATCTATCTTTCTTCTTTTCAGCTCATGTACCCTACTATCCTGCACTGTCCAGTCCTGCATTTCTTCTATCTCCTCACTTCCTATTAAAGCAGACTCTGTAGTAGATTTCCTTAATTTGTGATCTCTTACCTCATCTGATACTGTCACCATACCTGTCTTCACCAATGTACTCTTCTCAGCCCGGATCTTTTCTTCCCTCACTTGTTTCCGACATCCTCCTCTGGCTTTCTTCCTGTCTTGTAGTCTGGATTACTGCACACTCCCTTCCTTTCTTTTTAATGTCTCCAAATATACCTCCTCCACCTTATTTGTACTCTTTATTTTTCCTGTCTTCATTCTGGCTCCCATCCTTACTTGTTCATTCCCTTTAGCTGTATTCATGTCTATTTCTGGAAATTTTTCCCCCATCAATCCATAACTGGTCATTTCTTATATAAGCTGTTTTCCCTTGTATTCTTGCTTCTTTCATCCTCTACCTTAATTTTTGTAATAACATTCATTTGCTTGGTGATAAATCTTTATTGATAAATATATATCTGATATATCATATATCTGATTCTCTTAATCCTTTGGCTGTACTTAATGCATCATACACCAACTGGACTGTCGCTTATTTCACAATAATTAGCCTTGATTGTGCCCATCTCCCTTTCCAAGTGCCTGGACAATTTCCCATACCTGGATTTTCATATCTAGCTTCTCCTTCATTACTTGTACTATTTCTTCTCTGGGCCATACTCCCCTTCTCTCTTTCACTCCTACAAACGCTAAATTGCGTCTCATCTTGTCCTCCATTATTTCCATTTTCTCTTTAACCATTTCTACTTCCCTCATAACCTCCTTCATTTCCTTTCTTAACTCATCTTTTATCTCTCTAACCATCTTCTGCATTACTTTACCAAGTTAAGTTTCCATTCCTTTTACTCTGCCCATTTTCAGGTTCATACTTTCCAGCAGTTCTTGAATTTCTAATGGACCAGGATTTTTCTCAACCCCTCCAATTACCAGCAATATCATAATTATACTCATTAAGAAAATTAAATTTTTCACCATACCTCTGCTGGCATCTTTCTCCATCTTCCAACTCTTTTCTATTTTCTTTCTGTTAGACATCTCAATTCTCCAATAAAATATTCGTTCCTCACCCATACTCTACTTGTTTTCACATGTTTTAAACTCCTATACTTCCAACCATGGTGCTAGTAGTTGGAAGCTATTGCTGTCTGCTGTGCATACATTCTTAGCAGGTCCATCAGATGTCAGTAATTGTCTTCCTCCTGAACTCTGTGACTTTTACACGTTCCTTGTTTTGCCATTTATATCATTGTACCATTTTGATTCTCGCAGGTCCTACAATTCTGTTATTACATTACCTTATTGTGAATTTGATGTATTTTAGTATTCGTAATGCATTGCACTTCTAGTAGTATACATGTTGCTAATATTAACTCTAGTACTTTGGATATTGTTACATCTTTTCCAATCTTATTCACAGTCCTCTTTTACCTTCGGTGGCAGCGTTGGGATTTTGTCTTTCAGTACTACTATTCTTTTAAATTGACTCATCCACCATATTGGACACAGTTGCTGAATGACATCACAAAATCAATGCGAAGTCTGTTCTTCAATTTCCTTATAGTCCAGATTTAACCTAGTGTGACTCTTTCCTTTTCCCAAATTGAAGAAAACCTTTGAGGGTTTTCCATCATGATGAGAAGTGGTGAAAGCTGTGGAGGAGATTCTGAAGGTCCTGTTAAAAATGGTCTCCAGGATGTCTTTGAAGACTTAAAATTGTTGAGACAGGTGCATTGCATCCAACAGGCACTACTTTGAGATCATCAAAGTTATCAGGATGAAAAATCTATTATCTTTATTGAACAGCTCTAATATATTGGATAGTGAATAAATTCATTAATTTATAGAGACAGTTCCAATGTCATGAATGCACAAATGAGCTTTGAATCGATTGCTAATCTATCCTAATTTTCTAGTTTGGATCTTTTAAGTTTTTCCTTCTCTCAAATTTATTAATTGCTTGGTGGATAGAAATTGATGTCATTAATACATTTCTTGCAGAGTTTGACAAAACTTATTTTTCTGTTTGGATGAAAAAATTGGGAACTCGCTCAAATATATGGCCCTTAATGGAGACTTTATTGATAAATTCAATTCAATTTTCCAAAACGAAATGTAACTATGTAGCTGTTTTGAGAAGCTTTTCAAATTACCCCAGATAAGTGCTTGATGTTATAAAGCTCATGACAGAAATGCCCATTAAACTTTATTAATGTGATATTGTTTCAGCCACGAACATTGTTCTCTCCTGACACTGACCAGGAACTGATGGATCACTGCCAGTTACTTGATTCTACTTTGGATGTCACAGGCATTTCAAGTCAGGAGCATAATATACCAGAGAAGTCTGCAGAAATGAAGACTCCAAAAGATGAATCAAGGTATTTCACAATTGTGGAAAAAGATGAAGAAACTTTGCAGAATCATTTGACAGAAGGTAGTGAAAATAAAAATGTTTCTCAAGAAGTGCTGGATATATATTGTTCCCCGGTTAGCTGGAGTTTGGATTCTGGTGTTATGGATGCAACTGTAAATAACAGTAATAGTAAAGTAATAAATGCAGATCAGGGATTTAGAGGCACTTCTATAGCTGTGGTTCATAAACTGTTTAAGAATTCTAATGCCTTTTCAAGGACAGCAATGCTCAGTGATGTAGCTAAGTGTCATATTTCTGAAGCTGACAGTGGAACTGCCGGTTTCAGTCATACAAAAATTTCTGGTAATGCATCATACAGAAAAGTAGAGGACAACTTTCCATCAAGTGCTACAGATTCTGAAGCCCTGTCCAGTGAAACTAAGGCTGCCAGTACTCCAACTTCACAAGATTTTCTACATGATTTGTCACTGAATACTTTGGATGAGTTGTGTCAAGCAACAGAAATGATATCTACAGGTCTTTGTTTACCCAATGATCATTCACGTCATCATTATGTGTGTACAACCAAAAATACAGCTAGTCGCAGAACTTCCACGCCTATCGTTCAACCACAGAATGCAAAACGACAAAGGAAATTGGCATTCATGACAACTGAGCATGACAGCAAAAATTGGGCAGAGGAAGGAGATTCCATAATGGAGCAGGCTGCCCAGGAATTGCGATCTCCAAAGAGTGAGGGAGAAAATGTGCCAGATGTGACTTCTCGAGTGTGGGAAATCAAGAAAGCTTCTTCAGAATTGAAGAAATTTGTATACTCTTTGAATGACAATGAAGTGCATAAAAGTATTCATGACAATAAGATACAAATAGAAGATTTAGTAAAATCTGCAGAGATTCTGGAAAAGGCTTTTATAGCAGATGCAAATAAGGAACATAAGAGGCTTATTAATCTTCGAACTATGGTAAATAATACGCAAGAATTCCATTCTTTCAGTAAAATCAATTCTTCACTTGATAATGAAATGACTTTGATTTCTAACAAAATTGTTAGTCCTGGATCTTTGAGTTGCAGGTATAATGCAGGTAATGAAAATAAAACTCTTAAGGAAACTGTTGTTAGTAATATTGCATTACTTGATAATGCACAAAAAATGGATTTGGCAATAAAGGAAGAAACAGCAGAAAATGACACAAAAAGGAGGGAAAAGAATGTATCATTAGAAGATTCAAAGCAAGTCACAAATTTTAAACCTTTACAAAAGGAAAAGGTCATTAAACAAAACCAAATGTGTGGAGTTAGCAATACACCCATTAATAAGAGCTCCTGGAGCTATGCAGACAGTTTTAGTGTACATAACATGGACTCTACAACATGTATGTCAGACTTGCAAATGATCGAAGCATTGGAACTTGCAGAAAAAGTATGTGCTGCTAATAACCATCATCCAAAACTAGAAACCATATCTTTTCAAACTAATAGAAGAAATGCTATCCAAAATAATAGGGAGCAATGTGAAGTTGATCAGAGAAGCACTGAAGTAAACATCACTGTAGATTCTGGTAATAAAATGAAAGAATGTAAAATAGTAGCAGAGAATGCTTCTCATAATGAAGCATTTGCACTAAATTGCACAATTGTGCAACAACTTTTTGATAATGACCCTGAGGACTTTAATGTGTACACATCAGTAGCTAATACTACAAGCACAGATATAATCCCTTCTAGAAAATTACAATTAAAGTGTCAAACGGATAATGAAAGCACACCATCTCTTTCCAAAGCTTCTGAGCATATAATGACAGACAAATTCAATAAAAAAGAAACTATACAAAATATTTCAATTCTGAAAGACCATTCTTCTCCTAAACCTGTGAAAATACATGCTGGAGTACAAGAACCCTGTAAAGTAAAAGAAAAGCTTGATACTGCTGAAACACTAATAGCTTCTGCTTTTATAAATGTATCAAACAACAATTTTTCAAAATTAGAGGAACCAGTTGCCAAAGATAAACATGAAGAAAATATAATGAATGTAGAATTCAAAGAAATCTCAGATGTGCAAGATTTTGCAACAGGAAGGGCATCTCCCATTTTACAGAGCTCCTGTAATGCTGGCAAAAAAGTTATGAATGTATTTAAAGGCAAAAATCCTTTGATAACTCATTCGAAGCAAGGCATTTCCCAAAAAAACCATTCATTCCCTTTAACAAAACCAAGACCATCTATTTTTAGACAAGGCAAGCCAAATATAAAAGTCTCGAGGAAGGAAAATATTCTAGAAGTTCAAAATCTTGAAAATGAATGCAAATTGCCTTTGAAACATTCTAAAATTATTGATAAAGAATGTAAAACTGAGTTAAATAAAACTTCTTTGGTTGGACGTACTGATTTTCAAAATGATTCTGAAGCAAACAAGAAGAAAATTAACTTATCTGAGAAGGCTTTGAGCAAAGAAACCAAATCATTTTCAAAGTTTGCTGAAGAAAATGTGAATTCAGACACTGAATTCAGTTCAAGTGAAGGCCTACTGGAGAAACAAAGGTTTGTCACAGTAAGTGGCATGAAAATAGATGCTTGTGAAACTTTGAACAAAGCAAAAAAATACTTTGCAAGACCAGAAGATGTACTCTCAACTAGAAAAGTTGGTGCTTTTTCATATAAAAGTATGTCCAAGAAGCTCAAATCCTTTAGTTCATCTAATGCAAGTAAAACTTGCTCACCTGCAGTGATTTTAAATAGTTCAGACAGATTGCTTGATGGAAATGATAATGAAAAGTATGACATTTCATTAAAAACATCGCCTTATTTACAAAGCATTTCCTCTGCAGGTGGAAAGAAACTTGAAGTATCTAGCAAGGCATTGCAGCAATCAAGAAAACTGCAGGAAGAAGTTAATGAATATTATGAAAAAAGTTGTGAATTTGAGCCGTGTGACACATCGTTAACAAAGACTCCCCACTTTCAAGATTTTGCCTCAGCAAGTGCAAAGAAAGTTAATGTATCTGGCAAAACTTTGAACAAAGCAAGGAAACTCCTAGTAGAATTTGATAAAGACAGCACAGTTAAAGCTTGCAACAAACTTGGGGAATATGAAACTCCATCAGCAAAGGTTCCTAATGTTCAAAGTTTTGCCACAGCAAGTGGGAAAAAAGTTAATATTTCTGGTGAAGCTTTGGACAAAGCAAGAAAACTTCTAGCAGAATTTGATGAAGATGACTCAATTAAAGCTTGCAGCAAACTTAGGGCATATGAAACTCCATCAGCACAGGTTCCTAATTTCCAAGGTTTTGCCACAGCCAGTGGGAAAAAAGTTAATATTTCTGGTGAAGCTTTGGACAAAGCAAGAAAACTTCTAGCAGAATTTGATGAAGATGACTCAATTAAAGCTTGCAGCAAACTTAGGGCATATGAAACTCCATCAGCACAGGTTCCTAATTTCCAAGGTTTTGCCACAGCAAGTGGAAAAAAAGTTAATATTTCTGGTGAAGCTTTGGACAAAGCAAGAAAACTCTTTGCAGAAATTGATGAAGTTGGAAATAAAATTTCTAAACATGAACAAAAAGAAACTCCATCAACAAAAGCTCCTGACTTTCCGGGTTTTGCCACAGCAAGTGGAAAAAAAGTTAATGTTCCTGGTGAAGCTTTGAAGAGAGCAAGAAAACTCTTTGCAGAAATGAATGAAGAAGATGGAAATATAAGTGCTGAACATGAACAAAGTGAAACTATGTCAACAAGAACTTCTCATTTTCTAGGTTGTGCCACAGCAAGTGTGAAGAAAGTTAATATTTCTGGTGAAGCTTTGAACAAAGCAAGAAAACTCTTTGCAGAAGTTGATGAAGTTGGAAATGAAAGTTCTGAACATGAACCGAGAGAAACCCTATCAACAAAAGCTCCTAACTTTCAAGGTTTTGCTACAAGTGGAAAAAAAGGTAACATTTGTGGTAAAGCTTTTGACAAAGCAGAATTTGATGAAGAGAATTCAGAACTTAAACTAAGAGAAACTCCATCAATCAAAATCAGTCACTTTCAAGGTTTTGCCACAGCAAGTGGAAAGAAAGTTACTGTATCTCATGAGGCTGTGAAAAAAGCAAGAAAACTTTTAGCAGAATTTGATGAAGAGAGTAGAAATAAAATTTTTGAACTTGAATCATGTGAGAGTTCATCAACAAAAGTTCCTCACCTTCAAAATTCTTCCACAGCAATTGGAAAGAAAGTAAATATATCCAGTAAGTTTGTGAACAATGGGGAACTTGTGGAATTCAATGAAGATATGAATAAAGCTTGTAACAAAATTAGAGAATGTGAAAGTCCATTAGCTAAGGTACCTCACCTTCAAGATTTCACCACAGAAAGTAGAAAGAAAGTTCATATTTCATGTGAAGCTTTGAACATAGCAAGAAAACTGTTTGCAGAATTTGATGAAGAGGTTGGTAATGAAAATTCTGAAATTGAACCAAAAGAAACCCCATCAGCCAAAATCCCTCAATTACAAGGTTTTGCCACAGCAAGTGGAAGGAAAGTGAATGTATCTAATGAGGCTTTGATCAATGCAAGAAAAATCTTTACAGAAGTTCATAATGAGGATACTAATACAAATAGTGCTCTTGAATTCAGTGATACTGCATTGCCAAATTTCAGAGGTTTTGCCACAGCAAGTGGGAAGGAAGTTCACATATCTGCTGAGGTGTTGAACAAAGCCAAGCAACTTATATCAGAATGTGATGAAAAAGAAACTGATAAAAGTTCTGAACTGGATGCTTGTGAAATTGTACCAGTAAATGTTCCCAGTTTTGAGAACTGTTCTTCAGCAAGTGGAAAAAAAGGTTTTGAATGTAGGGAAATCTCAAATGTTGGTGAAAACAAGGAAGTAGCTAGTCTTGAGCATAATAGAAATCTCAACTGTGCCAAAATTGGTAAAAAATTGTTTTTGGAAGGTGAAGAAACCCTCAGTTATGCGGAAAATGTAGATTTAGGTAATTCAATAAATAAATTATCTGATAAGGACAGTAATATGCATTTTGAAGCTAGTGCAGGTGGCATTTTAGAAAAGACATGCACTTGTGTAGCAGGAGTAAAAATGTGCAATGATTGTGTTAGAAAATGTTCTCCAACAGATATCTGTAATAATTCTAAAGTTTTAACTTTAAATAATAAACCTACACTTGTAAATGATAGATCTAGTGGTTTTAGGGAGAATAAATGTATTGTAAATAAAAGTAAAAGTGTAGAGACATGTAAAGATATTAGTTGGACTCTGTCCCAAGAGGTGAAAGAAAGTGCTGCAGCTCTCTTAGCAGATGATAATTGGTGGAGTGAAGGCTATACATCTTGCCCAGAGATGCTTCAAGATCGAGATATGGCTCCAGTTGCTGTACTTTCAGACAGTGATAGCAATACTGTACCAGCACCTCAACCTAGCAGTCCCATTTTAGGTAGACCTAAGGGCAGCTATAATATTTCTCAGAGCAGTGAATCCCTGACACCAGCTGCAGCCAAATTCAAGGTCAGTTTAATATACAGAATTATCTTTTAAATATATGAGGGTAAGGTGAAAAGTTCTCAGCCTTGCACAGTGATGGCATCGATATAAATGAAAGTTTTTGTCATGTTGCTTACATATTTTTGCAATAACATTTATTAGTTAATAACTTAATCTACCAAATAGCTTTGTTTGTATGACTGTTGAAAATAGATGTGTTTTGTGTATGTTTCATTCAAATGGAGAAATTGGAATGCCATGCCATCATAAAATTCTATTTTGAACAGTGTATCATCAACAAAAATTCAACCAAAGTTGGTGAAGTTTTATAAGGAGTCTGCTGCTTCATTTTCAACTATTAAGAAATGGGCGGCAGAATTTAAATGCAGCCATGCCTCTCTTGAAGATGATCCACATGAAGAATGTCCCAAAACTGCAACCACATATGGAAATATCGAGAAAGTGCACAATTTGGTTTTGAATAATCAGCAATTAAAGGTGCATGAAATAGCTGATGCCACAGGTATATCAGAAGAATGTGTACAGTACATTTTACATAAAGAACTAAAGATGAGAAAGCTTTGTGCAAGAAGGGTGCGGCATTTCTTAAGTGCTGACCGAAAGCAAATGGGAAAACAATTCCACAGCAATGTTAGGATTGTTTTGAAAAAAATCCAACTGATTTTGTGTGCTGGTTTGTAACTATGGGTGAAATGTTGGTCCACCACTACACTTCAGAAATGAAACAGCAATGAAAGCAGTAGGTAAAACCAGCTGGTGGCCCTGTATAGAAAAAAGGTAGAGTCGATGTCATTTGCCATAAAGGTTTTCTGGGATGCAAAAAGCACTCTACTTATTATCTTGCAAAGGATGAAACAATATCTGACAAATACTACACAAGTCTTTTGTACTAACTGGTTGAAAATTTACATGAAAAGAGACCTAGATTGCAACAAAAAAAAAAAAAAATACAATGCACCTGCCTATAAAGGTGCCTTGGCAACAGGAAATCTGAGGGACTTAATTTACAAATTATTAGAACATCCACCCTATTCACCAGATTTGGCACCCTCTGGCTTCCACCTATTCCCATATACAAAGAAAATTTTGGCTGGAAATTGAAGCCGTAGATGGATATTTTGCAGATCTTTCAGTATTGCACTTCAGGGATGGAATCTATTCATTGGATAAACATTGGACCTTTATGAACCTCGAAGGGGATACATAGAAAAATAATTTTCATTTTTGACCTAGAAAACACAGTCTTTCACTGCCAGGCCAAGAACTTTTCACCTCACCCTCATACCTAATTTAAAATACAGTGGACTTGTGTTATAAGAGTTACTAGATAAGTTTTGAGATATTTGCCTAACAGAAGAGTTTTCTTTATTATCGCATTTCAAAGTATTTCCCTTGGCATTGCACAAGGATAGCTGTTTAATTTTTGGGATTCTACTAAGTAGAGCACTATAACTACAAATTCTCCCTATTTCTTTTCAAAGTATTCTCCCCACTCTTGATACAAAGGTTCATCCTCCAGAACCACTCATGAAAGCAGCCTCATTGTGTTTCTTTACAAATGGCACCACTCTCCTCTTTGTAAGTGCAACGGCTTGCTCAAGAATCGCAAACTGATGGCCCTTCATTTTTCTTTGTAGTTGAAAACAAGAAAAGGCAAGGGAAACAGGACTGTATGAAGAGTAATTCACCAGTGTCACTCCTGATTCTTGCAGAAATTCCATTGTTTTCAAAGCTGTGTGCATAGAGGCATTAGCATGGTGAAACAGCCATCCCCACAATCCAGACTTTAATCTTCTTTCTGTTAAGTGTTCTGAAAATTCTGAGGAAGCCACTAGGTATACCAGTTGGTTGTTGATTTGATTTATCTAGGGACGCTTTTTATCATCTCAGGTCATGAGTGTCTCATTCAATTCAGGGCGTGAAGCAGTGGATAAATTTTGCTCAGTAGCGTCTTTTTTCAGGCTTGAGGTTCGATTATATGCTGTAAATCTATGACAAGAGACCCATGGATTTACTTCCCTTAGGATTTTTACGCTCAAAAAAATCCATTGTTCCTGGCCCGGATTGAACCCCTGATCTTGGGTTTAGAAGGTAAGTATGGTTACCACTACCACCAGGACTGACTTATATACCAGTTGGCAGTGACTGTAGTTTGTTGTTGGAATGGAATGTTCCAATATGTCCACTTGCTGAGAATAAATTGGCAACCTTCTATCCTACAGTTCAACATTGCTTAGCCTTTACTGGGGACGTCATAAGTTTCGAAAATCCAAATCACCGACTGATCCTTGATTCTGAATTGTATTGTTAAATCCAGCTTTAGTCACTTGTGAAGATATCATGGACAAGTTGGGTGCATCAATGACAGCACCAGGATATTTCATTTAGGAGGACAAAGGTGGGGAGACAAATATTCTTGGGGGGTTACTTTAAAATGTTGTAGTGAAATGTCAATAGTATTTAAAGATCAGACAATGCAAAAGAAGTTGTTTTATTAATAATTACTATATAATAATAATAATAATAATAATAATAATAATAAATACAACTAAAAATACTACTACTAATACTACTTTGAATTTTCACTAAAATCCAAGACTACTTTTACCACTTGAAAAGCTGTGTTTTTGTACTTAAGAAATTACTTATTCAATATAGCGTATGGATTAAAAAATATTCAAATATTAAATCTCTTGGCCATCAAAAAAAAAAATGTGTGAAATGTGAATAAATTAAGAATTTTTTCTGTTCCCTAGCAATATAAATAAAAATTTCAAATTTTTAATTTTTTTAAAAAAACTATATTGATTTTATATAATATATTACTGTGCAAAATTTGTAAAATATTTAATGTCAAATTTGAATGTAGGGGCCTATTTAAGTTAATCATTCACTTTTTTACTTAATACCTTATTGAGGCTTGTATAGAAAGTTGGGTGTGAGATATTAAAAATAGGTTTATTTTTCATTATTGTCTCTCACTAGAGAAACAAGCAGTGTTATTTTGATTTAAAGTAAAACACTAAAAATCATGTCGTCACATTAAAACTCTCTTTAAGTTTCACAAACACACTTATAAAAGTAATTTTGGTACATGTTTCGTGAGGTACATTGGTTGACAATGTGAGGAATATACCTCACGAAACATGTATCAAAATTACTTTTATAAGTGTGTTTGTGAAACTTAAAGAGAGTTTTAATGTGACGACATGATTTTTAGTGTTTTACTTTAAATCAAAATAAGATTAACAAAAGTTTCACTGTGTGGATTCCCAAATTCTGTAAACAAGCAATGTGTTTCATTTGTTTATAATTTAGATGTACTTTCTAATGTTTTATAAACAAAGTGAAATGCAGTGGTCAGTTTCAGAAAGCTTCGGAAAAGAAGTAAAGCCATAGGTCCCATGTCGTACATTTACAGCACGAAAAAGAACCTCAAGTCTGGAAGAAGAGGCCTCTGAGCAAAATTTGTCAGCCATTTCACTCCCTGAATTGAATGGGACACTGATGACCTAAGATGCTAAAGAGCATCGGTAAATAAACCAAATCAAAAAAAAAGTTGCAGACAGCAAACAATAAAATGTTTCTGTATTACATTATGTAAAAATAGACTTAATTAATTACAAATGGAGTTGTTATTTCTCATCATCATTATTATTTTTATTATAATTATCATTTTTTTTATAATTGATTTGAATTTATAGTAAAAGAAACTTATGAACAATGAAGTGCATGACATAAAAGTAAGCAAGCATAAAGTTCAGCATCACTGTGTGCTACCACAATCTTCCCGCCACCAGCTGTACTACTACATGCTAGTCTACCTTGAATACTACCTGAATGTGTCTGTACATGAAGGCAATGTGACATAATCAAGCACATTCTTTACCACATGAAAAGTTGTAGCATGCTACTCTGTACATGCACTATCAGAGCAGATTAAAGCATGACTATGTTTAATAATTAATAAATGAGAACTGTTGCCAGAATTTAGAGCAAAATTTATGAATTTTGAATTTATTATAGGCTGTTCTTTTAGAGTAGGTGAAATAGTGGGCAGGAAAATGTTTGATTGGTGGACAGATGTCCACCATAAGTGCATAACTGGGGAGCATCATTTAAACAAACAACCATTTATTTCATGCAACTATTTCACTCTTGTTACCTTTTGTTCTTCTGTAACTCTGTGGAGTCCGAACTTACCATGCTTCACTATGGTTTCTAAAAGAGCATTTTTTTCATCTGTGGCTACTGTTGCTAGATGCCCAATTTGCTGCCCCTCTTTCAAGGCTGCTGTTCTGCATCTAAATTTTTAAAACAAATAATATTTTTAATTTTAATATATTTAAGAATCAACACAGTGAAAATGAGTATAAGATCTCCAGTAGATAAAATATTTTAAAATGCTAAAAAGATTTCTGTGTCTTCACTTCCAATGAACATAGAAGCAGTCTGGGTTAAAAACATTTAAAATATTGATACAATGATAAAATTTTCTTAATGTTTCACTCTCACAATTAAAAAATTCAGGACATGTTTCGTGAGACCTTTGTTCACATTGTCAACAGTCTTACATTGACACTGTGAGAAAAGGTCTCATGAAACATGTTCTGAATTTTTGAATTTTGAGAGTGGAACTTCAAGAGTGTTTAATTTTGTATCAATATTTTGAATGTTTTAACTCACACTGCTTCCGTGTTCATTGGAAGTGAAGCCACAGAAATGTTTTTAGCATTTTAAAATATTTTATATACTAAAATACTGTATACTTTTGTACGTGAAGGAGCAGATTCTGGAATAGCTCTCTGTAATTTTTCTAGGCATTCAAGTTGGCTGCACTTATAATCATAAAAAAATCATTGCATAAAATGCTCTCAAGTCGCCTCTCTATCAGACAGCACGTGAACATAGAGGCAGCAATAGATGCAACTAATTAACTTTTGCTATGGATGCAAATCAAGACATGCTCTTTCATGTGCTACAAATAGAAGCATACACAGAATGTTAATGAACTACACCAAAATGATTTGAGAGAGTGTAGAGATGTCATGGATAAACAATTTGAGATAGTCAATATATTGTCCACTACTAAACAATGTGGTTTTATGGTGTTACATATTTTTGCTTAAGATACTGATAAATCAGTGTTAAAGCCAAAACTACTACCTTGAGACATAGAAACATTGATTTTCTGCACCACCTTGCTATCAGCATTTTCAAGAGTTAGTGCATAAAAATCCCTCAAATCCCCAAACTAATCATTTGGCAGTGCAATGCTGAAAATCTGTTAACTGCCTTCTTGCATTATGTAGCCTTCTCTAGAGTGAGCTCTTTAACTGATTGTGTGGCATAATGAGAAAAGTGGATGTCCCGCAGGCACAGGTTCACTTCTTGTCATGTCATTAATTTTTTTTTAATATGAATTGCTGTGATATGCATACTAAAGAATTAAGCACATACTCAGGATACAATTGATAAGTACAATAACAGCTACAATGGTTGTAGTTATATGAATTGATATGTTAAAGTTTAAGTGTATAAATTGAAACAACAAAAAAGTAGGCTAAAAGTTGTATTATTAGGACCTAATGAGGGAAAAAAAAAATTGATGACGAGATTTGAGCTCAAAAACAAATGGCTACCTCTTACCCAAAGCTAATGTGATAACCATTGAGCCAGAGTGATACATTCTGAAATCTCCCTTCGTTCATGTGTAATGCTTTCAAGGGGCATCTTCATTCACTAGTGGAGTACTGGTGCTTTAGAAACTTAAAGCCTTAGCTTAGAAATTTGAACAGACAGGCCATATGTTTTCTGCCTCAAATTACCTGTCTAAGACACCTCCACACTCTCTGAAATTATTTTGGTGCAGTTCATTAACACTCTGTATATAATATTTTCTTCAAATCTCAAAAATTAAATAGCAAGCCTCATACTTTATTTCCTAAACCATTTTGAAGTCATTGATTTCATTGTTTTATCAATATTGACGATTTAAAATTATACAAAATAATAGCTCAAAGTTCTTGTCCACTTAAATGCAGTAATTTGATAGATTTATTAATTTAAAAAATAACTAGCGCTGTATCCCATTGTACAAAGGTTTAGGGAGGAGAGTGTTTAATGTCAATTTTTATTATTGAGGTGCCACAAATGATGGACACTGATAATACATAAAAGGATAAATTGGGAAAGGAATAATTTTTTTTTATGGAAGAAAGCATTCCAGGCTTGAGTTTAGCATATCTCTCCAGCATTTGCCACATTATGAGTAGTGAGGAAAATTTAGAAAAAAACCTCATCAGGGAGGACAGTCCTGACTGGGATGGAACTCCAGACCTTTTACTCATGTGTTCATGCCTTAACAACCTTGGTCACCTGTGGCTGTTTAAACAACATTCCTTTACTCATGTTTATAATTTTAATAATCTCTCTCAAAGTAGTCCCCATTGAATGCATATGTCCCAGTGTTTTTACCAGTATTCAAAGACATGCTGAAAACAATTTTTGACAGGTCCATCAGAATCACTCCCACTGTCTTCACCACTACTTCTGACAATGGAAAATGCCTCCCATGAAGGTGTTTCTTCAATTTGGAAAAAAGGAAGAAGTCACACTGAGCTAAATCTGGACTATAGAGAGGATGAGGGACACTTCACATTGATTTTTGTGAGATATTCAGCAACAACATTTGTGTTATGCATCTGTGCATTATTATGGTACAGCATCCATTTTGTTGCTCAAAATATGGCCCTAGCAGAATTTTCAGGATGTCTCTGTAGTAATGTCCAGTTACATTTGTGTGTGCAGATACAATATACTGATAAACTATTCATTGAATATCGAAAAATGAATGTCTCAAATGAACCAACCACTCTTATGTTAGTGATGATGGTGATTTCCATACAGACCTTTACAGAATTAAAGTGATGTATTCAAGTTACCTCGGAAGGAAACTTTGCATCTTCTAGTATCATCCTAACTACGCAAATTCCTTTTGTCTTGGAATCCAGCATGCACAAACATATCTCTTGTGCAACTTGTGGTTGACACTCAATGGAATTTTCATCATTTCTGAAAGTATTCTTCATGTTACTCAATGATCCTCTCTCACAATAACATCAGTGATGTTAATGCTTTCTGCTATTAGAGCACAAACTGGAGCATTGGGCCCACCTTCCTTTGAAATTGATTGCCTCTTCTCTTTAAGCATTTTAAACCATTTTTGAGCTGTTTTATAGAGAAGAACAAACTCTCTAAATGCCTCCTGTAACATTGCAAGGTCTCAGCTGAAGTTTTGTTGAGGCAAAAGCAGAATGTGAGAGCAGCATATATGTGTCACCTTCATTTTTCTGTAGACAGAATTAAACATGTTTCAACTTTTACCCTCACAGGCGAGAACTGAAAGTGACAACAAAACAGTGAAACTAGTACCTCATACACATTACACGTTAAACAAGCATAATATTGTAAAGCTAAATTTTAGCATTAAAAAATATGCCTGTAAAACATTATAATCAATCTTTATTGAACATCCCTTGTATTTATTGTTTATTAAGGAGTTTCTTGATAGTGCATTAATGATTTATAAATAAATACTATTGTCCTAAGTGCTTAACTTTCATATTTGTTAAGATCAAAACTATTCATATGTTTTCTTGTAGGTTCCATATAAGAACTGCAGGACATCAGCAATTTCTTCATCTGAGGGTGCAGACTCATCAAAACGAATAGGAAGATGTCTGGATTTTGGAACACCCTTTTCGAAACGATTAAAAACAGAGGAAAGTATTGACAGCAGAAAAGATGGTATTGAGAATATTTCTAGTGATATAAGTGCTGGAAGATTGGCAGCAGCAGAAGAACAAGAAAATCTTGTGAAGGAAAAATTAAAACTTGGTGCATCTGGCTCACGCCCATGTACCGGTAGCCTATATACAAGGAAACAGGAACAGAAACTACTGAGGTGGAGGGATGTGGCCAATGGAAGACCTCCAGAGAGATATTCTATTACTGAGGTATATTTCTTTGAGTTAAATGGTAGCTTCTGTTTGGTATCTAACATATATACTTGTTCATATCATTAGTATATTGCATGTTGTACTGAATATATTAAAACACCAGAGAAAGTTTTATTAATTTTCCAATACATTTAGCTCTGTTCATGGATAATGTATACTTTTCAAAGGTCACTCAGAAAGCATTAAACTCACCTCATCTATGTATCACAATTTTATTTTAATTATTACATTTATCTTAACCCTTAAACTGAAATTAAAATATCAAAAAGTACATAATGCTAGGTAACAAAAAAAATTTTATGTTCCTTTCTTAGTATTTACAGAATAAAATAAATGTGCTGAACACAAATATACCATTAGTTTATTCTTAATTATCTAGTGAGTCGATTTTATGCTCTTATGCTCTGCTTACTGTTGAATTATGCAAAACTAGTTTTGCAAGCTTTTGCATGCATCCTCAGTTGTGAGTCAATTGTTGGATTCGTTGTTGGTTGTTGGTTGGCTGGACTTGGTGTAGTTCTCGTGGACATTTTATGAACTTCTGGATTAATTTGTCTTCTGTTGGGATCTCAAAGTATATAACCTTATCCTCATATTTTTTTTATGTAAATGTTTTCCCATATTCCCAGCTCCACAGACTAGTATACAAATTTCAATAATTTCACTTTCATTTCTATATCATGTTTATCTCTCCAGAAGGGATGTGCAACTGCTGATTTATCAATCTGATTGTACCTGATGTTTCTCCAGTGTTCCTTCTTCAGCCTAATTCCAATGCTTCTTTTTGTTTTTCCAATATATATATTGTTACATTCTGAACAGTTAATTTTATATATTCCTGTCTGCTTCTCCTCAGGTATTCTATTATTATCGCCAGAATTGAGCAGATTTTTTTTAAGCTAAACTTGTTCACTGGGGACAAAGTAATCCCAAACTCTGTAAGTATTCTTTGAAAAATTTTGGTGGCCCAAGGACGATAAGTGAATTTCATGTGGATGGTAGATTCTTTTATTGCTGTCAATGTTGTAACCTGCTTTAAACTCTTCTCTTGTTTGAATTTCTTGATTTTCTTGTGTACTATTTCTTGGTCATGCCCATTGAATTTTGCTGTTTGTATAATTTGATGATACTCTTTGCTGTATTCAAACTCATTCATAGGTATGTTAATGAGTCTATGTGCTAATCTATTCAGAACTGCATGTTTGTGTGCTGTGGGATTGAATCCACTTGCCTTTATGTAATTTTCAGTCTGCATGTCCTTTCGTCCTTTAGTTTGTAGGAAGGCATTTCTATAATTGATAATCGGTCTCATGGGATTTCCTTATGTATGTATTTTTGGTAGGCCGAAATGAGGCCAATAATCAATTATAGAAACACACCTTCCTACCAACTAGCAAGATGGCTCCTCCAGAAATTTAAAAAATGTCCTAAATTTGATAGCTTAAGTGTAAAGAATTCCGAAGCACTGATAGAGAAAATTAAAGGTTTGGTTTTCCAAAAGGATGATCTTTTAGTGTCATTCAATGTAAAGTCGAACTTTAAAAACTTTCGAAAAATAATACATTTTTAAAAAATTCTGTCGGAACTCACACAGTGAAGCTTGTTAAATATAAATTATATCTAATCTTTAAAACTAAGTGAAGCATAAGAGTATGTTAGATGACAGATTATTACCATAATTTTAGTTTTATCCCAACTCACCTTCAATCCCCACTCTTCACATTATCTATCGATCTCTCCTATAGCTAAACTTTAAGCCATTCACTGATATTCAGCATACCACCAGATCATCTGCATAAAGTAACATCAGGTATATCTACATTATTAATTGCAATTATGTGAGTACAAACATGCTTCAAATTATCCAAAATATCAATAAACAAAAATTAAACATTATGGGCTCAATTTACAACCTTGCCTAAGCCCTTTCTCTTGTCCCACAGCACTAGTTACTTCCTCAAGGCCACACTTGACACAAAATCTATTTTGATAGTATAAATCCTGTAGTATACTGATCATATTATCACTTAGACCCTTCTTACCTAATTTGTACCATACAGCTTCTCTATCCACCGTATCATAAGTTTTTTCTAAATCAATAAAAATAGCATACAGTCTACTCCTTTTCTTTCTAGTGAGCATTCTTACAGTATAAATCTCTATGTTGAATCCCATTGTCAATTTTCAACTTCTTCCTTCAGCTCCCAAGAAACAGAACCTATCCTCTTCACTGCTAGCTTAGCACTTCCTTGCATAATGTGATTTTGAAGCAAATTCAAATATCAGCATTAAACATTTTTCTAAAGAAGAAAGGACCAATAATATGATCTCCAATAATACCAGCTCAAACATTAAATTTTTATGAATAGTAAGTGCTGTCCTCCATCCATTGTGGATTTACAGCTCACCAATATCGGCAGTTGTGTCTGTTGGCAAATCCATTCAGGCAAAATATGACTTCATCTAAGGATACAATTAGTCTAAGAAAAGCTGGTTTGTTAATGCATTCCATCATTAATTCACAAAATTGCATTCTTCTATGGGGATCATCCTCTGAACATTCCTGCAGAAGTTTAATTATATAAAAGAGTAGCTTGGTACTTTTAAGGATTTTCATCACTGAACTTTTGATTTATATTTGATTCTAACAACAAATTTGTAGTAGAAAATTTGAATTTTCTTGCACATGGAAGAGAGCATGCAATGAAGTATATTCTCATATCCTTCCAGTTTGAGTAAATTTCTTTACGATCCTTGTTACCGTTGTATGTGGAATTGGACTGTGATCCAGATGCACATCATTAAATACATTTTCCATCTTTCAATAAGACCATTGCCTGTCTCCATAGTCGGCCATAATTGGAATTCGTTCTCTTTTGCTCAACATCATATAGAATTATTTTACATATTAGATGTCAGATTTAATCCCTTAAATGATTTATATGTATATCAATAAAGATGATTCCATGAATATAAATATAAGGCAGTTTTTATGTTATTACGGACAAAATGCAGTAAACAAAAGAAGTGCATTATATTTGTTATGCTTTGTTTGTTTTCTTAATTTAGCAACAATAACTTTGTGCAGAAGTATTTAGTGTGGGTACTTTTTGAAAAGTTCTTAATCAACATTATTCGAAAATGTAAAAATATATTGAGCATTACATTTAAAATAAGAAAAAAATGTTGATAATATAATTTTTGAGCTTAGTATCCTGTTATTCCCATGCTGAGCATGCTTCAAAAGTTATTTGGGTGGTGCAAGACTTTTAACCTATACATTTTGTTTAAAATGCTTTTTATGGAAGTGTTTACGTACATTATATGGCTTGCTTTGAAATATGAATTCTGTCCATGCTTGATCTGGCAGCATTATATGGTAGTGCTGGTATCTTTGAAATGGTTTAACTTTTCACTTAATTGTTTTATGAATACTACAGTTCTACATCAGGTATAAGAAGAATCCACTTTTAGCATCTGGCATGAATGTCTTCTGCTAATCAATTCAACCTGCCCCTCACGTACTTGTATATGTGTATGCTTTATTTGTAAGCAAAGCAAGAACTTATTAATTAAATTTAAATTGGAACTTGCACAGTGAAGCCAATCATATAATTGATATTATTGTATGATTTAGTGGAAATACACACTCTTAATTCTTAATCTTACTTTCTTGTAAGTGAAGCATTAAGAGTATGTAGTTGAACTAAATCATACAATAATATCAGTTATAAAGAAATTATTGTTTCAATCTTGTGTGAATTGTTTTTCTACTCTTATGAACTCTCTAGCATGGGGTTATTTATATATCATAATAAACTTTATATTTATATTGTTTACTAAGATCATTGTATAATATATGATTAGCTTCACTGTGCAATGTTCCATTTAACAATTTTAGTTTATATTGTTTGTTTGCAGTTGCTGAAACTTGGAGTGAAGGCCAATGTCATTGGTGTGACAGCAGAAAATGCTTTAGATTACAGATTTTCAGCATTTGATTGTTATAGGTTAGTACATTTACCTTTCTCATATCATTGTTCTCTTTTTTCAAATTTTGGAACCTCTGGATGTGAATCCCTTTGCTATAACATTTTGTAGTGATCACAAATGATGTAATACTGTATTTATTTGAAATAAGACAACCCCCTCTTTTGAATATGAAGTCCTAAGAAGTTTCTTTATTCACCTATTGGTAATATTCCATGCTATCACCATCTTCATTGCACTACCATCATTACTACTGTCTTCACTAAAGTGTGTATAAAATAAGAAGGCACATAATGCAGAGCTAGGCGAGGTGAGACAAAAGTGTAGCACTGTTGCCCAGTTTGGTAACATGCTACCTAGCAATAGTTACTTTTCACTTTTCTCTTTGTACTCATCCAATTCCAACAACTGCTCATTATTATAAACTATTCCACTGAATAGAGCTGCAAATTTTGAAGCTTATTGTCAAAGAAGCAATATTTTAGGTGACCTGTAGCCCAACATACGAGTAATTGGATAAACAGAGCTATCAGCCACATATCTTGCTTGTTTATTTTACAACAGTATTATTTTCTTCTCAAACGTCTCCAGAAAAGCAGTTTAGTTTAACCTTATAAGTTTCAGGGCAGTCCCTGCTTACATCCCCCAGAAAATGCTGTAAGACTCAAAAACATGTTTGGAATCTAGACAACTTTCAAAATGACATTCTTAGGCACACCATTTTTGAAATGTATGATAATAGTGAATATCCTACCATTAAAAAACTTGTTATTTTGATGAGCGACCAAATAGGTTATAAAGGTTGCAGGTCATCTCTGGGACTAGTATTAAACAATATGGGATTTCATTATAGATGAACTAATGATGGAAAGAAATTTCATTAAAAAAGAATGACATTGTTGCTGCCAGAATCACATTTTTGAGAAAAATGAAAGACTAAGGAATTCAGGTGATACTCGTCCCATATTTTATGTTGATGAGACCTGGGTGAACCAAAATCATTCTCTAAAAGATATCTGGCAAGATTCTTCAGGAAATAATGGACTAATGATTTAACAATAAGGCACTGAGTGATAGTTAACTGATTTATTATGTTTTGTAGTTTAGAGGGAGCTCTGACCATGTAACCTAATGAATGTGATAGTTTGTTCTAATTATTTACGAGGAAGGGAATAATTGGAAATTACTATGAGTTTTAATACATTTTTAAGGTACAAAATGCTTTGTTGTAGAATCTGGTAGTACAAATTTATCTTTAAGATAAACTTAATAAGATATTCAAATGAACAGGCCAGTTTGAGTTTGAAGAACTTTTTTTTCTTCTCATGTTGCAGTGAATCTCTATGTTGCCACAACACTAAGGGTGTAGATGTAGGAGATGGTGCATGTTTGGTGTTAGATGTTGATGGTACAGCTGGAGTAAAGGAAGTGACAAGAGCTTTTCTTGCCAGTCCAAGCATAGAGCCCTCTTTGGTACCAGCAGGTTGGGTATCCAATCATTACCGTTGGTTGATATGGAAACTTGCAGCAACAGAACGCATATTTCCTCATCAATTTGCTGGAAGGTAAGATAAAGTAATTTTTATGTACTAAGGCATTTCACATGTATTGAAATTTATTTAAATGCTAGGCAAAGTACAAAATATAAAATCAACTCTACCTTATTTTGGCCAGGCCATTCTCGATGTGGCCATCACAGCTTTAAACATTGTCATTGAATTTACAGTGTACATGCAAGAGTTTAACTAGTCATTTACAGATGTAATTTTTAAAGAGATTTCTAAATTTTTAGCCATTAGAGTTCTAGTAGTATTTTGTTAATAACATCTTCCTGATTATAAGGATCTTTATTATTAACTGCTTTATTCATGCATACCTTATGATATTTATTTAATCCTTAAAGCTATAATTATAGAGATCTTTATTTATGAGATTCATTTGTTCCTTTCCTTACTTTGTATACATATGACACCTCAGTTAAGTTCTGTTAGTATTTTATTGTTTATAAATTTGTCCCTGCAGAAACATCTATCATCTAGACTGTATATCAGGACTTACAGAATGTGACCTTCAGTCTACCCCACAAATAAAAATCACAGACTGCTAGATCTGGGGAGTAAGAGGGCCAACACCAGCACTAATCACTCTATCATCAAACACATCCTAATTTTATTCATGGATTCCCCTGCCTTGTGAGCAGTGGCGGAATCTTGTTGAAACCACCACCCATATGATTTCTCTTCTTCCATCAACTGATTAAAAAATGTGGCTACAATGTCATTTCAGTATTAGGGCAATTTGTAAAAAATGGGACCAATTATGCATCTTGTGCCAATTGCACAACATTTCCAATTTTGCAAGTGTTGTGAGTGCCACTCAACCATTTTGTGGAACCACGCCTCATCTGAAATGAACACAAGCTCTGGATCGATTAAGCCTTCAGCCACTAATGAAAAAACCACTAACAGTATCATACATTATAACATCTAATAGAAAAATTAGATATTTTAGCAGTGATAAAGGCGTGACTAAAAGAAGGCGATATAAATGTAAATGATTTTAGTTATTGTGGAAGGCAAGGGGAAATGATACCTAAGAAAGGAAAAGTATCAGGAGGGATAGGTATATTTGTAAAAAAGTAACTGATTAAAACGATCAAAAAAACCTGGTTTAGATGTAAGGAAATATTCTGGGTGATAATGCATGATAAACAAATAGATGACAGTATAATTTCTATAGGTATCATTTATAACCCACACCACTTCACAATTCCTCAACTCTGAATTGTTTGAATATTTAGAAAAAAACATTGATTATCTAAGGGAATTATACAGGAATTTAGAATTTATAAAATGGGAGATTTTAATGTAAGGATAGGAGAAATAGAGGTACAAGGACTAGAAGATTGGCATAGTGAGGAACCACTGAATAAAAGTAAAAAGCTTAGATGGAGCAAGGATAAGGTTGTAGATAGAGGCAGTGTAAAATTTATAGTTTTGTGAATTAAATTCATTGGATATTTTTGGAAAGTATGGAGAAGATGAGTGCAGTGAATTTACATTTGTAAATAATAGTAGTCAAAGTGTAATAGACTATATTTGTTGGCCTATTAGTATTAGTTACCTAGTAAATAATTTTAAAGTTCTAAATATGTTCAAATAGTGGTTACTTTTCATTAATAGTCGATATTGGGGTTAAAATGGATCGGTTGGGTAGGCAACACTTAGAACAATATGATTGTATACATAAATATAAGAAATTTAAATGGAAGGAAGAGTGTAAGAGTAAATTCTTGCAATTATTAGACTGTAATGTAGGTATGATTTGCTAGCTTGGAATAAAAGTTTGATAATAGAAGCAGAAATACAAAAAGCAATGATCTTGCTAAACTTTATGATGCAATGAGCAGGTGAGGGGATGTTATTGAAAAAGAGGAAAAATAAAACTAGGGAAGGGTGGTTTGATAAGGAATGTAGAGTAAATAAAACAATAGTGAAACAAAGATTAGTAAAGGGGAGAGAGATAGGAGATGAGATACCTAAAGATGTACAAATGAGTCAGTATTAGGTGACACTAAAACTCCACTAACTGATTAATTCTTCAGAACATGTTTCAAGAGCATTCACTCTCATCTTCAGCTGGGGACTGACTAACTCTAGCAGGTGACGTAGTGGCATCTGGTGGTTCCATTAGATAACGGAACAGGAAGTCCATTGGTGGAATGTCAAAATTCATAACTCTATGTTTATTTTTTAAAATATAAATCTTTTTCCATATTGCCAACTCCTTGGGATTGATGGTAGCTTTTAACAGTTTGGCTTCTCCTGCAATGCTATGATCGTGAGTCCAAAATTGATCTGCAACCATCGATTTATCCACTTGTTTATATCTTAAATTTCTGAAGTGTTCTTTGGTCCTTGTCTCCAAATTTTGTATTGTTTTGCCTATATATATATATATGATCACACTCCAAACAATCTATCCGATACACTCCTGATTTCTTGCTGGGTGGAATAACGTCCTTTTTGGGGTTGTTCAGAAGCTTTCCAATACTAAATTTATTTTGTGCAGCCAAACGTATATAATAATTTTTAAAGATTTTCATGAATGCCCTGTTTGCCCACGGATGCTATGTGAATCTTTTAAAAACCACATTCTTTTTTATTGAGGAGAGAGTTGTGTTTTTAATATCTTTCTGTCTTTCGAAATGTCTGATCTCCTTATCAACTAAAGAGCTGCTGAATCCATTGTTGAGGGCTGTTTTGATGATATTATGGTATTCTGCTGAATACTCTTCTTCGTTGAGTAGGATGTTTACCAATCTTTGGACAAGGCTGTTTATAATGGCATGTTGGTGTGGTTTAGGGTTGAAACTGTTATTCTTTATGTGATTATCTCTATGTGTAGGTTTTGTATATATGCCAAATGAAATTATGTCGTTTCTCGTATATATATTTTTAGGTCCAAAAACGGTAAATAACCATTTTCCTCCAATTCCAAAGTGAATTTAATATTTTGGTCCTGCAAATTTAGTAATTTTAGGGCATCTTCTGTTTGTTTTTTTGGTACAATTGCCAGAATGTCATCCACATAACAAAACCATGCTCTGAAGGTTAAAGGGAATGCCTTAGTAATGTGTGTTCCTACAGCATTCATGATAAATTTGCCGGAAATGGAGAAAGGGGGTTAACCATAGCTAAGCCAGAAATTTGTTGAAAAATTTTCCCATTGAATGTAAAAAAGTTTTGGTTTATACACAGTTTTGTGAGATTGGTATAATCCTCAATTTCTTCTGCTGTCAAGTTTATACTTTTTAACCAATTCTGGAGATTTAGGAGAAGTTTTTTTGTAGGAATACAAGTAAACAAAGATGCAACATCAAACGAGACCAAGGCTTCATTCGGCGAAATCCACTCATTATTAAATTGGTCCACAAGTTTATATGAATTGATGATACTTCTACTTTCAAATTGTTCTAAAGATGTAAATTTTTTTTACCAACCACTTGGCCAAATTGAGGTTGGTGAATTGATGTTGTTGATTATTGGCCGCATGCTCTTGCCGGGTTTGTGTACCTTCGGCAGGCCATAAATCCTGGGCAAATGTGGGTTATTTGTTTTAATTTTCCATTTTTCGTTTTCTGATAACGCTTTGATCTGTTTCAAGGTTTAACTCCTCCTGTCGTCTATCATAGTTGCGGATAAACGTCTGGAATTCTCTTTCTCCAGCAGACCATGGCACAACAGCCCAGAAAAAAATTATAGTTACATCCAAATTGATACTCTGTCTAAGAAAAAGAGCACAGCCTTTCTTCTGTTTCTGAAAAACATTATAGACTGCATCTCCAAATTACTTAGACCAGAATACCTAGAGACAGATTTTAAACATACAAAATAGTTAAGAAATTGTGTTCCACAAAGGACACAAGGAAACCACTTGGCTTCAGTCGGTGTCTACAGAATTCCATGTTCTTATTCAGTTTACAGTGGTACTACAAAGCACAGCATTAATACTTGCATTTCAGAACTGCTGCATAGGTCAGACAGTTGAATCAACTATCACTGAGCATTCCCTTCTAACTGACACAGAGCATGTAATTGATTTTCAAGATACTGACATCCTAGTCTCAACATCTCATTATCATCCTTGCTTATATCAGGAGGAATTGAAATTTACAAGTATAGTAACAACTTTTAGCAGAAAAGAAGAAGTTCAAAAACTGCACTCAGCATGGTATGTCTTTACAAAATAGCAAAATAAATAAATTACACAAACTAATTACCACACTCTGCCAAAAACACCCATGAGTCGCAGTTTAGATCCAATCAAAGCTCAGTTTCATAACCCCACTATACCACCAAAATTTCCATTAATGAATCTGTCACTGCCTTGTTTCCAAGAAGATTATGCCAAGTACACCTTTCATGAAGTCCACCGTAGTTGTAGACGAAATGTCTGGGAAGATGAAAGAGAAGAATTCCATTCGACTATGGCCTTACAGCCTAGAAGACTCGTTTTGCATATCTTCCTTAAGTTTTGGGAAGAAATGAAAGTCAGAGGGTGCAAATCTGGACTGTTTGGTGGGCTCTATAGGGTGATGAGATTCTGTCTCTGAAGTGCCACTACGTGAAGTGGTGTGGAGTGGCATTGTCATGCTACCAGACATATCTCTTTTCCTTTTGAATCCTCTCTGTGTAGAATTTTATAGAGTTTTGATATAACACACTTGATTTGATTTTGTTTCCAAGTTCAGGAAAATCATCATAGATAACACTGTATGCATCCCAAAACACTGTTGCCATGAGTTTTGCAGCCAAAGGTTGCCTCTTGAATTTCTTTATTCTGGGACATTTGTGCCTGTATTCCATTGACTGATGTTTTGTCTCCACTTCACAAGGAAACAGAAGTTCCTGGCAAATTTCAAGTTTGTGGGCTTCATTCCAGGCATCAGCATTTAGGATACCCATCATGCACAGATTGGATAACCAGAATCATAATGATGTACTTACATGCTCTTGTGAAATGCTAGGAATTTCTCTCTGAGTAATGCGGCAATCATCCTGAATGTATCTGTCAATTCATTCTGTGTAAAACTCATTGGTTGTTGTCATAGGAGTTCCAATTCTTTGCATGTCATGCAGAGCAGATGTTCTCGCTTTGCTATCTTAAAACCTATTGGCCCAATTTTTTTTTTAATAGAGTTTAATGTCCCTTTTTACTACTGAGGCACCACAGGCAGTTATTGGCCCAATGATGCACCATGCTTACATCAACACATTCACCATAAATGGCTTACATTCTTCGACGAATATACATTGTAGTGACACTTCTGTCAAGAATTCTATTACAACATGTTTCTTATATCACATTAATTGATCATCTGCACAGAGTTCCATTATATACAATGTAACAACATAACCATTCACTCCCATGACTTCCTGCCAATTTAAGTGGAAGAGGGTAAATCTGCAAGCATTCCAGTATTGAATTCATGCCAGTGCTTCCATCTTTTGTGAAATTATGGAGGTTGAGGCATTACTTTTCATTCAACCCTCATTTATTGGACAGATTTATATGGGACTGTATAAATATATGGTACACTGTAATGATAAAGTATTAGCTTATATTTAAACATGACATAAATTATTTTTGTACAGATGTCTCACTCCAAACATGCTGATGCTTCAGCTTAAGTACAGGTATGATCGAGAGATAGACCGCTCTCATCGGCCAGCCATTCGAAAGATTCTGGAGCATGATGACTCGCCAGCAAAACGTTTGGTCTTGTGTGTGGCTAGAATAATCAGAGTAAGCAAATTACAGTTTGGAAAATTTGTAAACTTGAAAGCATGTATTTTAATATAAATTTTATTTCAAATGTTGCTTAAGTATATCCATGGATGAACTTTTGAGAAAATTATTATAAGCAGCTGATTGATTGATGTTTCAACTGTCATGTGGCTGTGCCAGTACATTGTTGCCACATGCTGTCACTTGCTATCTGTCTTCAGTTGCTGCATTCCAAGATCATCATTAAGAGTAAGCAAATTACAGTTTGGAAATTTGTAAACTTGAAAGCATGTAATTTAATATAAACTTTGATTAAGTATTGCTTAAGGGTATCCATGGATGGACTTTTTTGAGAGAATTATTATAATCAACTCAGAAGTCTGTACTAGGAGAGAAATTACTTTGTGATTGATATTTCTATTGCCACTTGGCTGAACCAGTAAGCTGTGACAACATCCTGTCACTTGCTATCCATCATCAGCGACTGCACTCCAAGATATTCATCATCAACTTCTTCCTGCTCCTCTATTTTACACTCCATATTTATCCTTAGTGTAGTGCATATTTTTACATTTATGACAAAAACTCATATTTCCTTACATAATTGAACTTTTATCTTAAATATTTTCTGTGGTTATGGTTTCAAAATATTGTAATGGTAGCAAAATTTCTTTAACTACAGCACAACCTATATAGTCATCTAGTGGCAGAAATCATAAGCTGAACATGGATGCATTGATGCAAATAAGTAGCTTATATGAAAACAACAAGAACACGTAGGAAAATGTGCACTTTTGATCAATAAATCCTACAGAATTATTTTTGTATGATGAATGACATAAACTACACCACTACACTTAATAAAATACTTGCATATGAAAAATCAGATCAGAGCGCCCATATGAAAGCTCATTGCTATTGGGTAATTTTAAACTTTTTTACCTGATAACTGTTGCAATGTTGATGATGTCATGCCTCTGACAATAATGTGTTTTTGTTACCTGATTGGACAATCCTCTTGTCAGCTGAGTTGTGAGCATAAACATGTCCCAAGTATCAATCAAAAATTAATTTCTCCCTTACTATAGTAAGATCACTGGACAAAATAATTAGTCATCTGGAATGGGAGCAAAATTGTATGGTTGACCGAAGGTTTTGCTGGCTTTTTAGCTATACTCATATCAGTCTTTGGCAACAATTGGACAACAAATAAAGTTCAGGCAGAAACATATTGTTATGAGAGTTAAACTGTTAACTGGTCTTAGTGTAGCCAGTATTCCAAGAAATGCAGTTAAGCATGAACACCCCAAGATTATTATACGAGCTTGTATGTTTCATAAATTTAAAACTGGGGATCAATGCAGAAAATATAGCAGGCCCTCCGTGCTTATGCTGTGTGTGAACAGATGCACAGATGTATAATGAAGTTCAAGGAAAGCAACAAAACCCTTGAAGAATAGCCTAGAACAGGAAAGTCAACAATAGATTACAAGGCTGTCTTAGTGGCTGTTGAGAACAATGGCCAGACTTTAAGGACATGGCACAGACAATTTAATGTCAGCAACCACATGACTCCATCTCTATAAGCTAAGGAAACGACATAAACTTCAATACTGGGCTACAAATGACTTGACAATGGCTCGTAGGTTTCACAAGTGATGCATGTTTTGCATTGTTGTTTGCATCCCCTTCTTGATAGGCTGCTGTCATACAATGAGAAGTGGATCCCTTATGACACTCCAGGATCATTGTTTGGCAGCATATGAATCTGTCTCCAAGCTACCAAAATCACCACTACACCAAAAGAAGTTATGCTGGCTGATGAACTGCTGCCACCAGCTAAACATCAAAGAGCATTGTAAACTTTATAGAAGTTAGAAACAGTGAAGTTGATTAATTATATACATCAAAATGTTGGTACTTCACTAATTGATTAATTTATCAGAACATGTTTCAAGAGCATTCACTCTCATTTTCAGCTGGGGACCAATTAATGCGACTGGCAGGTGACAGTGTGACCTCTGGTAGTTCCAATATATAGCAAAATAGGAAGTGCATTGGTGTAATGTCAAAATTCATAACACAATGCTTAATCTTAAAAAGAAATTTTTTTCCCAAATTGCTAATTCCCTGGGTTGTTGGTAGCTTTCAATACTTTAGGTTCTTTTGTGATGTCATGATTGTATGTCCAAATTAGGATTAAGAGATGGTCATTTGTTTTCGAGTTCAATGTTCGATCATAACTTTTTTTTATTTTGTTTGTTTTCTGACTGGCCTAATAATGCAGCTTTTAGCGTATGATTTAAATTGATGTTTTATTTTTATATGCTTAAATCGTACAACCTTTGTAGTTGTTGTTGTACTTACCAATCAGAATCGTGTCCTGAGTTTTTTTTTTTATTTATTTTATATATATATATAGTATTTAATGCCCATTTTTGCTACTGAGGAACCATAGGCAGTGGACACTGACGATGCATGAGTTAAAAATGATAAAAATTGGGAGGAAAGGATGGTGTGTGTTTTTTTTTTTTTTTTTTTTTTTTTTTTTTTTTTTTTTTTTTTTTTTTTTTTTTTTTTTTTTTAGGAAGGAGAAGGTTCCAGGCCTAAGTTTAGGTTAACTCCCGACATTTGCCATATATGAGGACTGGGGAAAACCTGGAAAAAACCTCAGCCAGAGAGGGTGGTTCTGGTGGCAATTGAACCCCAGATACCACGAAAGCATATATGTATTAGCCATTGTATGTTGGTAATACATTCATTGTTGAGAAAGAATAAAACTTGAAAGCATTAAGTAAATTTCATTCATAATTCTTGTATGCACATCGGAACATTTCATATTTAATAAAAAAATAAAATTAACTCCATACTAAGAATTGAACCTGCACTTTGTGGAAAATCAGTTTTTGCATTATGCCACACAAGCAAAGAGCTCCTTCTAGAGTAGGCTACATAATGCAAGGAGGCAGTTAATGGATGATCATTGTCACATGCTTAGTTTAAGATTTGAAGGATTTTTTGGCATTAAATGTTGAAAATGCTGACAATGAATTAAGGAAACTTAATATTTCTATGCTTGCAATACAGTTTTAAAGACATTGTAAACTAATTTTTCACCCAGCTTCACTTTAACACTGACTTATTAGCACCTGATGCCAAAATGTTTAACACCATATAACTGTGTTATGTTTAGTTGTGGACCATACATTGACTATCTGAAATTGCTTTACATGACATCTCTACACTCTGAAAATATTTTGGTGTAGTTCATTAACACCCTCTGTGAGAGAGAGAAAGAGAGAGAGAGAGAGATATTATAATGCAAACAATCTATCTGATACACTCCTGTCTTTTTGTTGGATGGAATAACATCTTTTATGGTGCTGTTCAATAGGTTTCGTATGTTAAATTTATTTTGTGCCACCAACACAATATTAACTTTTTTAAAAATTTTCATAAATGCCCTGTTTGCCCATGAAAATGAACTTTTTAAACTAAGTCCTTCTTTACTGTGGAGAGATTGGTGGTATTTTAATATTTTTAAGTCTTTTGAAATGTGTGATCTTCTTACCTACTAATGTTGAATCCATTGTTGAGGGCAGTCTTGATGTACTGGTATTCCATTGTGTATTTTTTCTTGTTGAGTGGGATGTTTACCATCTCTGAACAAGGTTGTTGATAATGGTATGTGGGTGTGGCTTAGGGTTGAAACTATCATTTTTATATGATTATCTGCACATGTGGGTTTCCTATATATATCAAATAAAATTATGTGTATCTCCTGTAGATTTTCCGATCCAAAATGGCCTCCTCTCTTCAAATGACTTCCTCTCTTATTTCCATAGTGAACGTAATACTTTAGTCTTGCAGACCTAGTAATTTAGGGCATCCTCTTGTTTGTTTTTGGTACTATTGCAAATATATCATTCCATAACAAAACTATAATTTAAAGATAAATGCCTAGATAATGTGTATTTCTACTGTTCACATGAATAAATTGGCCAAAAATGGAGAGAAGGGATTACCCATAGCCAAGCCAGAGTTTTACTGATAAAGTTTTCCATGATAGTGGAGAAGTTTTGGTCTATACACAATTTTCTAAAATTGGTGTAATCCACAATACCATTCTCATAATGTGTATAATCAAATGGCATTATGTATCTAACCAGCTGGGATGTTCTTATGAAAAGAAATCTGCACTCATGATTTGCAAAACTGTTATTCTTTGGTATGCTGGTCTGGAAACTGCATTGGAATGGATTTCTGCTTCCTACTCTAAGGAACTGTATCACAAAGAAATATAGTCTTCCATCATGTTGGCAGACTTGAAAGTAATGTCTACATTTAATACTAAAGATATTTTGTTTAGAATGTGGAGCTTTGAAATGTCCAATCTGAAATCAATGGAACCTTTGTGATCACTTATATCATGTAACTACAAATCAAAATAACAGTTACCAGGGCCTGGACAAAATTCTGGATAAGGGATACATCAGTGTTTTAACCACACTTGCATCAAAGAATTGTGCAGGTCAGCTAGAATGTGTGGATGTTGCCCCTAATACTTGGCCTGTTGCTCCAGGTGTTGCAACATATTTTCAATTGGTTCAAATTGGGGTTTTGAAGGCCACTCCAAATGTATGAGTGCTCCAGACTATTCATAATGTCAATCAGTTGCAGCCCAGTTAATGCAGGTCTTACCATGGAAGACAAGGATGGAATGAATGATGGTTTCACAGGATATAAGTAAAGTGTTTTCTGAATTGTCCACCAATCTTTTCCTACCTGGCTAAGGCTATGGAATCACAATGGCTAAAAGCATGATGGACAATGTATCCAGGAAAAGTCCATGAGTAAAGATGGCCAAAAGCTCAGCTGACATCTTGTGAAACCATCTTTCATTACCAATGCAGAAAGAGTCAAATCCTTATAAAGGATGAGAATGTTATGATTCACAATAATATAAGGGCAAATGGCAAAACCTGGTTATCCAGAAGCTTCATGTGTACATTCTGGCATGGCATCTTAACCAAAGTAACCATTACTGTATAATTGAAATACCCTCAGAACTTCACACAGTCTCCACCAGCATGCAGTACACTTTGCACACAAGCCTCCTTGTAGGTGACAAGGTTTTCAATGGACATAACATTGTGTATCTATCAACAAAAGCATGAGTTGTCTGTCTACCAGTTTTGTAATTACATCCTCCTTGGCCAGTACATATTTTTGTAACTGGACAAGCAGACGTAGGCATGTTCAGGCTATGCTGATCTCTTAAGAGTATAATTTCAGAAGACCGGTTTTCATGTATTGCAGCCATTCTTGCTTTAAACTGAAGTTACTTATATCCGCAAGTCATGCAACATAAAGGCAGTGCTTGTTCATTGGTGTTGTTTTCTGGCCAGGGGTTTCACCATCAATAAGTAGTTTGATAAGTAAAACTTGGTTTGCATACTAAAAGAGGCAAACAGCAACATCTGTATATGTAATCATAAAGTGTGCTTTTTATTATATCAATATTCTGTGTTCAAAGAATATTCTGATATTCAAGTTATTCTAATGTTAATTCATTATTTGGCAGTTTAAATACAAGCATTTTAAGTGACAGTGAAAAATGGATAAGATTGGAATTTGTGATGTCATTTTTCTGGAAGAGAAAAATAACCAGAAAATTCATGAGAGAATTTTTGCCTGCATAGGGTGACTCATGCATTTCCTCTGAAATCGTTCGACTTTGGGTAAATGAGTTCAAGCTTGGCAGAACAAGCACTAAAGATGCACCATGTTCTGGAGCTCCAAAATCAGTTGTGAGGCCAGAAATCATAGATAAAGACCGTGATATTGTTTTGACAGACGGGAAAATGCATGAGTTAGCAGAGCCATGGACATATCAACAGGGTGGGCTCTTTTATTTTGCATAACAGATTATACATGAAAATACTTTGTGCAAGAAGGGGGTAGCATCTGCTTACTCCAGAGCAAAAGAAGTGAAATGGTATTACAGTGTTTTATGACTGTGGATGAAATCTGGATTGATTACTATACATATACCAGAAATGAAACAGTCTAAACATTTTGCAGCACAAGGAGAACCGCCTCCGAAATAGACAAAATGCATTCCATTTGCTGAAAAGGTGATGGCTTCAGTTCTTTTGGAATACAAAAGGAATTCTCTTTGACTACTTTGAGAATGGGAAACTATTACTGGAGAATACTACACATATGTTTTGGAGAGACTGTAAACAACAATAGCAGAGAAACATCCAGGAATGGCCAAAAAGAAGGTGTTGCTTCACCATGACAATGCACCAATCAACACATCCACCCTTTTTGTTTTATCTTGCTCTCTCAGATTATCAATCATCTTATTCTTGAAACTCAAAATGTTTCTGGTGGGATGCAAATTTGAACCAAATGAAGAGATCATTCAGTTGATAAACGAGTATTTTGAGAGCCTTGAAGAAACTTATTTCCATAAGGGAACCACAAACCTGGAGAAATGTTGGAGCATGTGCATTGAACTTCAAGGGAATTGTGTCAAAAAATAAAATGTGTTGCCAGACTGATATTCACTTTAATATTAAACCAACCACGTAGTTGACACCTATAAGCATATATGATGATGATGAGTTTGGTTTTGGGACAAAAAATGTGCAATAACAATAATCATATATATCAATATACCTACAAATAACTCTTATTTCTTTCACAGAATGGCCTTTGCACACCCATTGCAATAACTTCTTTTTACTACTCAGTAACATTTACTTTGTGCCCCATCATACACATAGTGAACAAGATAGATAGCGCACTCCTAACACCTCTGCACAAAATAAGAGGCACAGCCCATGCTCTCAGTAGGTATCTCCTAAACCTCCATGCTTAATATCTGCAAGTGCTTATAGATAAGACCAACTTGTATATACTAGATGACTATTGTCCATAGAGCTTATATTAACTATAAGTAACACAGACTTTCAATTATATCTGCATCTAAATGATTATAAAATTAGGTAATAATTCACATCTATTGTTTTTGTATCTTTTAACTATTGTAAAAAATACCTAGTCTTGCCATACATACTGTTAACAAGATTTTTGTTGAATAACAAACATTGCTTTGATTTTTTTTTTAATTTGGTTTTAATATGCAGTACCACAAAATTAGAATTAGAACAAGGATGTAAGTTGAGTCTTATTTTTTAGATAAACTAGTAATGTGAATCTGGACAAGTTTCACTATATAATTGATTCTTATTGAAGTGTCCAGCATTATGATGGTTTTCTCTTCAACTCCTAACAGTATTAGTTCTTTTTACTGCCAATCTAGCCTCTTCTTTAATATATATATATGCAGAGTTCCAGGTAAAAGTTCCAATGTTTAAATTAATAAGAAAAACAACATATTGAAAAAAGGCATCGTAGCTCTCCTTAACGACACAAAAGCTACTTAAAGTGCAATTTGCTCTATAGAAGTAAAATAATATTTACAATAAATAACTAACTTAAAACTAAATTGGATACAATACAATGTTAAGTCATTAAGATTAATAACAGAGCCATAAAAACACCACCAGTTGTTGCAATGCATAGCATAACTAACAACCAGCGCATTAAAGTAGATCTAGATATTAAAACAGCAACATTGCGATATAAATTAAAGAGAATTCAACATAGGAATAAATGATTTCATATACCTGACAGCACACTACGATTAAAAACATAACAAACTTTCAAATATTATATACAGAAAGAAGATTTAGACAAAATTTAAAAAGCACTAAACCTGCCATTATACCAACTGACTCTGTATAATATATAGATATCAGCATAAACTAAATCAGGATACAATGGTCTCCAAGAATAACCTATCCTAAGTATTAAGATTGACAATACTTAGTACACTAAACAACTATTACATTAGATTACAAATTAAAACTTTTTTTCTACAGTACGATTAAAAAAGGTGACTTTTTCTAATTTCGGTGTGCAGAATTTAAAAATGCATTCCATTTTTCCGTAGTACATCTTGTTTTGGCAATATGACAATGTTTAATGAAAATATAATTGTAAAATTTGCAAAAATATAACACACTCATCAACTTTTAAAGAAAATAAAGAAGAATAAAAGCGTGAAAGTGTACCTGAATTTGAGAATGTATGTTAGTTATCTTATGTACGCCTTTTTCTTTTCCCATGGAACTGCAATGTACGTGATTTTCTCGGGTGTTTTCTAGTAAGTTCGTCGCATGTAAGACACCAGCAGTAACCAGCCATCATATGTTTGTTCCAATGTCCCTGATAATGTCATTCAACATCTTTCAAATCCTGGTGAAGCCTTTCACATTGCTCTTCACCGACAGCTGCTAAATTTGATGGGAAGTAGTGAAAATGTGACTTGAAGAAATGAAGCTTGAGGTTCTTTCACATTGCCCAGTAATTTCTTAACAATCCATT
This sequence comes from Metallyticus violacea, assembly GCA_030762175.1. Taxonomy (NCBI): domain Eukaryota; kingdom Metazoa; phylum Arthropoda; class Insecta; order Mantodea; family Metallyticidae; genus Metallyticus; species Metallyticus violacea. The sequence goes on along the minus strand of CM060840.1, from coordinate 14,763,894 downwards.
CCATGCATGTTTTTAAATTTCATTAATACAGCTGGTAAAATTAACATATTTGATTAATTTCCTTATATTGGTCCATCAAATACTCCCTCTCTGATTTTAGCCTGCGACAATGATGGAAACTTTGTGCATAAGTTCTGGAAGCAAGGGCAATTTTGGTAAGTGCTTTCACAAATTGTTTCATCATGCCAAGTTTTATATGTAATGGATGGAGTAGAATTTTTCGACGATCAACAAGAGGTATATTAGTAACATGTTTTGATCCAGGTTCCAGTTGCTGCCTCTCAGCCATTGATCAGTTTCCCCAATGTTTGTCCTTTGCCCTATCTCATTCGCAAAGAAAACAAGGGAATTTTGTGTATCCTCCCTATTGTCTTAGTAACAGACCAATGACCTTCAAGTCACCACATATTTGCCACTCATGGTCATGGTACTTAATTTTCTCAAAAACATGCTTCAGAGTTTCATAAGACACTCTTAGGTTCATAGAATGTGCAAGCGGTATTGAAGCTAACTTATTGCCTATGCGAAGTAACACTGCCTTATGACTTCATTTGGAAGAATCAATAAAAAGATACGTCTTACTTGGCTCATATGTTTCCCTGCCCAACTGATGAATAAGATTACACACAAAACACAAATTGATCTTCTTCTGTCTAGTGCTTGTGGAACTGTATTTCTCAATTCCTATACCATGAAAATGTAACACCAGGTGATAACAAACTCTTCTCCTGTAGTCTCGAGCCCAGTAATTTAAATTGATTAAACTGTTGGGGAATTGTCAACTTCTTCTGGATCGAAACCAACTGTCATGGAAGTCATGGAGCTGCTTTCAGATTCACTAAAATTGAGGTCTGCTGGTGGTTTAGGTACAGATAGTTCGAGTCCATAAGGAATATGCCATGTAGCTGAGTTCAGTTTTGGATATTTAATTCCTGCCTTATTGTTGTAGATAGCAATGTGGCACATGCAAAAGTAACAATTGTCATGGTGATTCTGCTGCTCTCTCCATATCATTAGTTTGGCATGCAAAAGTAACAATCATCATGGTGATTATGCTGCTCTCTCCATATCATTGGTTTGGCAAACGGCATTGCCTTCTGTTTTCCTTCATACCAATAATGTAACCCCTCAACACAACTGTCACCTGCAATATGAGGCACAAACAATTTATCCTGATCACAAACTTTCTCTTTGAAATATGAGTAATATAATTTCTGTGTTTGTGAGTCTATTTTACCGTCAAACCTTCTACCTTCCTGTCAAACACATAACACCCACAAATGTAACAACTTCTGAGGACTTTGTAAACACTGGCTCCTATGTAATCCTGTTGTAGAAATCATACTCGAACTTTTGTTTTAGCACTACACATATAGAAGACAAACGTCCATATTAACACAAGTTTTCAGCTAAACTGAAGTTGAAATGAAGTTGAAATTGAAATGCAATCATAAATACTTCACAAGAAGTTAGACCTGACTCATAGAACAAAACTGATAAGTGCTGGGAATATAAACATAAACATCTGTGTGCTAAGAGAGGACAGAAGTGAGCTAATTAGGAAGAAAATCAACAACATATTTAGAATAACATAATGAAACGTAGCAGTACGCTGTATAAGCTGAATGAATTTAGTGTCATAGACATAAATGCACATATCATGAAAACTAGATGTGATAGCCAAAAATGGAGTTCATTTTTTTAAATCAGGGCACTGATTTCCATTAAAGTCACATATTTTCCTTTATACCGCAGAATCAATGTTGACCAATGTTATCCAACTGATACATGGTGTAGAGTATATAAATCTCTTAAAAATGGAAAAGCAGGGTTTGGAATATACTATGAAGAATTCTGTCAATATACAATTTTGATGGTGAAATAATGGCCATTAGAGCGGTTTTACAAAATCTAATATATAGACCTAACATAAATTAAAGAATCGTTATTGGAAGTGACTTTAAAGCAGCACTACAAAGTATAATGAATTACAGCTACCCGCCAACATACGCTATAAATGAAGTAAGAAAACTGTATCATACAATTCAGATCAGAAATATAGAAACAGTTTTATATTGGATCTAGACCATGTGGGATTAAAGGGGAATGAGATTGGTGATACTTCAGCAAAAAACAGAACCACTATAAAATTAAAACCATCATTTGAACTAAATTGAAATTCATTGGAAAACCATATGAAGATCTAAAGACTTTCAAACATCTTTTATTGAAACCAAAAAAATTGGAGTAGCCCAATTCTGCTTAATTGTTCGGCATAATTGTCTGTCAGAATTTCTCTTCAGGACAGCCAATGCCCATTGTGTAAGGACAAGAATACTATTCTAAATAAGAACATCTATTAAAGTGCAGCCAACTTGATAGCAACAAATAAATGAAAAATAATTTGGAAGTCTTTATTGGGAAACTAGGGAAAAAATTATAAATATCAGCATCCACATTGGCCAGTAGCAACTAACCAGTTCCAATGCAGCTGTGTTTTCTGCAAAAAGCACCAGTTATACAAAGACAAGCGAGTTTTTGTAGGCTCACAAGTCAGTTATTTGTTGTACATTGTTCTATAACTCTAGAGCTCCAAGTATTGTTTGTAGTCTCACCACTGCATTATACAACCAAGGCACTTAAGTGTGGTTTGAGATAAGCATACATCTGGCTACCTTGCTTTTATGTATTACATTGTCAAGGTGAGTGTTCCAACCAGTTTCTCATCTAGAACTACTCCCAGATATTTTACACTCTTGGATGACTATCTCAACTTCAGAAAGTTTTAGTTTGCCAAGGCTCCCCAAATTTTCTTTCTGGTGAAAGTACCCATACCAACTCTTGTACTTCCTCTTATTAACCTTATTAATAGCTATTTTCTTTTAAACTAAACATTTTTATTGCCTCCCTACTGTTAAATTACTATTAATGAGAAAGTTTATTACTCTATAGCAGTATACAAAAATGAAATGTATGTGTTTATTTCAGTTGGAAGGAGAACTGACCTATGAATTAGAGCTAACAGATGGCTGGTATGCAATCAGGTCATATGTAGACAAGGAGATGTGTAAATATATAAGCATAGGAACCATATGTGTGGGAACAAAACTCATAACTCATGGTGCAGAACTTGTTAACAGTGAACAGGCTTGCTCACCATTAGAGGTAAATATTTTCTATGTTTATTGATCATTAATTATATGGCCAACATATATTTTTTCTCTGAAAAGAAAAAATGAAATATTTACTAATTTTTAGTAGTTTCATCTGAATTAGAGAGGGTAGGGAGGAAGAGTTTGGTGGTAGAAAAATTTTAAAATGTTAGTATAGGATTTTGAAATTTGGGGACCATTTTGTTCTAAAAGAGTGTATGAAATATCAAAAGGAAGTAATGAGAGGTAAAGCTGGATGGGAGAATTGAGGGAAATATTGCAAGAAATTGGGATATGGGCAACTTTGGAAATTTGGAGATAAAAGTAGACAAGGGTTTTGGAAGGAAGTAAGGCAAAGGATGGAAGATATAGAGAGGCAAGGGTTTTGGGCTAGTATTAGATATAAAAGTTCTTTAAAATTGTACAGAATAATTAAAAAGGAGTGGGGGAGAGAGAAATATGTGGATTGTTCTGACAAATTTGAGAGGAAAGGACCGGCCTGGGTGCAAGCAGAAGCATTGTTTTTAAAGGAGAAAATGGGGAAGGGTGTATTATGTGTAGAGAGCCTGAATGAATATTTCATTGTTTATTTAGAGTGTGAAGGGGTGAAGAGATGAAGGAAGAGTGAATGTGAAGCGAAATGGAATAAATTACAGAAAGAAAGTATAGCTCATTGAATATTGACTGATATGGAGACAAAGAAATAAAATGTTTGACACCACTGTTACAAAAGTTCACTATATTTTATATAATAGGGGAATACTTAGGAAAAGTAAGGGAGAAATGGATTAGAATATTTAAGAAGAATGTGGAAATTGGGGTATGATGATAAAATAGTGCTTAGTAGAGAAATATAAGAAGTGGGGGCTTTCATTATGCAGATAACCAGGGGATTGTGTGTAATGAGGCCTTGTGTAGATGTATGTTTGATGTAATAATATTATAATGTAGGTTAAGTATGTTAATTTGTTAAATATTCATAAATTTTTACTATAAAATTGATAAATAGTGTTTGTTTGGTTTGTGTTTGTATATATTTATGAATATTGTATATAGCTGAACCTGAGTCTTCAGGAAATTCCAGTGATTGAACTGATGAGCCAAAGTCCAAGGTATGGTGGGTAATTAATTTAAATTATTAACTGTTTATGTAGAGATATTATTGGTAAATAAATTTAACTCAATTCAATACTAAATTTGAGGTGCTAAACAAAAGAATTACAGTAAAATCTGCCAGTTGGCTCTAGATTTGCTGATATGTAGACCCTGATGCATTGCAATTAGAATGAGGGATTGTGGAAGTGAAACTAGTGGAGTCAGGTGAGAGGGCATGTTCATATAGCCCAAAATGAAAAACAGACGAATGTGTGAACTGTATACAACAAAATGTTCATATATATAACAGTACTTAAATTACTTTGCATGTAATATACTTCCAGACATACCTGAGACAGAATATACTTGTTTTCAGTCATGGAAGCCAAAAACAAGAATTTCCCATAATTGACGAAATAATAAAATTATGTATTAGAAATGCTAATTGAAACTTGTACATTGAAGCTAAATCAGTACAAGGACCCACAGAATGAGCAAAATGAGAGAAAATCTACATTTACAAATACAGAGACAGATTAATGAACTTCGATACTTCTGGGGATGAATACACATCCCCATAACATAACAAATTATCCATCAGTCAACAGGTAGCTGAGGATGCAAACAAGGGTTCTTGAAACATGTACTACATATAAAAATGTAAATGAAGCCAATAAGAGTGTGTAGTTCTACTCAATCATACATTAATTATAAAACATTTTGCAGTAAGCGTGTTCACATATATAACAAGTATATTCTGTCTAATGGTGTGTGTGGAAGTATATTACAAGTCAGGTAATTTTATGCATTGTTACATATATGAACATGTTAACTGCAAAATGTTTTTAAATGTATGTAAATATATAATTTCATCAATTATGGAAGTCAAAAAGAAATACTTCTTTTTGACTTTCATGGCTGAAAACAAGTATATTGTGTCCCATGGTGTATGTGGAAGTATATTACATGTAAGGTAATTATATGCACTGTTATATAGGTGAACAATTTGCGGTAAACATGTTCACATATATAGCAGCTTGTTTTTCATTTTCTGCTACATGAACATACATTCTCACCTGACTCTGCCAGTTTACTTCCACAATCCCCCCCCCCTTTTTTTTTTAAATTTATGGGCGCTCTTTAATGTCTCATCAGCGTTCCATTCAAAGCAGGGCATGAAACGGCCAACAAATTTTGCTCAGAGGTCTCTTCAGGTTCTTTATCATGCTGTAAATGTATGGCACTTCTGAAGGAAGCCATAATTAGGATTTTTGCACCAGAAAAAATCCATCAGTCCTGGCCGGGGATCGAACCCGCAATCTTGGGTTTAGGAGGCAAGTATGATTACCACTACACCAGGACCTACTCTTCAATAGAGTGTATTATATTCAAACATTACCTAATGTTCGTTATACTTAGTCCACATTGCATATTACGTGGGTGGAGGGAATCAGGTAATAATTTAAGTGACTGCTACTTATGTTTGGTATCACCTGTTTATGAAGGCATTATGGAGAAAAAGAAATGGACAATAGTGGTACCCAGATATACTGTTTGCCCTTAGACTACTGTACAGCAAAGAACATCCAGTTTGCAAACCCTGAAAAGAATTTACTATCAATTTAAAAGTTGAGGAGGAGAGAGGCAAATTAATGTCTCCAGAATCTGATGATGCTCAGTATGTCAACAACAATGCATCATCTGCTCAATATGAGATAGAAGAACTTAATGAAGATCTGGACCTGTCAAAGGATTTTGTTGATTTGGTTTATTTACAGACGTTCTTTAATAGCTGGTCATTAGTGTCCTATTCAATTCAGGGTGTGAAATGGCTGATAAATTTTGCTCAGAGGCCTCTTCTTCCAGGCTTGAGGCTCTTTTACATGCCATAAATCTACAACATGGGACCCACGGCTTTACTTTCCTTCCATACGAAGCCATACTTAGGATTTTTACACCAGGAAAAATCCCCCAATCTAGGATTGAACCCATGATCCTGGGCTACGAGTCAAGCATGGTTACCACTAGATCACCAAGACCAACTCTGTCAAAGGAGAAAGAGTTACTGGCATCAAGGTTTCAACATTACTTTGCAGAAAATGTCTGAATGACTTAATTTCGCACTTGCTATAAGCAGTTTGTGCCATACTTTCAAAACTAAGACAACCTTGTGTTCTGTAATGATGTATACAGCTTTATAAATGCCATTCAAATGAAACATGACCTGCAAAAATGCAACTATTCATAGACTGCTCCCAATTGAGTCTCAAGGTGATGCTGCAAAATGAAAATCAGCTTCTATCTATTCCAATTGTACATGAAAGAAATCTATGGACATGCTATGCACTTGAAAGAAGCCTATTTGAAACTTCTGGACTGTCTTCAATTCAGCAAATATGGCCTGCATATCTGTGGTGACTTAAAGGTAGTGACTGTGCTAATGACATTATAATTGGGGTATATAAAGTACTGCTGTTTTATGTGTGAATTTGTTAGTTGAGCGAAGTAGTTGCACTATAAGAAAAGTGAGTAAGAAAATCTATAAATGTTAGAGAAAGGAATGTGAAACACCCATTTTGTGCTGCAGCACAAAATTCTGCTTCCACCCCTCCATATAAAATTGTTCTGATGAACTGTGTAAAAGCCATGGACCAGACTGGGCCAGCTACTAAGTACCTCCTTGAATTCCCTCAATTGTGAAGCTAAAATTAAAAAGGGAGTTTTTGTGAATCCTCAGATTCAAATGCTCCTCATTGATGAAAAGTTGATAGCTTGCTAAATGCTGTCTAGAAAGAAGCTTGGGATGCATTTCATCTGATGTCAGCTAATTTTCTAGTAAGCGTCAAGCAAGAAAACTATAAAGAACTGGTTGGGAACTTGTCTGAATATCACAAACTGGGTTGCAATATGTTCCTGAAGATACGCATACTCCATTCCTACTACTTTTTTTTTTTCATAACTCTGGCATGGTTAATAATGAGCATAGTTAGCATTTCCATCAGGCAATAGCAACAATGTAGAAAAGGTGCTAGGCAGTCCCTTCCATGATGGCTAACTATTGGGATGATCACTAAGAGTAATCCTGACAGTTATACAATCAGCAGGCAAAATGAGCCATATATAAAAGTGAACATGGACCCATATACACTGCAGGTTAAAAGTTTCCAGGCACTCTAGACCACAAACATTATTCTGAGAAAATATAAAGAAGGGATAGGGCAGGAAATGCAAATATCAAAATCTTTACAGGTTTTACTGCTTGATTAATAATTTAATAACTGTAAAATAAGCCATGAATATAAATTCCTAATTTTGATTAAATATTTCAAACTTAAATAAATATTGTACTTAAGAAGCTGTTGACAATGGAGTGGCAATATAACCTCAGCTTAGGTATTATTTTTTACACTAAACTCCATTTACTTACACAAAGGTAAGACACGTTTCAGGAGAATCTCTCTCATCTTCAGTTGCTCACTGAACCGCCATTACTTGAAACTATGGCTGGACAAACGGATGTTCCTGTGGTGGCCTCTGTTGGTTGAAGTAGGAAGTTGCTGAGCTCATCCATAGGAGGAAACTGGAAATTCATTAGATTTTCTCTATTTTTTAATATGAAAATTTTTCCCCAAGTGGTTAACTCCAATTGACTGTGAAGATGTTTCAGCAGTTTTATTCCTGGTTTTATTTCAGGTTTTTGGTCCAAAAGTGAGCTGCTACTGCTGATTTATCCACCTGTTTAAACTGAATATTCCTAAAATGTTCTTTCCTCTGAATTTCCAAATTTCTTTTTGTTTTGCCTTTGTAGCTCTGTTCACAATCTGCACATTTTATTTCATAAATTCCTGATTTATGTTCTGGTGTGGAGTCTTTTACTGTGCAACCTAATAAATTCTTGATGTTGTATCTGTTCTTTGGGGCTTACATTATTGCATGTTCTTTGAAGATTTTCTTGAACTTGTCGTGGTAAATTGGATGGTAGGTGAAACTTTTGAATTTGTATTCTTCTTTTGTGTTTTTCAGTGTAGAAACTTCCCTTATCCCTTTTTGTCTTTTAGATTTATTGATAATTTTTATCACTGTCTCTTTGTTCAAACCATTGATTATAGCTGTCTTTATTATTTGTTTGTATCCTATTTTGTACTCTGTTTCTGTGAGTGGAATATTCATCTCCCGAAACGCATCTTACTTTTGTGTAAGTGAATGGAGTTTAGTGTAAAAAATGAATACCTAAGTTGAGGTTATATTTCAAACTTGTTTCTCATTGCAAAATGTTCAATTACTGAAATCACTTTATTCACAACTATTGGCATCCTGTGTATAAGTTTTTCAATAGCAGGTCTAGGAATCTCGTTGCAGGAGGCCTGTAGCATGTTCAGTGTCATTTCAGATGTAGGGCATATCTTCTGTACCCAGCGATCCAGTTCGTCCCAAATAACTCAGTGGAGTTGAGGTTAGGGGACTGCATAAGCCACTCCATAATTTTCAGCTCTCCTACCTCTGCTGGTTCTCCAGATAATTCTTGCACAATTTTAAGGTATGTTTCAGATCATTATCTTGTTGAAAGGTAAGGCCCAGACCAATCAGATGCTTACCTGATGGCACCAGTACCTGCTTAAAATGCTGTGATATCCATTTTTGTTATGCTTACCTGATGGGATGGGTTAGCTGCTTAAAATGCTATGATATCCATTTTTGTTAAATGCCCCTTTAACATGATGCAGATTACCAACCCCACTGAATGAAAAATAGTCCCAAACCATTATAGACCCCCTTTTATTCACTTGTGCACTCACACAGTCCAGATGCATCTGTTAAGTTGATAATCGTCTAACATAAGATCATTGTTTGTTTCCAAAAACCTCAAATTAAGATTCATCAATCCAAAGCCCAGTGAAGTCCTTTTCTGTTTACCTACCTAATGTATTTCTTCACAGCAACCTTTCCAAACAGGTTAGATGCCCTTAGTCTCCTTTTTACTTACTAAGAAATATTTCCATTTTGTGGCTTAAATTAAATACAGTCAGAATATCGGGTGCTGTTAACTTTAATTTTCTTTTGAGCACTATTGTATTGTCTTCACTTCTGTTTGTTACTATAGTAGGCCTTCCACTTATTTTTCTGCCACTTTTTGCCTCTTTTCCCATAATGTCTCTATTGTGTCAGCAATTGTTGACCTGGGAAACTTCAGTTCTTTTGCTATTTCTTTAACTGAATACCCTTCATTTCAAAGTCTATTTAATGCTGAGTATTTATCATTGCTCAGTGTCTGCTTTGGGCCCATATCCTAAAATTAAATAAATTGATATGGACAAATTTTATAGAAATTAAATGGAAAAAAAATAAGTCTGATAGTCTTCTTTTTTGCCATAAATAATGTAATATACATTACAAAAACTGCACTCACATTTTTATGGATATAGGAAACACAGGATCAATAAGCAAAATACTTGTAGGTTGGCACATTGATAGTGGCACATTCACAATGGGTAACTTAATGCATCACTAAGATGATCCACATAACTGCTTACCTAGACAGATGACTAAGGTTTGCATCATAAACAACATGGAGTAGGTGTTGAAGTGTCTATTTACGGTGCTGACACGTTTTTGCCTTATAATACGATATACCTATATCAGTACTATAAACAGAAGCAGTCACTAATGCTTAACAACAGGTTATGGGTATCCAGAAACTATTGCAGATCTTTCATAAACTCTAGCCAGTTATACATTTCCATTGTGATATTCTTGTTCAGCACCTAAATCAAGTAGAACAGAAGGCAAGAGAAGAAAAAAACTAGAAAGGAAAGAAGATTCAGGAGAAAGAAGAGAAGAGATGGGGTGAAGTGAAGAGGACAAAGAAGAGAAGTCATAGTAGACAAGAAGGAAGAACAAGGAGAAAAGAAAAAGAGCAAGGTAAAGGAAGGGAAAGATAAAAAAGGAGAGAGAAGAGGAGGGGAAAAAAAGATGATAGAAGAGGAGGATAAAAGAGAAAAAGAACTGCGAGGAGAGAGGAAAAATAGAAAAGGATAAAGAGAACAGGAGGGAAGAACACAGATCAAACAGAAAGGAAAATAAAAAAACAAGTAAAGGACAGGAAAAAAGATAAAAATAAATAACAGGATAAAGAAGAGAAGAAAGAAGAGTGAGGGGAGAGGAGATGCAAAGTGGAAAGGGAAAAAGTGTGAGCTAGAAGGATATAGACCTCTAAGAGTAACATTTCCATATGTGGAAACCGAATATACTATTAAGAATGTTTACATTATACTCTCAGATCTTAAGAAAAGAAATAAAAAAAGATATCTGGAAATTTCTGATAAAAGCTGTATTACAATTCTGTACACATTTCTTCTTCTTCATTCATTGGGAGGTTTTACCTGCTAACTACTTTTGGTGTTAAATTACTCATAACATTATTTTGTTGTAATAAATAGACTTGTTCTAAAGACTTTGTGCAGCTTTATGATTATATGTGCTGGAAATTACAGGTTCAATTATAAAATAATAAAAGTATACATATAATTATAAATTAATACCTTTCTAAAGGAGCTATGCCCTTAATGACCTGAGACTTCACTCATCTTTGAGGGATATTCTTCCCCTTTTAAATTTAGCAAAACACCAAAAAGAGTTGCCTTAAGCACTTGCACTGATATCATACATGCCGACCATTTCATTAGCCTGCTGCTCAGAAATGACTGTATCAAATCTCCTACACCTGCTATTATTATCAAATGTAAAGAAGTTGCTTTGCCATTATACTTTCTGTCTAAACCCAACATTGGAGTTCTCTGCTTATTGAATCAATGATCATTAGACATAGATACCAACTCACTAACCAATTTTAATTCCTCTCCACAAACCTTATCTCCTCTCAAAATCTATAATACATGGTTAATTTCGTTAGAAAGTTGAGTCTTGTATGTCAAGGAGTGAGAAGCTAGGCTATCTTTGCTCTACATAGATCTGATTGTGTGAGGTTGAAGGCTATTTAATCATTTTTTCCATAGTAGCTTTCAAAATATGCCTTCAGGAATAGTGAGGGCATTTTCCACATTTACTATAGAGATTAAAAATCCCCCATAGTTATCCTGCATTTAATGTGCAACAAGTTATAGTTAGTGTTATTCTTGTTGAAATTAACAAATGAAATGTGTTAGTTTTATATGAATCACTTTATAATATTAGTAATTATAGTTTTTGTAATTTTTTGTCCAGGTGGGGCCAAATGTAAGATTGAAACTCTTCAGCAATTCTACACGTAGAGCTCGGTGGGACACTAAACTTGGATTCTATCCTCACCCTGGACCACTGCCCATTTTGCTGAGCTGTGTTTTGCCCTTAGGTGGTTCTGTTGGCAGCACTCAAGTAATTGTTGCAAGGACATATCCCTTGGTTTATATAGAGAAATTGGAAGAAGGAAAATCAGGTATTCAAATACTTCAAATAGTATAGCAAATTTATAATGGTTATATTTGTATGAGGTTCACTTGAAATGTTCTCAGAATGACCCACAGATTGGAACAGTAGTTCCAAACAGTTACCAAATCAAATCTGTCATCTAGCTCATAAATAGTTATGCAATAATGCTTCATTCAATAAAGGATTATAGTACATATTGCTTTATGTTGTAGAAGCAGGCATATATGTGTGTTGGAAAATGGTAATATTCAGCAGTGTGCACTAAGTAAGTACTTCATGAAGGAGGGCATGACACAATTGAAATTCATTGATATGACCAGTAAAACAGGAAATCCTGTGCCATTATTTTCAACAATTTTCAATAATATAACAATGTGGCCTGGTTTAACCCAAGTTCAATACCAGAGCAATATTAAATTTTTAAAGCCACGCTGGTGAATAATAATATTGTTATCATACAAATTATCCTGAGCAAACCCAATGAAACTCAAGTCAATACAATAATTTTACAAATGCACTGGTAAATAATTACAATATTTCTACCATATAAATGACCCTGAACAAACCTAATCCAAATCAAAAATCCTCTCTCACAGAATATATTCATTTGTTCTTAACTTAACTTGCTCCAGATTCCTAAATTGATTTTGATCACCAACCATTTTCTTAGCTGCAATTAACTTATTTAACTTCAGCCATTTTCCATTTATCAGTTGTTATCTCCATTCCCAAGTTCCTGACATTCAAACATGATATGTTTTACATTTTCTACATTTCCACATATAGGACAAAATCCATGCTTATCACTAGTCCTAAAACCCCCTAATCTCCAAATTTCCAATTCCATCTCTCTCCTACTAATACATCTTTCTCTTTTAGTATCCTCTTTTATCTTCTAACAAAACATTAATGAACTCTTCTCCTGCATTATAGAATGTAACATCTGCCCATCTATATCATGAAACCTTACTTTAATCTGTTTCCAGAAACCTCTCTCCAAATCATCTGTTTTTAGCCATAGATCCCCCATTCCATTCCTCCTTAACTCTTCCAGAACTTTGTACACCCAATAACAATTAACTGTTCCAGACTCTTGGAATATGAAACATTCTTTCATTAAGGAGGTTTGCGACATCTTTTGTACCTTGAACCCAATACTTAACATTCTGTCTATCACACATCCTCTCACACCAACCATCCCCATTTCCAAGAGTGCTCCAGGCATTTGCAGCATTTTGTGGGATTTCCAATACAATCTTACAAAAACTACTAACTGATCTATCCATTTCCAGCTTTCCTCTGTTTTTCAATATTTCAATACTATATGCCCACCTAGACTCCACCACTGCTTTACATAATCTTTCCAACCAATTTACTGACAGCTCAGGTGCAGCAAATATGCATTCCTTTAAAGTGAATCTCTAAGTTTAACTGTTTTAACTACATAAAATTATCCTATACTGTAGTTTCATATTGACATGGTTCAATCATGTATTCCACACCATGCTGAATTGCAATAAATTGAAATTGAAGTCCAAACACAGTCGTGAAGTTTAGAAGATGACCTATACAGCAGACAGAAAAAATCTGCCACTATATAGAAATTATCAAAGTGCACAGTATTGTGCTGGAGGATTATTGACTAAGATCTATTTATTTATTTGAATGCTAAGAAAATACAAACTACAAGGGGCCTTCATCTATTCTGGCCCAGGCCATTTTAGATGTACCCCTCACAGTTACAATTTTTACAATAATTCATGATATATTAATACCTTAATCTAAATTCCAAATAAAGAGGAGACAAATTATTCACTTCTATTGCATCAGACCCTGGTCCCCAGTTATTCAGCATAACTTACTGAAATTCCAGGGGACCTGGCTCTGATCCAACCCCAGGTTCAAAAATGATATCTAACTTACTCTGTCAATACTATTATTTTATCAACTATATACTCTTCACTGATCATTTCCACTTTTTAACTTTAAATAAACACTGACCCACACTCCTGCACTCTTTTATGAATATTCTCTTTGTTGCTTTATTTTCCCTTTTAAATTTTACTTTAATGAGTTCATTTCTCCAGTTTTCAGTTTTCTTACAATCAAACACTATATGTTCTAAGTCTTCTTTCCCTCCACATAATGGGCATTCCCCTTGTGTAAAGCCTCCTCTTTCACCTTTTAACTTGTACACTCCTGCTCTTGCCCATGCTATACCTTCTCTTTCCTCCTTATTTGTTTTATCTAGGTAGAGTTCCCTTTTCCATGCCCCATTTCATCTTAGCATAACATTCCAGTGATGTCTTCCCAGTTAAATTAATAATAGTTTTTGTATCTTTTTATCTTCAAAACATCTTCTTGCCTTTTTCCAACAATCTCTAGCATTTGTATCTCTTTTCCTCCATATATCCCTAATCCTATGCTTTCTAAAATATTTTTTAAACTACGCAACTACCCTTTAGTTAAAAATGATTCTTGATATATTAAACATTGCTTTACTAGGTTATCTTCATTTAGGTTTAGAATCCAATGCCAGTATTTTAAAACTCTCTCCATAATTAAACCTTTTCTTGTAGCTCGTCCCATTTCTATTTGCACAACTTCTTTTACAGCCACAATTCATAGGTCAAGAATTTCTTTGCAAAATAAACAATGTACTATATCCACAGTTTCCCAAGAATTTTCCATTTCCCAAATTTCAATACCATGGAGCATTTGTGCTTAGACTATTGAATTATATGTTGTTTCCAGCCATTTGACTTCTAATTGTGGTATTTTAAAAAGACATCCTTTTTAATTGACATAGTTGCTTTCCCTTTTGCTAATATCAATCTTTATTGCTTTTCCCATTTTTCCCCTCCATCCATTTTTATACCTAAATAAATGCAATCATGTACTACCTTATAATCCTTGTTTCCCTTCTTCCAATTTTCATATTTACTCAACTTTCCTCCTTTCTTGCAATTTAGAATTTGTGTTTTATCTTGGTTCACCTTAAGGCCCCATTCTGAGCAATATTTATCTATTTCTTGCAAGGCTGTTTTTAGGCCAATTACTGTAATCAAACCAACTACAAAATTGTCTGCAAATAATAAACCGGGAATCTGGGTGATGTTTATAGATGGCATAAAATTGTTGTTTTCCTTTATATTTTGCAATATATCATAAATATATAAATTAAACAAAACTGAACTTAACCTACATCTTTGTCTTAACCCCTTTTCTTGTCATACTTCTGTGGTTATTAACTCTTTCTCATATCTTACACAAAAAGTATTTTCCTTATGTAAAGCTTTTAAAAATTTTAACATGTGTGCACTGACCGCTTTATCTGCAAGTTTATACCACAATGATTGAAATTCAATTTGATCGAAGGCTTTTTCCTTATCTACAAAAGTCAAGTGTAATTTCACTCTTTTGTTTTTTAATCTATTGAAGTTTTCGATATGAATATATCGTCAGTTGTTCTGCTTCCTTTATGAAATCCCATTTGGTATTCAGATAGTATGCTATATTGATCTATCCATTTTTTCAGTCTACTTGTCAAAATACCAGTGAAAATTTTTCCCACATTAGATAATAAAGCCACACCTCTATAACTGTTGAGTTTATCTATACTGCTTTTACCTTTGTATATTGGGTGTATAATTGCTTTTCTCCAATTCTGTGGTATGTATCTTTTTGTTTTATTAAATTGAATATATTTGTCAGTACTCCCACTCTATCCCTATTATTGCACCATTCCTTTAGAAATTCTGTTGGCATACCATCTATTCTAGTTGCTTTGTTTATTTTCAACAGTTTGACCTGTTCTATTATTTCTTCATTTTTTATTTCACTATCCAATATTTCTACACAAAATTATTACTAATTCCTATAATACTCCTACCTCCCATATACCCCGATATTTCATAAAGCTTGTAAAATAATCTGACCACTCTCCCTGGGATATATTAGGTGCTCTGGTATATTTTTTGTATGTTCATTTTATAACCTTCCATATTTTACTTGTGTTTTTATTGTTTATCATAATAATTACTATATTAGCATTTTCCAGCCCCCATTTATTTTTCTTATTATCAATCAGTTCCTGTTAGTAATTGTTACTTTCCAGATAACCAACCATCTTTAGATATCTCATCTCCTATCTCTCTCCATTTTACTAATGTTTGTTTCATTACTGTTTTATTTACTCGACATTCCTTCCCTAGTTTCATTTTTCCTCTTTTTTAATAACATCTCCTCACCTGCCCATTTCATCACATATTTTAGCAAGTTCATGCTTTTTGTAATTCCTGTTCTGTTATCACACTTTTTATTCCAAGCTGGCAAGTCATGCCTACATTAGAATCTAATAACTGCAAGAATTTACTCTTACATTCTTACTTTCATTTCAATTTCTTATATTCATGACTAAGATAGCAAAAATTTCTGAAGCTATAAAAATTATGTAGGCATTTCACAATTTGATGGAGCAATTTTACATGAAGAAAGTTATTATTTGTAAATTGAATGCTGTGGCTGTTGACAGCCAATCAAAAGTAAATCAGAATGCAAATCTGTTTGCAATATTTGCCTGATTTTAGAGATTCAACTGATTTATCTGTTGATTTCTTACCAGTAATGAAGTATGGGACATTACTATCATGTCATTTTATTTAAGAGATATTTTAAATCTCTCTAGATTAGGAGTGGTGATTTATAGCATTTTAAAATTAGAAATTTAGCATTTGTTCATTTGCAATTTAGTATTTCATAGCATTTTGAAGAAAAACATAATTTGAGTTATTCTGATAAGTATGTTTTGAAATAAAAATTGTCAGTAATTAATAATTTTAGTATTAAGTACTTAATATGGTTTTGTTTTATTTTAAACCCCAAAATTTAATTACCTTTATTAGTTCTCATTTTATTTATGTTAACTGTTTGTATAATTGCTTGGGCTTGTAGGCCATAGTCCAGCAGATGTTGAAACACCTGATGTTTCACCCATCTCTCCATCAGGCATCTTCAGAGGATAACTTTAGCTACTCAGTCTTTAGTCCTCCTCTGAAGATGCTCAACAGAGAGATGGGCGAAACGTCTGCTGGACTATGCCCTACAAACCTGGAAAGTTCATTTTATTGAATTAATTGCTTGTCTTTGCTAAAATGTAAATGTGGAAATGGCATTAAATGTATGGCTCTCTCTCTTTGTTTTTAAGAATAAGATAAAATTGAATACATGGTATACAATCTTAAAATAACTTATTTTGACCAGTACTCTTGAAAAGTTGGATGGTCTACTTTGTGAAGAGGGATATTAGTCTCCAAAAACATCTTCACTGTGTCTTAAACAAAATTACTTTTTCTAGATTTTGCACTTTTCACTTTACCATGCATCATTTGGATGGTGGCTTGCCTCCTTACTTCACGTTATTCCTCTTATTTATTATTGAAACTATATTTGCATTGAGATGCCTCTGACTTTTGACATACCTGTGTAAATCTTCCTTATTTTGCCAATCCAGGCCCTGATTAAACAATTTACACATTAAAAATTTACCATCACTGATATAAACTTTTCTGTTTATAATTTTCTGCCCACAGTTTTATTGATATTTTTGACCTCACCATCTTGACATTTGTTGACTTGACTTACTCGAAGGGAATGAAACATACAAAACTCAGTAAAATGTGTGATGGTCGAAAAACTGGATGGGTTTACACTTCACAGGAGGGGTTACTTTCCACATTTCAGAATGGTGGTGCTCAAGTGAATTGCATCATAAATATTCCAAGGATGTACAAACTGCTCACTTGAAGTTTCCAGAAGAAAATCAAAGATATTTGGAAAAAAATTGTTTATTTTCCATTTATTTTAGTATAGTCAATTTTGCGTTTCATCATGCTATATTGCATTTGCAAACAATCTCTACCTATAGGTGGTAAATACTTAATGAAATTTATTTATAATGGGGTTATAATGAGTTATTTTTCTATTGTGGGGTGTGGTGACCATTAGAGGTGATAGAATAATATATAAGAAGAAATTTTTTTTTAAGAAATAATAATAAGTGTGTGCCGAATATTTTGCAATCCTTTTTCTGTGAATTAACTGTGAGGTTAACATAGGTTTGCGGTTTTCAAACAGGACTCTGCAATGACACATACAGCCTACATCTCATAGCATGTAATTCATGAACTATTCAACGATGTCATCAGTAACAGCATATGGTCCCCTGGGTCCCCCAATTCAATGCACTGCAATTTTTATCTCTGGGGAAAGGGCTTAAAGGAAAAAGTGAACAAGACTTGAAGTGAAAAATAACATTTGTGAAGGAATTTCTTCCATTGGTAAATGTAATAAATTGGTTTTAATTTGCTGCCACATCCACTTTTTTCCTCAGATTTGACTGCAACAAACTTCTGAAGCTGAGGAAATTCCTTTGTGGAAAGAAATTTTCATCTGATGAAGAACTTAAACTATCTTTGGGAGTACTTTGCAGGTTTGGTGGAGTGTGACTTAGGTGATTGGATAAAAGCTTCAGAACATCACAAAGTGCTTGACTGTCAAAGGAGACTGTGTTGAAAAATAAGACTAATTTCAAAAGAGTCATCCTTTATTTTGTGCTCCATTCAAAGAACTTTTCAAATGACCCTCATTCCTTTTTTCATCAAGAATGATGTCCTCTACAATGTATGTTTTTTAGTTGGAAATACAGCCAAGGAATTGATTAGTATTTTTGTTAAAATTATTAGAGATTATATAAATGAGAGTGGATTTTTTTAATCTAAAATGTTATAATTTTATTTATTTATTTTTTTAAGGGAAACGTAATATTTACCATATGATATGATGAATGAAATAGGTTGCTGGTTGTCTCACCTCTTTAAAATGTTATACAGTGGTGAGATGTAGCAAACTTGAGGAGCGCATTGCTGCTGAATGGGAGCGAAAGAGACAGGAATGTGCTGAGGCAGTCTTCAGCCAAGTCAGAGCAGAGCTACAACAGTACAATATTAGACAGCTCTCTAGTCACACAACCTGCATTAGAGATATCTCCAAACTCTCAGCTGGTGATGAGCTATACAGATTGATGGAATGTTCATCTGATCCTGGAGCATTAGAGGTATGTGGGTGGGTATGAAAATAATCTCATATTATAAATATTAATCCCAAATTGTCTCAGATAATTGCTAGGATCCTCAAAGAAAATCAACTGATTATTCAAAAAATAACTTTAATAATTATACCGAGGGATAATAAAAGAATACCTCAGCCTCCCAGAAGTAGCACATATTTACATAAGTATGTTAGAAACACAAATAGTTGAAGCTTTTGCTTTTGTATGTAGATGATGTCTTGGAATAGTAAATGAAAAATGGAAAGGATGAAATAAAATTATTCAACCCACAAGACAACACCATTACATTCACAAAGGAAATAGAGAACAACATATCCCTTCCTGGATATAAAAATTATAAAAATGGCAATATATTGGAATAATCCAAATTAACAAAAACTCACAATAATCAACAACCTGATATTCAGATTAACAAACTTACCATAAGCAGGACAGAATACAGTTCTGAGTACCAAAAAATCATAGATTATAGCACAGAAAAATGTTGCAAACTGGTTTTCCAAATTAAATGTTTTGCACAAAAACAAGTTTCTTTATTTAAAAATGAATAAATTATTTAAAAATAACTCTCATAAGTTGCATAGTGCTATGTAAGTGCAAACTGTCATATTATTGCAGACAATGCTGAGTGAACAGCAAAGACAAGCCATAGCAGAGTATCAGATGCAGCAACAACAACAGCTGCAGCAAGAACTGCAGGACAGATTGCAGCAGAAGTTGGGAGATGTGTCCTCAACTTCTCGTACTGTCATTCCTGTCTTCAAAGTACGCTGTATAGATCCAAAATCGCATTCCTCTCAGTCTGCTATGCTTTCTATATGGCGACCTTCAGAAGAGGTCATGCACATGTTGAAAGAAGGTGTCACAGTTAACCTCTTCAATGTTACTGCTGCTGGGCTAAGGTAATGCACATATAAACTGATATGCAGTTATAATTGTTTATTGTTATGAATGAAATTAAAACATTTAAATTCTGATTATTTTTCCCATTCTATGGAACTGAACTAAATAATTATACATAAATCAAACTGAAAGTTCTGCAAACTTAATATTTATGCCCATAAATTAGTTTTCAACCCAACAGCTGTTTACAAATCCAATAGTTACTTATTTTACTTCTTCTTCTACCACTTCTAAAGAAAGTGGTGCATTGTCTTATGAGTGAAATGTTTATGAAAGAATTAAGAGTGTTGAAGATTCTAGCCATTTTAACCATTTTAGAATTTTAACCCTTCCCATGGGAAAGAGATTTTAACTGGTTTAAAAATAGGTTTTATATAAAGCAATTACATACGTTGTACTGTGTTGATTCCGATCAAGTTTTATATTAAATGAGAAATAGCTTAAATTAGATAGAAATTTATAATTAATATCTTCAGGAAAGATAGCAGAAATGTACAGGAGTTTTCGAGTAAAAATAAAAATAAATTGAATTCAGTACTAAGAAGGGAAGTAAACTGAATAATTTAAAGGGAAGTTAGTAGTTGTACGTCTAGATAATATGGAAATTTTTGGTGTAAGATTAAGGCAAGCAAAGAGCCTGAATTGAATCTTTAGTCATATAGATTACCACAAACAATTTAATAAATAATTAAGTTTTAAAAAGGAATTAATTGCTTTTGGAAAAAAGTGATGGCTGGAGGTGGAATTATATTACATTGATGTAATTATTAAGCTTGTAATATTGGAAATTGTGAAGAATAAATGTGACTTGATAGTAGGTATTTGAGAAATAAAGGAATTAGTAGTTTATAGAGACTGAAGCTAACTGATAAAATACTGGTACAGGTAGAGTATAGAAATATTTTGTTTTAGTATCTTGATTTTAGTATCAGAGCCTGGTCCCATGGAATTCCAGTAGGCTGTTGTTGATGAACCGGGGACTGGGGACAGCCGCAATTAAGTTAAAAATTGTGTACTCTGTTTAATTATTTAGAATTTAGATAAAGGTGCTAATGTAAAAACAATAATTGCATTACATTTTTATAATCATGAGAAGTTTACACCTAAAATGGCCTGGATCAGACATTTGGAGGCCTCTTTGTAGTTTCTACCTGTATTTTGCATTTTTCTTAGCATTTCAATAAATTTCATTTCATATACAGGGTGTTAATGAACTACCCAAAATAATTTTAGAGAGTGTAGAAATGTATATAAGCAATTTGAGATAGGCACTGTATGGTCCACAACTAAACATAACACGTTTTATGGTATTAAGCATGTTTGCATCAGATGCTGATAAGTCAATGTTAAAATCAAGCCAGGTGAAAAATTGGTTTGTATAAAACTGGCTTGCAAGCATAGAAATATCAATTTTCCACAGCCCATTATCAGTGTATTCAAGATTTAGGTATTATAAAAATTCCTCAAATCTCGAACTAATCATGTCTATTAACTGCCTTCTTGCAATGTAGCCGACTGTAGAGGAACCTCTTTTAACTGTCTGTGTGGTATAATGCTTAATGCAAAAGCTGATGTTCCGCAGGCTGTGGGTTGAATTCTTGTCATGTCATTTAATTTTTTTTTATTTAATATAAAGTGATGCGATATGCACACTAAAGTATTATGAATGAAATTTAGGTAACTTTTGAATATACGACACCCAACTCATTAGGATTACTCGTAATTCTACCTTTTGCAGGCAAGGATTATAATTATATGAATTGATATGTTAAGATTTAAGTGCATGAATTGAAACATCCTCTTGAAGGCTAAATGCTGATCTATTAGGTCCTAGTCAGAAAACAGAGAGAAAAAAAAAAGTGATGAACGAGTCTCAAACTTGAAAACAAATATCCCCCTCTTACTCTCTTGAAAGTTAATGCCATAACCATGGTGCAAGAGTGATACATCCTGAAATCCCCCTTCATTATTTATTTTATGCTTTCAAGGGGCATCTTCATTAGCCAGTGGCATACTGGCACTTTTTAAACTTATAGCCATAGCTTTGAAATTTGAACAGAAAGGCCATAAGTTATCTACCCCAAATTGCTTATATAAGACATATCTACATTCTGAAATTATTTCAATGTAGTTCATTAACTATATAAAGTAATTTTTTTTTGTTTAAAATAGTCTACAGTACAGTAAAAAGGTGCCATACCACATTTGCTTTCAGGAATGGTCTTCTACAATTATCAGCAGGGAGACATACAAGGTATCATCCTTTGCTTTGTCAGATGAAGATGTTTCCAGAAAGGGTAGTAGTGCCTCTTGATAGGGCTGCAGCAGCAGACTTCCACCCACCTTATGGAGAATTGGATATTGTGGGTGTAGTGGCATACATAGGTGCTGCACCACAATACAATACTGGGTTCCAGATGGTGTATCTTTGTGATATTAGTCTTAATGTCTTAGGTGTTGCCTTCTGGGGAGGAGTGAAGGTTAGTGTTGGTCTTATATTTTTATTCTTTAGTTTTACAATTTCATTTACAATGGTTGTGTGCATCTTAATGCTCAAATATTCAAACACTTGAGACAAATTAATAAACAAAACCATTAAGTATAAAATTTAATTTTGTGTCCGAACCAATACAATGAAATGACTAATATATACTTAATTATCTAGTGATTCAATTTAATAATCATATGCTCCACTTACTGTTGAATTATGCAAAACTAGTGAGTTGACTCGCAGCTGAGGATACAGGAAAAAGCCTGCAATTCAACAGTAAATGTGGCATAAGATTATCAAATCGACTCACTAGATAATTAAGAAAATAAAACTATACTGTTCCAGAAGCAATATAATTATGAGAGTCATATTTATGAATTCCAAAGGAATATACCTATTGAGGTTTTACCCATGAAAAGATTTTTGAAAAATTTCTTGAAATCATCATTGATCCCTGCCTACTAGACACTGAAAATAACAATGAAAAAAAATTGTATATATATGTCTGTTATGCTCTAGCAGCTGCAATTTTTGTTTTTCTCAATGAAACTCGGCATACAGGGACCAATTAACAAACAATTTGAGTTCATTAACAGCAAAATTGATCCAATGAACATAAACTCATGAATTTCAATATTCCGAAAGCAGACAGTATTCTGTACAAGTTCATGAACAGACCGTCAGAGTCCTCCCAGTTGCCTACCCTTTCCAACTTAGCATGATCCACAGCTGACAATGTGAGCAAAGATCTCATAAAACACGTCCTGAATTTTTAAATTTTGAGAGTGAAACGTTAAGAGTGTTTTATTATTATATTAATATTTTAAATGTTTTTAACCTAATCTGTTTCCTTGATCATTAAGAGTGAGGCCAAGAAGGTGTTTTTAAGCATTTTAAAATATTTTATTTACTGGAGATTTTATATTTGTTTTCACCGATTTGCTACCTGAATACATTAGAATTGGAATTTAATATGGGTTTCAGAATTATATTTGTATGTATCATGCTCTGTAATAAACTTTAGAAAAAATTTGTGTTAAATGTTTTTATTACAATAACATTCCAGTAGGCAACTGCTGATGAGCACCACGGGACTCATCTAATCAAACTGGAATATTTGGATTGAAGTATTAATAATTAAAAATATTGTAATATATTCATAATGTTATAAAGATGTTACTAATTACATATTTGTTTATTAAATTTTGATTGGTGTTATTGCCTTCTGAAATTACCGAAGGCACTGATCCTGTTTATTATATTTTAATGTTATTTTAATAATAAATACAGGGTGATCCAAAATGATGGACACACTTTCTGTTGGCTATATTTCCTGAACTATATGTTGTATATTAATTCTGTAAATTACATTTGATTACACATCATGAAGGTTTACAAATGTTCAATATGCTTCCCTCTGGCTGCACAAATAATATCTAGATGGTAGCTGAATTCATCCCACACTCGATGAAGAGTGTCTTGCATCATTGAATTCACCACAGTTGTGATACGGTTTCTTAGGTTATTCACATTCATCAGAAGAGGTGGTACATAAATGCATCTGTCACAAACCCCACAAATAGAAATTGCAGAGTGTAAGATCAGCTGACCTCAGTGGCCAGAACAGAAGTGCCAAGTCTTCTTTCCCATGCAGCCTATCCATTGTTGAGGTAGACATTCATTCAGAAAACGTCAAACATTCCGATGCCAATGGTGTGAAGCCATCCTGCTGAAAAATTTAATCTCCTAAATCTTCATTCATTTGAGCAACAAGCCAATTTTGCAGCATGCTAAGATATCTTCCTCCAGTAACCGTCTTTTTGTCAAAAAAGAAAGGTTCATAAACCATTGTCAACGATATGGCGCAAAACACATTAACTTTGGGACTGCACTGCACATGTTCCACTGTTATATAGGGATTTTGTATCCCCCATATCCGAATGTTGTGCCTGTTGGCTGTCCGACTTAGGGGAAATATAGCTTCAATACTAAAAATTACACAAGGTAAATTACACTGTTCATTTTCCATGTTTTGGAGCATACCGTCACAAAATCTTACACATTTTACCTTATAGTTTGTGCGAAGAGCCTGTGCCAGTTGTAGATGGTATGGTTTGTACACTAACCAGCCTCAATACATGCCAGACAATTGTGTGCGGTAGTGTAAGATCCTTATTCATTCTACTAATTGATTTTATCACTACAATGCAGTGCTGAGAACTCTAGTGGTAGTTTTTGCAACTATACAACATCCACTTTCAAATATACTTGACAGCATTCAAGTACAATATAAAGTGCAGGAAATATAGCTGATTCAAAGTATGTCCATCATTTTGAATCACTCTGTATTTTGTATGTTGATGTATGAGAAATAAAATTGTGTATATATGTTTAGTACATTTAATTGTTTTTAAATAGAAATATGTTTTTGTTTTATTGAAACATATGAACATCTTAAATACATACAGTAACTTGCAACTTTCTTTGGTAAGCTCCTTGTCTTCCAAGCTGTTCTTTCTTGTTTAATAACTCTGTACATTTTTTTTTCTTCTGCAATTGTTTATAATGAGAAAGTATAATGTGCATTTGAAGAACTGGATGACGAATCTGTCACAGAAGATTTTGACTGAAAAAGAAATGGTATGTTCTATTTTAGTGTTGGGTGTATTGGGTGACCTGGACTGGAGAGGAAAAATGCAAAGTTTTCATTAACAGAAAACTTTATTTTTCATTTAATGTACAGACAGTAAGTGATTAAAATCTCACAAGAAATCTTTTACTTGACATTTGCTCTTCCTTCAAATTCATTCCATAAGCCTTTTTATTTTTTATAACTGCTTTGTATGTTTGTGCCATATCTAAAGGCACAAAATTCTACTATTCATAAAAATTTGGCTCTCTTGGATGTCTGATTGCTTTATTTTCCATATTTGCTAAAATGCAAACGCACAACAAAAATAATGATGGACTTGATCCAGGATTACAACGAAATCATGAGATCTTTTAAGCAGCGAGAGTGATGAATTGCTTCAAATCAAGAAAATATGATATATTCAAGCATAACAAAACTGCAATACTGTGAGGAAGCGAAATCAATGGTGCATAGGCTTTCTCGGTATTCCACAGTATTGTCTTTACTGCAGTTTAGGAAAGGCTGATAAAAACCCAAAGCTAGTGCACTCAGGCATAAGGGAAGGTGCATGAGATCATGAACTCCAAACTGCATATATCATTAAGTAAAAATTGTACTTACGAAGCTGTAGACAATGGAGTGGTAACATATACTACATTAATGTGTTCAGTTGTTTACACTAACTCCACTTACTTATTTAAAACTTTGGACTAGTTTCGGGAGAGGTTCCTCCCATCATCGGCTGTTGTTGACTGAATGTCGTTCGAAACGGGGGATGGATGCCCGTTCGCTCCTGTGGTGGTATCTTGTGGTTCTAGTAGAACCACATTCAGTCAACAACAGCCGATGATGGGAGGAACCTCTCCCGAAACTAGTCCAAAGTTTTAAATAAGTAAGTGGAGTTAGTGTAAACAACTGAACACATTAATGTAGTATATGCTTATATCATGCTCCACTATCATATTATTTTAAGTAAGTTGTACTTTTGCTGCATACTTATAAGGAAGTTTTAGTGTATTTGAAAGTTCTCTAGATGCAAACCAAACTTATTTTCTTACGTCTACATGGTACTTTTATGACAGATCCCTAACAAAGTATAATCCTAAAAAATTAACATAATGAGTTGATCTATCATTTTTCCATTTAACATTATTTCAGATATGCAACAACACAATTTGTCACTACAAAGTTCATAAATTATATTTCATTGCAGTTACTTTTTGCCCCCCTTCCCCCTTTTGATACATTTCAGTAATGTGGATTGAAATTTGTAATATTATAGCTTAACAATGTCTTTGTATTCTAGAAAACATGTTAACATATTAGTAAATATCATTATTTTTATATTAGTTATGACTTTAAAGTACTTTTTTTTTGACAGCAATATGGTTGGGAAGAGCTGTTAGTACCCAAAACTGTAGTAGCTGGGAGCAATTTGAGCAAGCGTCATGGTGCAGCAGTGCGTTGGATACCTTGTGTTTATGCATCAGAATACTCAAGTTTTTCATCTCATCCACGGCTGACGCATCTTTATCAAGCATATACATCACTACAGCAGCTTCTACAGCAACAGGTGCAGTTATTTACATTGTTATAGAATAGGTTTCTATTTTCTTTCATGTGGTTCATTCTTTTCCCTTTTGATATTTTTTAATACTTTTTCTGTTTGACATTTCTTGCCCAATGCTACAGGCGAAAGGATTTCAAATAAATATTTAAATAAGAGTATAAAATTCAAAATCATAAGTAATATCTGCTTATAAACATAAAGTCGGTCTTGGTGGTGTAGTGGTAACCATACTTGCCTTCTAAACCCAAGGTCGCTGGTTCAAACCCGGCCAGGATCGATGGATTTTTTCGGGCGTAAACATCGTAAGTATGTATATAAAAATAATCGTAAGTATGGCTTCCTTCGGGAGGGAAGTAAAGCCGTGGGTCCCGTGTCGTACATTTACGGCACGATAAACAACCTCAAGGTCGAAAGAAGAGGCCTCTGAGCAAAATTTGTCAGTTCCTTCACGCCCTAAATAGAATGGGACGCTGATGACCTGAGATGTTAAAGAACATCCTTAAACAAACAATTAAAAAAAAACATAAACATAAAGAACAACTTATCAATATACGAGAGTGGTCTGAAAAGCTCTTGGCCTCAAACATTAATGGCAGCACAACTGCAATGAATTTTTCCACTAAGTTGATACATCTGTTATAAGCATTCTTGAAAAATTGCAAGTTATTCTATTATGTTGTTTGCTGTATACTGCTGCTTGAAGTAAGATCTTTGTCTCCATTTACTGACATGGATCAAATCCAGTATTGTGTAGTGATAAAATTCTTCATAAAAGAAGGTTTAATACAAAATGAAATTCATGCAAAGTTTATTAAAATGTATGGAGCTTCTTTGCCTGCAATTTTGATGATAAAAAACTGATAAACCACATAAAGGATGTGCAGAATGTGCAACAACACCAGAAATTGTTGAAAAAGTGCATGATATGGTGCTGGACAATTGGTGAATCAATCTGTATGAATTACTGAGGCTAAAAGCATCTCTAAAGAGTGCACAGAAATATCTTGCATAAAGAATTAGTGAAGATAAAGCTTACTGCAAGATAGATGCTATGTTTTCTCACAGTTTTCTGTTAGCAAATTCGTGTGAGAAGCTCTGAGCAGGCTTGGAGAGATTTAACAGGAACAAAACAAATTTTGTATGCAGATTCGTATAATGGATGAAACTTGCATTAATCACCACACCAGAATCCAAACATCATCAAAATTGTTTCATCAACTGGAAAGGTCATGGCATCAGTATTTTGGGATGCTGAAGGCATTTTGTTTATAAAAGGATAAAATAATAACCAGGGAGTATTATTCTGATCTTTTAACCAGACTAAATGCCAATATTCATGAGAAAAGACCTGATTTGCAGAAGGAAAAATTCGTCTTTAATCAGGTTAATGCACTTGCCCAAAAAAGTGGTTTGCCAATGGCAAAACTAAAGGATCTGTATTTTGAATTTTTGGAACATTCACTCTACTCCCCCGATCTGGCTACCTCCAGCTTCTATCTCTTCCTGAAGCTTAAACTTTTCCTCATAGGACAGCATTTTTCATACAACCAGGAGGCAATTGTAGTTGAAGATGTATATTTTGCAGACCTTCCAGAAAATCTTAACCAGAGGGATAACGGCGCTGGAGCAATGCTGGAATAAGTGCATTGCTCTTAAAGGAGTTTATGTTTAAAATTAGAATAATAATTTTGCACTTTCATATTAGCTCAAGAATGTATTATTAACAGAGAAGTGATCTACACCTAGTTTGGCAGTAAGTTTTGCTACAAAGTTTTTGTTGAATAACAAAAAAGTACTTCAGTATTTTAAATAACATGACTTTTACGTGTGTGGTACTATATATGCTATATGTTAATTTAATGAATTTAATAATGAACTTGGCTATTTGTCCAAGCTCAAATTGCCATCATGTTGAATACATAATCCATATACCTCCAAGTTCTTTGTGACATTTTTTCAAAACTGCAGATGTGATTGTTGCCGGTACTCTTGTTCAAGTTCAGCATTGGTTCCATAGCAATGCGTGGCAATCTTCATTTTGATAATATCCTATAACGAGTTATCACATGTCAGGCAGAGTTACATGTAACCATGGGAGTAATGCTGGCTATAGATGTTGGGGACCCATACCCAATCCAGTATCCAGAGAGTTTTATTGTTTAACAAATCACAAACAGTATGAGCAAAGTGAGCTGGAACTCCATTTTGCTGTGTCCACAGCTCTTCCATTAGTCCTGTCTTCCAGTCTTCCAGTAGGGGGATGAGCCAAGTAGTGAGCATTCATGAATATGATACAGCATATTCATTCCTGTCCACATCATAACATGTGGTGGGTTGTGTTCAAGTGTGGAAATGAAATGAGAAATTGCCTTCTACCAAACAACCAATTTCTCTTTCACTTGCTGTGGAATATGGCACTCATCTGTGAATATAACAGTGGACCTTGATATGTCTGTTTGGAATGTTGCTAGAAGAGACCAACATGCATCAAGATGCTTATTCACATCTGCATCAGACAGCCCATCGATGAAAGTCAAATGATACTGCCTCACCTTTAAGTTCTTCATCTTGTAATCAAAAAGAGTTGATTGTGGAATGTCATGTTCAGCAGCCTGTTTTTTCCATCATCAGCAGAAGACCAGCTGTGAGAAGCCATACTCTTAAGACAATCGAAGAAATTTATCGAACATATCCAACATCTGCGTCTCAAAGTTTTTGATTGATTTTTATTTTTGATTATGTAAATTTTTTCCCATGTCATTAGTTCCAAAAGGTTGCAAATGTGTTTCAATAATTTTGCTTTTCTATTAATTTTTAACCAAAAGTAGACTGCCACTTCCAATTTCTCTATCTTTGTAATGTAACAGATATTAATTAAATTTTCTTTGGTACAGGTTTTCAATTTTTTTTCATTTTTTCAATGTATACATGATCACAGTTTTTGTAATTGATTTGCTAGATAGTTGACTTCCTGTCAGAAGGTATAGGTATTTTGCAGGAAGATTTTAATGCTTTTTAATACTGTGGTACATATTTTTTTTAATTGTCTATCTTTTTTTATTTGTAATAACAAACTTGTGTCTTTGACATTTTTAATTGTTTTAAATTTTTTAATCGTTTTATCTATTATTTTGTAAAATTTTAAAGATGAATGTATTATGTATGGGAAAGAGCATAGTGTGTTCCATTGTCTAATTGAATGTGAAATGTAAAAAGGATGAGGGATGGTATCTGGTATGAAAAATGGGACAATATGAGGGTAGAGAAAATAAACAAAATTATGCAATTCTTAGGAAAAAGTAAGGGATAAGGAAGGAGCTAGAGGGTCATACAGTTGTGAAAATTGTAATTTATTTTATGGGCCCTTTATCATACATATAATCTGGTGGTTAAGATATGGGAGAACCTTAGTTTAGGTGGTGCTAAATTCTTAGATATTTTGTTTGTTTTTATGTATTTAATTGTAATGTTGTTTGCTGAAATAAAAGTTCATTCATACTAATTTTTTTAAGGAAATCGTGATGTAGTGCTGTGTTGATAATGTATTGGTATTCTTCTTTGTATTCCTTTATACTGAGTGGAACATTCACCAATCTGTATGTGAGGTTAAGTATAAGTGCTACCAAACCAACTCTGTATCGAAATTATTTTACTACTTCACTGTTAGTAACTTTAAGAGTATAAGTTCATAAGGAGCTGTTTATTAATGTTTTATAAAGTTATAACATGAAAATGAAAGTTCTTTGTTCTATATTGAATCTTCAAAACATGAAGATGCCTCAAAAAGCAAGATCCAAACAAATTAATGACACTGTTATTATATTGCAGGACTTAAAGAAGTTTCATATTGCCTGTGAAGAGAAGGTCACATCTCTTCTCCAAGGGGCTACGCCAACTTCAGCACGAAGCAGACTACCATTACTATCTTCAGCAGCCAGTGTTTCATCACCATCTGCCAGAAATGCAGAACTGTTGCATAAAACCCCAGAAACCTCTGCAGTTCAGCGCAGGATACATAAACTTGAACAATATGGGGAACCTCCAGCATTGTCTCCATTAGTGTCACTTCCAGTGCAGCCTTCATTAAGGAAAGAGTTTCATGTTCCTGCCAGAAGACTTCCCTCTCCAAAGACAGATGCTGTTGATGACAGCCCACCATTTAGCTTGGAAAGTGATCCTGGTTGAAGAGATGAAAATAATGTAAATTGCTGTCACTGTATATCTCAACCATATACATATGATAGACAAGCTTTAAAAGACCTTTAATGCATATAGCATGTAGATGATTAAAATGGCTTTAAATACATGTTTGCTTAAGTGGATCATATTCTTCCAGGCATAAAATCTGTATTTTTTAACCATGCTGTGAATAACTGCAGATTTTAGTACCCAGTATAGTAAATTTCAGATTATTTGTATCAACAGGTTTTGCACACAAGCATGGCTGTATCCTTTATGGAGTTTATGCCTTCATTGTCGCTGCAGCCAACTGTTTCAGAAAACCATAATTTACATTAGGCAAATTATGCATGCTTTGATTCTCTCATCATCATAAAGTCAGGAGTTAACAGTAACCTGAATGCAATGAAACCTCAATGCATCAGTTTTTAAAGGGTCATGATGTAAACAATTTTAGATCATGTAAGCAAGAAAAATTTAAGAACTTCTATTAGTTGGCAAATATATTACAGTATTTAATAAAAAGCTACAAATTCTTGTGCAAAAGCTGTGTATTTCATAATAAAAATTTTATGGGTAGGCTAGAAGTTTAACTGCTGATTTTGAACGAAACATACTGGGCTTTAATGATTTGATCATAAAAGGTGACTCAAATATAAAGGTATCTAGAACTCGCAGGTAAGCACCTGCTATTTAATGAACAGAGTATAAGCATGGTAAAGTGTTACACACCATTAAACTTTTTTTTTATCTATTTATCTTTTATCTAACGAGTTCCTAAAATATGTCATTAAACCTCTGAGTTCAGTCAATGTTATAGTTTCCTATACAAGCACTTAAATTACATGCTGTTATAACTAGTAGGTGAGGTTCTTCATAGAATAGAAGGTGCCACCCTTAATTTTCCAACTTAACCATGTTAAGTACAATTTTTTAATGTAATTTACCTTTACTTCAATGTGTGAGCACTATTTTTTTCAACTTCAGAGTGACTCTTTAAGTAAGCGATGAGACATCACACAGCATAATTGACTTCCCTCCATCATTATCACCACCATTGCCAAAGCTAATTCACCATTTGAAAGTTGGCTATAGGCACATAAAGATATCTGCTATAAGGCATGTTCTAAAAGTTCTCGGCCTGAACAAGAAAACACAAGATTTAAGGGATTTTTATATATATTTATATTTTCAACATAGTCACATTGTAAATGAATATATTTAGTTCAATGACTTTTAAGCTTTTTAATACCCTCAGTAAAATAAGATGTGTACAACTCTGAAAAATGAACATGTCTCAGATTTCACCTCATCGTTTGATGTGAATTTTCTTCCACTTGGCCATTTCTTCAAGTGTGGGAAAAAAAATAATCATTGGGATCCAATCCGACAAATATGTTATATGTGGAAGCGAAGGTCATGCAGTTTTGCAGCAATAATCCCGGATGTGTGTGAAGGTGTGTTATCATAATGAAAGAGAGCTTTTTTTTTTCACCAAGTGTAGACATTTAGTCTGAATGGCATCCTTCATTTGGTCCACTAATGAGGCGTTATACTCACCAGTGATGGTTCTGCCCCTCTGGAGATAGTTTATGAGGACCACACTAGAGCATTCCATTTGCATACCTTTCCTAAAATTATGTTAAAACTTCATAGGCAGAATATAGTACGTAATTGCACATATCAATCAATAAAATTTTTTGTCAAAGAGTAGTTACCTTTGGTTATAGACTAGTCAAGTATAAAACGATAATAATGGAAAAAAAAAGAATGGAAAAGCTCTTTAAAATACTATATTAACATATAAAAAAATACTAATAAAAAATTCATTAATATAATAAAATAGATTGGCAATAAACCAATTTTTGATGCTAATTTAAATCTATTTAAACTTACAGAATGGATTTCTATTAAACTTATCCACTGAGATGGTATTATACCACTTTTCTTTTTGACAATCTTATGTAAAGAGTAACTAAGAAGGATTATTCCTAATGACATAACTGTATGACTGATCCTAGGAATTAAAAATATTTAAATTTGCCTTCATAAAAACCAAGTAATTGAATATAAATTTATTAATAACTGCCAGTATAAGCACCCTGTTCATTTGTAAACTTATTAAAAGTTAGAAACAATGAAGTAGATATATTATTATCTGCATAAAGAAGTGGGTATTAGGTGACACTATATTTCACTGATTTATCAGATGTTTCAAGAGCTTTTGGTCTCATGATGGGACTTGTTGGTAGCTGTCTCTTTCTCTAATCTCAGGGAATTAGCAATGTGGAAAAACATTTTCATATTAAAGAATAAGCATCTTAAATTCAATTTTGTGTTGGAACTAATACAATGAAGCAATTCATTTATTCCTA
This sequence comes from Metallyticus violacea, assembly GCA_030762175.1. NCBI lineage: Eukaryota > Metazoa > Arthropoda > Insecta > Mantodea > Metallyticidae > Metallyticus > Metallyticus violacea. Next base: position 14,730,943 of record CM060840.1, on the reverse strand, counting down.
ATTAGCTAGTGAGTTGAATTAACTCTCTTTGCTCCACCTTAAGAGTATTAAATCAACTTACTACCTAATTAAGAATAAAATAGCATCTTATGAATTTTGGCATCCCATCATGTTTAGCTGCATATTGGAACCACCAGAGGTCACAATGTCACCAGTCAGCATTAGTGGGTTCCCAGCTGAAGATGAGATTGAAAGGTCTTGAAACATGTTCTAGCAAATTAATCAGTTAATTAGGATTACCTAATACTTACTGATTTCTTTATGTGTATACTCTGTTCAATTCTGTTTCTGGGTAACCATTTTATAAAATATTACAAAATGTTACAAAGACAATAAACTAATGACAGCTAATTGCTAGCAAAAAGCAGACCTGCCAATTTGAAATGGGCTCACTGTACTTGAACTTGTGTTCAGTTAAAAGAAATATCCATAGAATCATAAACAAAATATAATTTATATACAGATTTTCAATACTTAAGAGTCATACTGTAAAGATCTTTTTCAATAGAAATAATTTGTTATAATCTGTTAGCAAAATTAAACTAGAAAGTCAGCTATATGAGCTTGCTCAAGAGCAATAAAACTTGCTTAAAATATGAATTGATATGTGGAGAACATATACCAGTGATATTTTAGCATGCTGTGTGTAATGTAAATTGTGTGAATGGGAATGAGATAAATTAAATTCCTTTAAATTCACATAGTCACAGATTTAATATTATTTTGCTGTATGCCTCAAGAAAATTTTGAAAGATAATAGTGATTTATGTATATACCCTTGTAGCAATGTTGCTGTACAAATCTCAGAAGTAACTGATGTATATTCAAATAGCTACTTAAGTATGTTCTAGAACTATTAAGATGTAAATCTGTTGTTTTTAAATTAGAGTGCAGTTGTATACTTTTAAGTGCATTTGCAGAAACAATTTTATGATCATAAATCAGTGCTGTTGGACCTGAAGTTATGTTAAGTTTATAATACACTGTATTTTATCATAAATGACAATTTATACAAAGATTTTATATGTGTACTTTATTTATATATGATAATAACCCATATATAAAATTACTAATAAGGAAAAGTGTTGATCACTTATATTTGTGCTCATAATTGATAATATGGAGAATTTTTAACATCTGACAGTCAGCATTGATAAGCGCTTATATTAGAGATGCAAAATTTACATCTGGAATTGTGGGGATGGAAGGCAGCAGAGAGAAAAGTGAAAAGGAAAGATGCTGGAAAACAAAAGACTGCTAGTCAAGATAGCTCTTCAGCCCAAAAGAACTGCTGTTTGTCCACAGCTGATGTTCTCCACAGGATGAGGAATAAAGCAATGAAGAATATTCACTTTTCTCAATCGCTACAGATGCCATTGCATAAATGTATGACATCGATCCTGATGGTGTAGTGGTAATCATACTTGCCTCTTAGATCCAAGATCATGGGTTTGATTCTGGCCAGGGTCAATGGATTAGGTAAAAATCCTAAGTATGGCTTCCTTCAGAAGGGAAATTAAGCTGTGGGTCCCATCGTAGATTCACGGTGCATAAAAGAACCTCGAGCCTGAAAGAAGAGACTTCTGAGCAAAATTTCTCAGCTGTTTAACTTCCTGAATTGAGTGGGATGCTCTTTAGCCTGAGATGCTAAAGAGCATCCATAAATAAACCAAATCAACAAATAAAAGCATGAAATGTTGGCTTATAATTGGTAATTTTGTAGTTAAACGACATAAGATATCAGAGCTTATGATAAAAGTTGTTAGTCTTGAGATCATTAAGAATATTATTGAATGTTGTGCTGAAGAAGAGAAGGTCAAATCTTTAAAACTTCTAAGTAAATTCCAGAGATGTAAGTGATAACAAAGTTAATGAAATGAATGTTGACAAGAACTTCACTTACAGGACTTTTAACTAGGATATGTTTCGAAAACCATCTGGAACTTCCATTTTTAGATTTAAAAATTAATAGAAATGCAGTAAAGCTTAACTTTGGTATTTATGGAAAAAACACATATGTAAATAATGGCATGTAAACAACAGCTACAAACCAATTCCACATAATATGACATTTTAAGAGTTTGATATACAGACAAGTTAATCTCCTGCTCAATAAAAAAACCAAAAAGGCATTACAAATATATATTATAATATACTACACACACTAATGCAGCAATAATATGTATAATAGTTTAAAAGATTAATGTGAATTCCAAAGACAAACATTCATTAAAGACATATCTACGTTTAAAAATATCAGGAAGTTACAAATACAGCTGATTCACTTATGTAGAATATCATAAGTTTGAGAAGATCTTAAAAGAACATGGCATAAAATTTGCTATACAAATTAAATGCATAGGTTCTTATTTGAAAGATAGCCAGAGAAAAAATCAGGATATGTAATAGAATGCTTATATTATAATTTAAAAGACATAAATGAAAAAGAATTTGAAAACAAGAAAAAAGAACATTATAGAAATGTCGGACTAAAACAGTTCTAAAAATTGGCATAGCAATTCGTTTTTGGAAACACAACCATGAAATTAAGAAAGAAGCCATTTTGTTTAAAGAAATAATCCAATAGAACTATTCATATAGGGAAAAAATTTTCATTCTTAAAAATCGAGAAATATTCACAAATTTCGACATACCACCTCTAGATGAATTCAGCAAATTTCTATTCCAGTCAATAGATATCAACAAAGTAGCAACTAGGATCCATCATGCATTTCTTATTTGGAAGTTTTATGGGTAGCATTGGAATATTTTGGGTGCTGGAATGATATGGGATGTATTTGGTCAGAATTATAAACTTAAAATAAAGGAAATTTATTAAGGAAATGCTTAGAATTTCAAGAAAAGAATCTTAAAGAGCAATGGCAGAGTAATAGTCTTAGCATAATTTTGGAGAACAATGCAAATGGTTTTTGGAAAACTGTAAGAAGGAGATTGTAAGATATGAAAATACAAAAACTGTTTAGGTAAAAGGTAAAAGATCCTTAGTATTTTATATACCAATAAAAAAAATGAGAAATAAGTATATTGATAAATCAAATAAAGAACAAAGAGAGGGCATTGCATGGTTAAGAGCAGGTGTATGGAGATTAAAACGATTAAGGGAAGGGTTTCCTCAGAATCAGTATCCAATATGTGGGGGAAGAAAGATATGGAACATAAAGTGTTTTGAGTGCAAAGGGACGGGACTCTGGAGAAAAGAGTTTATAAATTAGATAGAAAACCGCCTTAATGAAAATCTTCAGTAAAGATAGCAGAAATGTAGTGGGTTCCTGAGTAAAGTAAAAAATAAATGGAATTTAGTACTAAATATAAAATTAAATCAAATAAATTAATTATATTAGAATTTAGATAAAGCTAATTATGGCTAGGAGTGAATTAAATTTGATTAAATTATTGAACTTGAGATTGGAAATCATTTTTTAAAAAATGAACAAATGTAGCATTATAGTAAGCATTTGAGAAATAAAGGAATCAGTAGTAGAGGCTGTAGCTATCTAACAAAATAATGGCTTAGGTAGAGTAACTGAAAACCTTTATTCCAACCATGAATTGGGTCAGAGCCTGGTCCTCTGGAATTCCAGTAGGTTGGTGTCTATGAACTGGGGATTGGGGACTGATGCAATCAAGGTGGAAATATTATATTTGTGTAATTATATTAGAACTTAGATTAAGGTGACAGTATAAAACCAATTATTCTATTCTTAATTGTCTACTGAGTTGATTTAATACTCTTATGCTCCATTTAATTAATTAATAAAGCAATTGCTTCATTGTATTAGTTCTGACATAAAATTAACTTTAAATTCAATTATTGTGTTTATATTTTTGTAACTGTGAAGGGTCATACCTAAAGTGGGCTGGGCCAGATAGATGGAGACCACCGGATTTGTATTTTTTCTTAGCATATCAATAAATTTAATTCATTCAGAAAGAAAGGATATTTTTGGTCTTTGTACTTTTGAGCTAAGTATTTAATATAGATATCAATAGTTGAAAAATTGTTACAAAGACAGTGGCTACAGATTGAAAGATTAAAACAAATAGATATTTTGGTATGAAGGGGATGGCCGCTATAAAAATGAAGATACTATTATAAATTGATTTGCTTAATGTACATGAATGTGAAAAGGGCCATTGCATAAAGAAATTTCAATATCCAGGAACATAGCAGTATTGGGAGAGACAAAAGAAGTAAATTTAACTGAAAATTTGGAGTAAGTTTATCCCAAAAGATCTATTGTTTTTTCTATTTTCAATCCTCAGTCACTGCCTTTGTACAACTTTTCATCTCTTGATACCTATATTAACAACCTAACTCAAAACTGCCAAGACCAAAATTTCCTTTCTATCTTATACAATTCCATATTATTCCAGTGCAAATCAAAAACTTTCAATAAGAAATATATTAATCTTGTTACCATTTCCATCCCCAAAATTGAGAGCATCAAACCTATTTTGAAAGAATGTGTCATACTTTATTCATGCATTCGTCTTTAAATGATTTTTCTAAATTTATACCCCACCATACTTTTAAATGAACACCCCTGACTTTAAAATTATATTTTGCCACAACCCATCTCCACCCAAATTATCCAATCTGTGGTTAGTCCTGTTGGTCTAGTGGTAACCATACTTGCCACGTAGACCAAAAATTGTGTGTTCAATCATAATTTTTGCATAACTGCCTACACCATTGGGTTTTAAATCTTATGTGAATATTAATATATTAATATATATATATATATATATTCACGCATTACATTAACTTCAAAATTCAACAAAAACTTTTTCCACCTTAACTTGTCTTCTGCCTTTGACAATGAACACAAGCAGTTCAAAATTTAGTTATATTTAAGTAAGTGTTATATCTATTTCTGTTTCTCTAGTTCTTGTTATTTTAGTTATGCACAAATGTAAACATATATGTTGGTGCATACTTTTATAATTTTACATTTGAATGTTCACTTGTGGTGTCATCAAGTTATAATATAATTATAAAAAATAAACATAAGCTAAGTGTTACAAAAAACATGCATTCCAAAATAATGAAAATTATACAAGGAAAAAAAATAATACACACCAGAGACAGTAAGGGAAGTAAAATGCTATAAGCAAAACATTTTTAACAGCAGAAAAATACAATACAACAGTCAACAATAATAAACTATAATAAAAGATAGAAAAAAAAATTATATATAACATTTTTTAGATTTTCTTCAGTTCAACTATGATTTTAAAAATCATTTGCACTAAGCGAAATTTTATTTATAAAAATGTTAACCATTTCCTTCTTAAGCTTCTTGATTTTAAAGTGGTTAATTTTATTGGGAATTGTTACATATACACATGTGATAGCTTTCTGCAAAATGCAGTTGAGACTTGTGGTAAGATCACTAGAGTTCAAAGGATATGCGTTAATATTCGTTTGTTATGGTGGTGTGAATGAAATAGATTTACACTAGTATAGAATTAAACACACAATTTCTGGGATATAAATAAGATCTCGTATTATCCAAGGTAGCAATAATATTCTTAGTTAAGCGGTTAAATTATTTATAAATAGTTTATTTTCTAGTTCTGGATTTAATGGAAGATTTGTTACGTTTGCATATCTTAAGGATGACTAATTTATTTGTGAAAGGGAATATTCGTTTTAATACTGTTGAATTTTAAAGAATAACAGTGCTACTGCCATCTTATGGCGCAAATGTTAGCACATGGTGACTAAACTACTGCACTCTTGCGGTGTGTTTGATAACTGTTGCTGCAACCGTTAAAAGAAAGCAAAGTGCATAAAGCGTCTGCTTTTGAATGGGGCATACACTATGCAGTTAGTCGGTTATGTGTGTTGAGTGCCCGCAGTTCTCGTTAAAAATTATGTTGAATGTGAACTGGAGAAGTATGTGAAAGGGATTTAGGCAGATCATTTGGTTTTAGTAAGTGCAACTTAAATCCCAAGATTCCTGCTAAACAGGGAGCACGTTCCAGTTTTCCTTTCTCTATGTAAGATCATTGGACTGCGCAAGCGCAACTTTCGCAATGTGATGTTCCGCCAGTTTAACTTGTGCTTGAATTGGTTCTAAACGTGCGAATGAATAGTTGTAACTTTATGCTTAACCCAGTGTCATTTACGAACATATTAAGGAGTGAGGTGTTAAGTTGAAGTGTTTACGACAAAACAACTCGCAAAAGAGTGTCTTCTGCTAAAAGTACACACTTGGTGTATAGTAATTTCATAGCAATATATTATTGGGGGATACCTTTTCTATAGGTTAGGTTCATGGCATTTTTGGGTTATTTTGTGTAGTGTGAAAGCATTTTAAATACTTTATTTCACAATGGGAGGCAATGTAAAAAAGGAATTTGATTTGTCCAGCGAACTGTCGTCGCCCCACTATTTCAAAAGCTCGTTCGCTCGCTCAATGGCTGTTGATTCTATACACGAAACTAAATCGCTGGATAATGCCTTTCTGGACAGGAAAGGGGAACAAAATTATTATTCAATTCAAAGTGAAGCTTTGTGGCCACCTTTGGTTGTTAGTGGTTGCAAGAACCGTAGTGTAAAAAGTGCTGTAGTGACTCTCAGCAAAGGAAATAGGATACAAAACGATATGGACACCCCAAGATCTACAAGGAACAACAGGATGCGAACCCGCACAACTGACTCTGTAAAACTTTGGAAATTGAAACAGGTGAAGTAAACCAGTGTATTCAGTTTAAGTTTACAGTGATTAGTGGATGTTAATTTTTAAATGGCATGCAGGAAAAACAGAGCACACTTGCTTCTGCTTTCATTATAACATTTGAAGTTTATGAATGGTAAGAACTTGTAAAATGCAGTATCTGTTTGTTGCTACTTTTTTCCTGAATGTTTTGGCTACCAGTGCGTTGTGTCATTTACCTCTTTAGAAATAAGGTGTCTTACCTGTCTATAAATTCTCGTCTGTGTCAATACAAAAGTACGAAACCTTCAAAGAAGTATTTAAAGGCCGGACAGAAATAGTTCAAAATGGGTGAAAGTGTGCCTGAGAAAGATTTACTATACTTTTGGGGGGCTGTAATGCTTAATATTTCATTTGCCTTTTCTAGATTCTAAATACTAGTTTACATAAATTCAATGTTTTTGCTAGTTGCTATGGATACACGCTTTTATATTGACACAAAGTACTGTAATTCTATTAGGAACAAGAAAATGTTCCATTCCTCACAAAAACAATTGTTGCACGCAAATCCTTTAATTAAGCACAAATATTTTTAACGCCCTGTTAAATATGCCATTTTTTTTATTAGGAAATCATGCCCGCAGATGGAAAAAGCCAACAGACAGAAAACGTCAATAATGATTATCTGGATGCCCTGCTAATGCGCAAGGTGAGTCTATTTTATTAGCTAAGTTTGTTTTATGTAATTCATACAATGCGTATTCCTTAGAAAGCCAACGAAAAGAGAGTAATATTTATCTTACATACTTTCGTATTAATGCAAACAAATATATAAATGTAACACTTAAAAAAGAGTTGATGTCACTTGATTATACACAGTGATAAAAATAAGTTAACTGACTTCCACAGATTACTATTGCTGGCTACGTATGAAATGTATATTGTCCATTGTTGGCGTCAGCAATGGAAATATGAAAATATAGTAATGTATCAGACGTTTGTTTTTCATAGTAAAGGTGTGAAATGTCTTGCGATACCTGTAAACATAAACATTAGGTCTGGTATTTCCGATCACGTATTACTTTGTTTTCCATTCATCAAATAGTTCACGATCCATGGGCGTTAGGAAACCGGAAACTGGATGATGTAATGGAGACTTTGCTGCCTGATCATTATTACACAGTTTTTCATCACTTATTGCAGATTCTTAATATAACCTGCCGATAGCTGCTTCACGTTGTTTCACAAACTTAACATGTATATCTTTAAAAAACATACCTTAAGGTAAGATGTATACGCACACAACTTTCAAAAATACAATTCTTTGATGCGGAAATATTAAGAGAACTCGGAACTTTTCATTTAGTAGCGCAAGTTTAGTTTAGTTCTCGGAGCATTCAGTGAGTTCGTGAAGCAGCCACAGAGACCTACGAACATTGAACTTGTCATATACAAATACCACAGTAGTTTTCAATCTGTATTTACAAAAATTTGTTTACATCTACATAAATAATTAGTATGTTCTGTTAGCATTTATGAACGTTTAAGAGTACTTTTTGTGGATTGCTTGGACAGAGGTCTAGAGATAACCTTATCCCAGTGCAAAATGACGCATCAAATTTCAAGTTTATCTAGGAGTGCAAGAGAATGACTAATTATTTGTATTACATATCAAAATAGTGCAACTCAAGTGTCCATCAATTATGCAACAAATTACCACTCCAAATGAAGCAGTTGAAACGTTAACTTTATTTAGAAGGGCAGTAATGTTTCTGTTCATTAAACTAGTTTTAAATAAAAGTTAAATACATTTGTAAAGTTTTTGAAGTTAATCTATTTGTTTTTCTTTTGGTTAGAGTGTTTGAACAGGTTCTAAAGATTTATTGGTATTTACACTCTGGTGTAGCATATAAACTTTGTATATTATTATTATTATTATTATTATTATTATTATTATTATTATTATTATTATTATTATTATTATTATTATTATTACCCTTATATACTTGACATATTATGCAAATTCTAAAATGTTCTAACTTGTCCTATATTATCTGGCATATCTGTGTATTGTATTATTTATAGTGATTTCGCTCGCATTATACGAGCATCGCCGGACAAGAGACGTTACAATTGTTTACTAACTCACAATATATGCCCACATAAACTTTTTAAGACAGTGCCTAAAGTTTAAATTTAAACTGTTATTATTTGTGCGTAAGAAATAAGTGATGACACACTGGCATTCTTTTTACATACAGCCAAAGAAAGTGTATTCGGTTACAATTAAGTTATACTCTTGGTCGGTAAAGTAAAGATTTCTCTACACATTGAAGTAATTAGATAGTTACTGTAATTGCAAATGTTAATTTGCTTTGCTATTCCCAGCATGCAGATTTCAATTGTTCACGACCAGTCCCTTCTACATTAGGACGTTACACTGTCCAGACGCCAGATAGAGCAATACGTTTTGTTGTACGTAAAACCTCGTAGCGCAGTCGCCTGCTTTGCAGGGTCCCGGACTGGACGCAAGTAAACTTTCTTTTATTAAGAAGATACCTTATGAGGTTCAGAATCTTGGTGTATGAATGTGTGTTTAATAACCAGTTTGCCCATTTAAGAACTGCCATTGGGCACATACCTGGAAACATGTCCAGTTATATATATATATATATATATATATATATATATATATATATGACTGTTTAATAAAATGAGCATACCTCACTTATGACTGCTGCTAAGTTAATTAACTAAAATTAATTTTAAAAAAATTTTGACATAAATATTTTTTAAATGTTTTCTTTTTAGTTTATAGTTTAATCTGTGATAGGAAAAAAAAACATATTTGCAACATGCTCGTAAAGTGTTACTTGATACGCGTGACTCGTCTCAAATCAACAAAAACACTCATTTCAAGAATATGATGCAAATTAAAATTTTTCTTTGAACATAATTGCAAATAAAATGGAATAAAATCGCACCCCAAAGTGCGAAAAGTACCCGTGGATGCTGATGCGCGAATAACCCATTTATGTGTTACAAAAACTGCACACACCTAATGAAATTTTATGCGACTTGCTGACATTGACAAATTTCTCTATTTACGCTGGGTTGTAATGGGAAGTTGATTTTGTGCAAGAAGTTGTTGGCACACCTGGATAAACACTCCTAATTGAAAAAAAAACTGATCCTCGCCCACAAAACGGATGATCTCTATGCTAATCCGTGCACAGCTACAGCTGTTGCCGCCTTAGCAGTAATGGAATTTAAATAGTCGATTATATGAAGAATGGGAAAGCGCATAGAATTGGGCCGGATCTGCGCTTCATCCTCTGACGTAATGAGAGGGCGTGATGCTGTGAGGCAGCACCGGAAACAGATGACGCCCGTGTCTCTTGCACTCTCGACCTGCCAATTTTGAGGCTGAAGGTTGTTTAACACGCAAGGAAATTTATCATAAATCATTATGGACTATAAGAATTGTGTCTTAGGTCCATTCCATCTCTGTACGAACTTGTCTCTATATTCCATCACCGGAAAACCTTCTTTGCCCAAGCTATAAATTAATTTCTACTGACAATATGTCAGTTAGAGTGCCGCAGTGGTTGTAACACCAACAGATGTGTGCGGATCAAAGTGAAGATTACGGAAGCTGTGTCAAAACTTCAGTCTTGGGAAGGTACTGGCAAAAACTGTTTATAGTTTAAGAAAACAGCGAATAATGTGCACTTGTCATCGAATAAAAATCCTACGAATAAGCTATTCACTCGGATCGCCCTCAAAACGTGTAAACAGAAGAGTGCCCGGATATTGCTCCCCTTGAAGAAGTTCACTGTGTCAGGTGGCAATCATCTTTCGTGATATGCTGAAATGAAAGCAGAAGTTCTTTGTGTGTCTTTTCTGCAAATTTTCTTTCGGACGTTCTCCATGAAAAGGCAGAAGTGACGGGCGCTGGAAATCGTGAGAAGCTGCAAGTACATATAACGACATTTTCCTGTTCTGACTGTTCATAAATGACAGTCATCATCATCATTGTTGACTTAATGTTTCACCACCTTTCGAGTACACTGAACTTTCACGTTCTCTTGTACACTAATGGTAACTACTGTCGCGTTTGAATGTGTGTGTTCGTGTTATAATATATTTATATATTCTTCGTTAACTTTCAAGTGTTTTGACGTTTCCATTGAGATCCTATTCTTTGCTTCTAGCCAATGTTTACATTCTTTAGAGCTACTTTGTTAATGGAATTTAATTTTGACAACATATTTAACAATATCAAAATGTGATAAAGGTACATTTGATTTTTCGGATTGCAATAAATAAATAAATAAATAAATAAAAATATGAAATATGGTAATTTCCTCTTCACTTCATGTTCCATTGCATGTGGCTTCCAGTCATGTAGATGCAGCTGTCGCTGGCTGCTATTATAGGATGAAAATGAATCCAAAACATTCCTTCTCCTCCTTTTTTTATTTTTCTTTCTTTTACGGACTCGACCAAAGATATTCCACAGATTTTTTTCCGCTCTGCTCCTTCAAGTATCACATTTTATGATGACTTGAGGAGTTTCCATGACGAAAACTAGAAACTGTAGTTAAGGAAGAAATCATTGCTCATGAACAAGTCACGATAAAGAATAATCCACGAATGACCCACAGGTAATAAAGGAGTCTGAACATTCTCAAATGTGTAAGGGAGTTTTATTTCCATTGGGTCGCTCGCAACCTCATAAAGGAACAAAAGGGAGTAAGAGTGAAATGGTGCCAGGGAATCGATCTGTCGTTTCTACAATGGGCACTCTTGAACATCACAGATGAGAATTAGCAATTTGGATCTTCTCACTTTGTCAGAGTGTAGACTGACTGATGGTTCCTTTTTTCTTTTCTGCAAGTGACCATGTTGCGATTATTCCACATGAAGAAATTTTTCGTTTCTCAGAGTCTTAATCACAACGGCTTTGTATACAGTGCATGAAAACAGTGAATTCCTAAAGGAACTGAGAGTGCAACTAGCGTACAGCCCATCTATGGTTCCCGGCGACTCCTTCCAATACAGAAATGAATGAATAGTGTTTAACGCCCGTTTTTGCTACAGATGGACACTGGTGATAAATGAAATGATATATTGGGAAAGGATTTATTTTGAAGGAAGGAAACGTTCCAGGCCTAAGTTTAGAGTACTTCTCCGGCATTTGCTATTTATAAGGACTGAGGAAAACCTGGAAAAAACTCAGTCATGGAGGACGGTCCTGGCGGGATTCGAACCCCAGACCTCCCACTCACGAGTCCGCGATTTAACGACCTCTGCCACCCGTGGCGGTCCAACACAGAAAGAAAAGCCTTGGGAATATATTTGGAAATCCGGAGGATGAACTTTGTATCTGGGGAGGTTACTTCGAAAAGAAATAAGATAGATTTAATGGGTTATATCCTTTACCATACGATTAGTTGAATGTGGAAAATTAGACACTCTCATCCTGGCCGGAACTTATCGTTCGGCACACTATGGAAGGTGGTAATTCTCAGTGTTCTACATAGAATTTGCAATATTCAGTGTTCCTAATACACAAAACAAATTCGTTTTTTTTTTTCAATATAATTATCGTGCACTTGGAAGACACTTAATTCCAGTTGTTCCAGCATAGAAATGCCTTTCTTTCGTTTATCACTGAGAATAATTCCTGAACTGGTTCTCCAATTTTGTTCTCCAGATACTTCCTTGCATCTTTAAAGAAAGAAAAAAAGGTAATTTGAACTAGTTCGGATGAGTGTAGTGGATGTGTCGCCAGTGCGAAATCAGCGCCATGAATTCCATTTAAGTAGACGGGGTTCTTGTGCGCCGGAGCACTGTTCTAATGAAGTAGAATTCCACGACAGTTTTCTCGTTATCTTTTCTGCCTAATGCATTAGCAAAGTTTGGTAATTAATAATGCTTAATACTGGCCCTTGATTGTGAACAACCTACCTGATAATTAGTCATTTTTATTTTTTGAGCTTTACAAAAAATACTAATCTTTCTGCAGAAGGGTGGGTTCCAAATTTGCGAGGTGGAGGAAATACTCGAGATCCTTGCTTTGAAATAACTCTGTATCGAAACAAACAATCCATGTTTCATCAAATGGAATAAACTGATCCAGAAACATTAAAACTTTAACAGCGTTTATCTTCTCAAAGATCATAACGAACCGTCGTCTATAGCCCCCCTTTTATCTGTAAATGTGTATGGTTTTAAACAGGAGGTTTGATTGTCGTTTAGATTATCACCAACTCAGACTTAGCATGTTAATGGAACAAAATCATTTTCACTGTGTAGAAACTTAGCCACAGTGCTGTTACTTCTGCAAAAAAGTTTTTTCCATATATAAAGCTGCACACAGGTTCTTGAAATACTAGACAAAGCCGTTAGAACGGACAGTTTGTGCGGTTTTACCACAGTGGCACGTCTTTTGTGTTGGAAATGCCGCCCATTTACTGCTTTGTGCGGCAAGCGTGAAAAGTGGCAGATACTGTCTTATTCTTGCATTGAACTCTCCTGCCGGACACGTACATTTCATTACACAATACACTCCGCCTTCTCCCTGTATGTGCGGTAGATTTATGGCATGTTAAATACTAAGTTAACCAGATGTATTTCAGAGTGGGATGTTATTTGTTTGTTTATTTGTTTCCGACTACTGCTTTGTATATTCGTAGCTATTGATCTTTCCGCCTTTGCTCGTCTGACCTACAACTTTTCTTTGTATCAGTCCCTCGAGCAAGTTCTTTGTCTGAAAAACGTTCTATTCGTATTCTGTTGAAGTGTCCGCTTTATTTTAACCTTTAATCTTGGGCTAGGACTATAGTTTGGCACACGCTGAGCGAAGTTTCTCTCTCTGGCTAGAAGGATGCAAAGTGCTGAATGTGCTAACTGAATATAACAGCCAATTTATTTAATGTTATTTTTTTTTCATACAAACCGATTGTTAGGCGAGACTTTAGAATCAGAACGAGATAGGAAAATTTTGAGGTACTTCGGCTTACCACGTCGATACCGTGCTCATTCGATCACAATTGCGAAAATCCCTTGTCTGAGTCCATATACCCTGGAGATATGTTAGAGATTTTATTCACAAGAGGCAACTAAAAACATTCAAGTACTTAATATACCAGGACTTTATAGTAAACTACTCTAATTGTGTAAATTTATATTGTAAAATCCTGTAGTAGTTTGTTTCCTCTCTTGTTAGTGTCCCGGTTTCATCCTTGTTATAGAAAATGCTAATTTGAAAATTCTTTTGAAAATTCTGCGAAGAACTTTCACATTTTATAGAGGTGCTATTCATTTATTTAATTGTAAAGTGGTGGTGGTTAGAAATCGAACATTCTAGTCGGCATTTTTTCTTCTTTTTTCATTTTAATTATCGTGAACTTCGGATATAAGTTTACTAGATACATTTTTATATATTTGAGATCTTCTGTTGTCTACGATTATATATATAAAGGCCGGCAATTTCCACGATCTTAATGCTTTAAACGCAATGCATTACTTGTTTTTTATGAAACTTCGATATGAAATGAAATGAAAAACTTAAAATAGGGTAATTTTTAATAATATGAATTTGTATTACATTTTAACTTTAATGGTTGAGTTATTGTGCTGTTCTGATATTATAATTTGTGAAAAAACCACTCTGGACAGTGTGAATATACAAATATTTTTAGAAGCTCAATACAAAGTTTCTTCAGAACTTGCTATGCCCAAAACTAATTAACTTCTTACTTCTTAAATGTATTTTAATTGCTGTATTCGGTGTCCTGCACATTGCTTTAAATACTATTGTAACATTTTAGGGTTGAAATTAAGCTCTAAAGTTAGAATATTTTAAGTTTTATTATAAGCCCCAAACTGAAATATCTCGCCATGTTAGGAATAATTAAGGGCATTGAACTTTATTATTTTTTTTTAACCAGATGTCATACATGAGCGCATTGCATCCTTTATCATGTTCGGCAGTTTATTTTGCATTGCGAGTAATCGTTACGCAATAATGAGCATAAATGCCTCAGTAACCCACGAAAGAAGCCGAGCTGAAAACAGCTGACCGTCCCGATCTGTTAAGCATTGCTCCATACCCTTAGCTGGAACATACTGTTGTATCTGTCACCAACTTTTATCTCAGAATTTCTTTCACCAGTGAAATTTATAGTAAGATAATATGTTAAATTTAAAGTGTTTAGTTTACTATTATAATATTTTCTTAATAAATAATAAAATACGAGGGTCGTTCGGAAAGGATATACCATAGCAGTTTTTGTACGTTTTGTATGCAACATGGTACCTTACACTCCTCACTAACGTCAATGAACCGTCTCATCTTCCTCGTAATTTTATTATGATGTCGCGAAACCATTGTTTGGAGTATTGCACCCCCACTCGTGGACAGTTGCCTGAATTTGCTCTTAATGTCGAATAAGGCATAATCAGACATAGATAGATCCGGTGAATATGGTGGATACATCACAACAATGTACCCCAGCCACCTTTGCGGTTGTATTGTTGTTGATGTGGGGTCGCACATAAGGATTTCGCAGTCACGCTGTTGAATTCGGTCCTTGAGGAAGCTTGTCCAATATCAATATGCCTAAAGTGTTCCAAAAGACTGTAATCATCTCCTTGCACGGAGCAGTACGAAATGTCTTGGGCGGGGAACTCCCTGGGTGTTTCCATTGCATGGGTTGGTTTTTCTACACTGATGTGTGGTAGTGACACCTTTACTCATCACCAGCTTCTCCAAAAAAATTCTTAGATTCCCTGCCGCTAGATATGCAATAAACCCATATACCCAGTTGTAACGGTCTTCTGTGTCCCGGATCCCCGTAAAATTTATGCATAGACATTTATAAAATATGTGCTATCAGCTATATAAATGTCTAATGTTAGTCTTTTCACGTTTATTTTCCTCGAATATGTTGATTTTCACAAATATATTATGCATTTAACGCACTAAAACAAAACTATAAAAGAAGATTAAAGCTCACAGATGAATAGACAATAAAACACACACTTTTATATCGAATTATATTATTATTATTATTATTATTATTATTATTATTATTATTATTATTATTTCACTGAGTGATTTATCTTTTTTAACATGGAACATTCTAGTTATTTGTATTTGTATATGCAATTAAACATGTATCGCCCAAATCAGGCTTTAGTGTTGAAATAAAAAGTTGTTGATTTTTATCGGATTGCTTGGAAAGTATGTTCATGTTCTCCCCTCCCCTTTTTTATCTCCCGCGGTTCGATTGCAGCCTTGAACCTGCGTGGAACAAAAGATGCCGTGACTTACTGCCGTCTTTTAATTAAAAATTAGAAATAGCGAGGAATAATTACTTTGTTAAGGGCAGGGTTTTACTTCCACCTACAAGTTTAATTACTTTCTATTGATATTCTAACTGCACGGCGTAATGGTTTGTTATTTGACATGCAGGAGGCGTTTACTCTTAGATTTATTACTTATGTGAGAGGAGTTGCCATCTTTCTGGCATATATCTCCTCGTAACAAGTTCTAAATTCATCCGCCTCAGAAAGCTAATTTGTTTCTGTTGTTGAGCATGTTCAAAATGCCACTGAAGGAGTTTCTTTGATCATTCATACCTGATTTTTTAAAAATATTTTTAACAGGTGTCCACCAACCTCGATAAGCTACATTTGGGGTTCTCTTTAATGATTTTAAAAATGAATATGAAGAACTTCGTTTATTATTTTTTGCTGATATGCTTTTTGGTCAATCCACTCGCGTTCTATTTGACCACCCGTGAGATTCCTAGTGTGTGGTGTGCCGGTTTGTCTCCAGTAGAATAAAGTTCTTCTCTTTATATTTCAATTGTTTCAACTTGAAAATTTCTTCGATTTCTTACCACATTTGTAAAGTGCAATTGCTGCAACTCTGTATTACTCCACACCCTTTACAAACACGGCGAATTTGGGAAAAGTAAAGTTCAGGTTGTCATGGTATATTACTAAAAGCACACTCATAGAACGAGTTTTATTTGTTCAAGAATTTACCCAAGATGGAAAATATCAGTTTTAAAGTTTGAGGAATCGACGAGGATTGGAGTATGAAGAGAGAGAATTAAAGTGATGACAGAAAGAGATCGACAGAGCGTGGAGCATAACTTTAAAGGCAACTGTGGAATAATGCACATTTGATGTGAATTGCGGGTGGTTGCCAAAAATAACGTACACATCAATTCCATCAAAGGAAGAATTTATAATTAAAAAACTCTGTATATATTTATATGCCTTTTTGTCAGAAAACGTTAATATCCTATAATGACTTATTAATAATAATTATAATAGCAGTAAAACAATACTTGCATATAAATAATAGTATTCTACAGTTTCAAAGAAGACATTTCTTATTATCTCACCAGATATATGAGGAGAAAAAAACTTCAAATTTTTTAACTTTATTGTAGAACAGTGTGTCCCTTTTAGTACATTGATATGTTTCTGAACTCGTCAAGGACAGAAATGTTATCAAAATTTCTATAAGCAATCAAGGAGAAACATCACAGAATGTTGAGGAAAAATTACGATTCCTCAAAAGAATGCTATAAGTGACAGGCTATGCTAAAACGAAGGTTGAACTATTGAAATATCCTACGTACCCTCCAGATCTAGCTCCTAGCGACTTAGCCTGCTCCTAAAACTGAAAGAAAACCATTAGGAGAAGAATTGTTCATCAAATTACAAAATCATCGACCCTGTAAAGCAGTGGCTGGTTGGAAGTGCATTCATCTACAAAAGTGCGGTAAAAATATAAAACATTTAAATAAACCAGAAACGGCTCGGGGGCAAACCATAGGGATTGTTGAATATTGTGATAGATTTTGCAATGACAAACGTTTTGAGTGTTGTTCCGTAAAAATAAGGGTCATTTGAAAACGTTTCAGAAAGAAACATAAAATGACGGCATAGCTTATTTGAAATCAATCTTATTTTTCAACAAAGTCACCCTTGACACTAATGCACTTTGTCCACCGGTGTTCAGAAGCCCATATATCGGTTAAGATGGTCAAATTCTTCCAGGTCTGCAAGATACGCTTCAACTGATTTAAGTTCTTCATCGGACCAAAATGTCTTTCAACCAAGAAAATGTCTAAGTTTAGGAAACAGATGGAAATCCAATGGAGCCAATGCAGGGAAATAAGGCGGGAGTTATAGTAAATCGTACCCCAATTCATTGATTTTGCCATTGCAAGAGGAAGAGCATTGTGTCGAAGTAAGTTGACGTTCTTCTTTGATAAGTCCGGCCTTTTCTCGCGTTAGCAGTACATTCTTGGCATCCCCGAAAACTGACGTCACGTTCTTCCCGGCCTTCTTTGGCGGTGGAAAATCTTGATGTTTCCATTGTTTATACTATTTTGTTTCAGGTGTGTAGTGGTGACAAATTGATGGACGAAACTTTTTCAAGATTTCCACTGTAATTCGCTTTTGATCCCAAGTCATCAGTCGCGACACCCATCTTGCAGATACTTTTTAAGCACAATTCTTCACAATGTGAAATATGTGTTTCCCAGCAATACCCGGGCCTTCAGCAATTTCGGACACCTTAAATCTGCAGTCATCCGGAACCATATCGTGCACCTTATGGATAATTTCTGATATCGTGACGGATTTTGGTTGTCCGCTGTGGGTCACCTTACAAGCTTTAACTGTCACGTTTTAACTCCACGGTTTACTTGGAAACGGTTGCAAGTGGTCAGAGTCCCCCAGAGTGTTTGTTATATGTGCATAAATGTTTTTTTGCGTTCATACCCTTCTTTACCAAGGGCTTAATAACCGCACGATGTCCGTTATTTGCCTTTTGAACATTCACGTCTGTGCTGCAACAAACAGCTATAGCTACTACGATTATTGACAAATCAAGTATTATTGGACAAACGTTTCTATGGAAGATGGCGTGTTGTGATAACAAAACTGCTTCGGAACTGCCGCTGCAATCTGTTGGCCATTCCGAGAACTTTTCAAATAACCCCTCTTATTACGAGAACTGTTGGTTCAGGTAAGGATGCTCCTTATGTTTGTTGCTCATGTTCATACGAATGTCACAGGTGGGAATAAGGTTACAAAAAAGTATCTGTTGAAGTTGCCACGACTTTACCAAGCCAATCCGCTGAAGGAAATGCCGAAATGGAAATCTTTACGGACCATTTAACACAACAACAGATCCCAAATCACCGTCATACCCACAGATCCTAATCAGATATCTCAACTGCTACAAACTCACCCATAGTCATCCTGTGGTCGCTTGAAATACCACAATGTCCAGTCGGAATACATGAAATGACGGCATTTATTCCTTTTTACACCATAATACTTAAAATATGACCGAGGACTTTACTGTCTGTCAGGGAAGAATATAAAGACAAAGCCCCAAACAAACACAGAAACCTTATTTCAATCCTGCATTATACATTTTATTTTTATGTATTTGTACATTTAAAGTGTTACCCTTAAGGTCATATTTTTAATTACAACTATGCAGTACTTTGAAAACCAATGTATACACCTATCTGAATTAATCGCAGATGACGCTGAAATCAGCTTTAACTTTATACTCTTTTGTATATGAAACCTTTAACGTTTATGGGTTTTTAAAACACATTAAGCTGTCATGATAATTAACATGATATATAAAATAACTGCAACAATTACTTCAATAATAAAGACTGTGCATCACAGGCCATCTGTCAAGGCCAAATCCACACATGTGCATACAACTTAAAGGGGCCGTGACCTTGAACTCTGTTAAGTTACCTTGGTAACGGCACACAGGATGACGAAAACATTTACATAGCTCGACTAAATACGTAGGTTGTAGTTGTTCCTGCCTTTTAAAGCGGGAATTATTATTATTATTATTATTATTATTATTTAAAGATTCATTTAAGATATAATCACTGTAGAATCTAAAACCGATCATGTTTGTGTACGTCAACATTTGCACAAGTGCTCTTCCTATACGAATTTTTTAATCACTCTGAAAGATTATTAACAAAGCCCGGAAGTTCAGGCATTTATTTTGGTTAAAAAGGCACTTAAAATTCTAAAAATAGGCGGTAATATAATTAAATTACACATTTATCAAAAGTGAAAACAGAGAGTAATATAACTCATTACTATTGAAAATAGGTATTTAAAAAACTTAGTAATTTTTTTTTCACATAATCAAAGTACTTAAGCTTACTTTACGTAGTTAAAAGCAATAACAAGATGCGTTTACAAGGTATCAACTGTCATAGTCCGCCTCTTGTCAGAGAGAACACATTTCATCATGGAAAAAGAACGTTCTACTTCCATTGAAGTAATTGGAGCATATTTAAAACAAGCTAAATCGAATGGACTCATACCAGCTACAACATAACATTCACTTTTCAGTGCATCATAGGCAAAGTACAGTAGTTTTGAACAGTTTTGGTGTTTGAGCAAAAGATACGCATTGGTTTCCGGACGAGTTCATTTTCTGTTTATGCGTTTATAGGGGAGTCAGGTTATCATCTCACTTACTGAATATATTATAGGTTTATTGTACAGCTGTACCACTCTCATCTTTCTCGCTTGCAATTGTTTGTTATATTTATGCAGCTGAGAAGCTACCCCCACCACAAATTTCTTATAATTGTCTCGCGCAGATCGATACAAGATCATTCGCCAGGACTATTCAAAACTACGTACTTCCCTCATCCTCTCTATTTCCTGGTATCCGTATTTCCGAGCTAACCGTGCGTTCCTTTCACTAATGAAAGGTCTGCCATTTAAAGAGCTTAAGTGAATGGGTTGAGGATAAAGTTTTTTACTGCTTGAAAAGAAATAAACGTGCAACATTATTCTCAATTGATCTTTTTGTGAAGTGAACGTGCCATTTAATTTTTATACTTTTTTGCACTGCCATATATTTAAATTCTTTGTGTGGGTTTTAAAATGCGTAAATAATCGCAGAAAAAAATTCACAAGGATACAAACGGGCAGGTGAAGCTTTTAAACCTTAAAATAGGTATATAAAATGGCAAAATAAATACTGGCTCTACCGAGCCCAAATGTGTGGAAACATGTTCATTTCTATCTGACTTTTAAACATCTCCACCCAGATAGAAAGGACATTTTGCCTAACTTCTGGGCCCTAGTTGTGAATAAAAATGACTGCGTTTGTTCGCAGCTAAAGACCTAAGAGAGTGGTTTCGGTGATTCCAACCGGGGCTACACGCTGTTGAGTGTCGTCGGAAGTACATTATTCTTAGACAATTTTTTCCCCCTTCTTCTTTCTTCCCATCACCGTAACGTGAGTCATCACGTGTATATCGCGGTACCCAGTCGAGGAAGTCAGAGACAAGGGTTCACTAAACTTTAATCACCTATGTTGCTGTTAACAATGACAAGGAAGTTTAGGTGTTTCTCATAACGAAATGCCGACAGTCTCACCAGTTGTCATAAACACAGATTTCACACAAGAGTGCGAATGAAATGTTAGTGTGATATCCTCGCTTAGTTCTCGTGGTTCAACTAAAGGAGGTTTGAAGTAATATGGCTTTAGATGTAATATACTGGCACGTAACGTAGCCAATTATGACAATGGAACGCCGAACACCAGCATTTGACGGTGACCTTACCTGACTGTGACTGTACCTGTATTCCGTTTTTAAAGACACATACGACATGTGTTTAAAATATTCAAAATGTTTGTGGGCTTATTTTACAAATTACTGTATCTTGTCTCTCCTTTCGAAGTAGTTCCCTGTATGCTTATATGAAGGGCAGCTTTTAGAGCCATTGGAAGCTATTCATACAGTTTAATAGTGCCCTAAAATGCCTTATAATGGTTGTTAGAACCTAATTTATTAATATATGGCTTAAATAATTGTTAAATTTCGTTATTTTTTGGAATAATCTACCAGGAAATGCAAAAATTAGTGAAACGTTGTATTTTCATCAAATAGAATTTCAACAACAATGCTGTATAGTCGTTAATGTGAATGTTTGTTAGTCTCTTTCCCTCTCGTTATTTATGTCGAGAAGTTTGAAGTGGTAGGGCGTTATCCTGTGCAGTTTAACACGCCTAAAGATGTAAGTGTAAAATCTTTGCCTGCAAAGTCTAACAGAATTTCCGCACTTCTCTTGCGATTAAAAAATAATATTGTGCTATATTTGTAGCAAACAGGTTTGTAACAATAGTTGAAATATATTTAATGAGTAGGCCTATATAATATTTATATATTTGACTGAGCTGAAATTCTTTTAAAGACAACTACACTTTAAGCTTTTAAACTGAATTGAACGCTGATGACCTGAGATGTTAAAGAGCGTCTGTAAATAAAGCGAATACATAAATAAAGGTAACGGTCCGTGAAATAAAATGTTGGTGCAGAATTACATCCACATAAGGAGTTTAATTTGAAAATTATGTTGACTATTTACGACACAGTTTGTGTACAAAAATGTGTGTATGTGTGTGGGTACAAATATACTAATATATATATATAACTTACTCTTTTAGACGATTAATTACACAAAAGGCTGATAAAGTAAAAACCACGACATATTAGAGGTACTACAGCAGGTGTATAATACAAAAATGAGTTTCAAAATAATATATTGACTTATTATACGCGATTCACTGTTTGTATTTTATTTATCAAAATGCAATAGTTGAAGCTACAAACAGTAGTACCGCGCCAATTGCTTGAATATAGCCGGAGCTAAATGCAACAGCAATTAAAGTAATACATCGATGTATTTTTGTGCTATAGACTATAAAATACGAACCCAAATCACTATACCAGTAAATTTAAAAGTTTGTCTAACTAAACAATGTGTCAAAAAAGCAAGCTGGCAGCGCTCGCTGGCTCGCGCATCCTTTTGAGATGCTAGGGAAGCAGGGCAGCCAATCAACGGCACACATTTCACTCCGCCCTAAATGCTGCCCACTGTCCGGTTCTCAATTTTGGCTGTACTTGATATACTAGAACATGTGCAAACCGCTACGAAACAGGTCGCCAGTGCAGTCAAATTCGTTCCAACAAGATTGCGCTGCACCAGAAGAAGATACCGGTATAAGAATCATACAAAAATATCGCGCTGTTACCAATAAATTAATGTCATGTACTCAGAAATAATTTAAATTTGAAAACTAGAAATTAATAATTACGTATATACTGAATAAAATATTGGTGGAAACGGGCTGTACTTGAAAAAGCCGACTCTGTACCTAGCTCGGAAGAAGTTGATTGGTTATGAAAAGCGTTGCAGCTATTACAAAAGTGTATAAAATATGCGGGAGAATACTTTGACAATTAATGAATGTCTCAATACTTCCCGTATTAAAATATAGTCGTTTCTGTGCGAATTAAACGTGCTAACATTACAGGCACACGTGTTGGTCGTTTGAGTAAGAAGTCTACCGAAATCAGGAACAGGTGAGGAGTACCGGAAGCCGGAAGGTTAGCGACCCGCTGATAACATTGTTCTATTGTACGGCGCATGTAAATACTTCCTGAGGGCCCAAAGATAGCGGGAATGTTTATTGTCTGGCTTACGACATCTGTTTAACAGAAACATAAATTCCGTTTCGTGATCTATCCGCGCAACGGTTTTTTTTATTATCAGGACAAAACAATGCTTGTAAAAAGCTGGATGTGTTGTCCTTTCCCCTATTGGAAGCAAGTAGGGAAAATGTTCTTTTCCCAGAACATATCCGGGGATACACGTTTAGTGGTAGTACTGAAAACAATAGACCTGCTTATAGTAGCGTTGTAGCATGCTAATATAGCTACACTGGGGAATTACACGATGCAACCTTCACCATCTTCGAAACTGAAACTAAGGTTACCAGTAGCGCAGCGCGCAGCCCGGGTCTGAACTTAGCACAAAGAACTGCCAACTTTTGCCAAAATTCTGAACAACTGCACAGGCTAGAAATTGGTCGTTGACATTTATTTCTTATTTCAGCTTATTTTTACGTAGTTTCGTGTGGTCATTTCAGATATGAGCTTCCTTTTTGTTCTATATCGTAAAGGTTTTTCACAAAGCATATCTAAAAATATGGGAAGGGCGAATATTCATATTGTGGTATAATTTTGCATAGTTATTTATATTTAATAAATAGAGTTAACGGACAGACAAGAAAATATGGGAGGCGTGCTGTACGAATGGTGTTCTAAAAGTTTTAGGCCTGACCAAGAAAACACGATATTTAGGAAAAGCGTTCTTTTATATATCAACATTAGTACCTTATAAAGCAATACCAAAATTTTAATTCCCTCAGTATAAGATTTGTCCAGCTGTGAAAATAAATGTCTGTCTCAGTTTCAACCTCATCATTTGATGCGAATCTTCCCCCACCCAGCTATTTCCTCAGGTTTGGGAATAAATAGTAATCGATCTGGGTGATAAATCTGGCGAATATGGCGGTTGTGGAAGCGATGATCATGCAGTTTTGCAGCAACAATGTCAGACGTGTGTGAAAGCGCGTTATTGTGATAAAGAAAACTCTTTTTTTCGCTAAGTGTGGACTTTAGCCTGAAGAACATCCTTCATTTGGTCCAGTAGCGAAGCGTAGGCTTGTAGTGATGAATCCATATTTCATCTACTGTTATGAAACGTCGGAGAAATTCACTTAAATTGCGTTTAAACAAATCTAAATACTAGCAAAATGTTCATTCGAATGTGTTTTTGGTCGATTGTTAACAAATGTGGCACCCGTCGAGCAGAAAGCTTTCTCTTACCCAAAACTTCGTGTAAAATGTAGTGAACACGCCTATCGAGGTTTTTGTGATGTTAGCCAACTCGCGCACTTTCAATAAGCGCACATTGAAGATTATATTTTGAATGTTTATCACAATCTGTCGGTCGAAGCAGTTTTGGTACACCCTGAGCGCTCATCATCTTGAATGATGACCATGCTTAAATTCAGCAACCCCCTTTTTAACCTCGAAAACGAAGGGGAAGAATCCTTTAATGTACACCTAACTTCTTTTATATTTCTGTTGGGGCTAAACCCTTCAAAACGAAGTACTTCATCCCAGTTTTGTCCATTTCGTAGAAAAAGTTAATACTAGTATGTTTACACGATCGTCCGAAACAAGCGACTACGTTTACGCGTCTGAAAATTTACAGCGTGCCAATGTAAAGGTTGATAGTCAACAACTATCATAGTAACGTATCCATCTTCACGATATCCACGAGTCATGCCGAAAAATTACCCCTTGAATATGTAAGCTTTTTATAACCTTATTCCTTTAGTCTGATATTCTTTCTCTAGGTTACGTTTTTTTTTTTTTTTTTTTTATTTGGTTTATTTTCTCTTTAACGTCTCAGGTCATCAGCGTGCCATTCAAATCAGGGCGTGAAATGGCCGACAAATTTTGCTCAGAGGCCTCTCTTTCAGGCTTGAGGTTCTTTTACATGCCGCATATATACGACACGGGACCCACGGCTTTACTTCCCTTCCGAAAGAAGCCATACTTAGGGTTTTTACGCCCGAAAATATCCATAGGTCCTGGCCGGAGTCGACCCCGCGATCTTGGGTTTAGAAAGCAAGTATAGCTACCACTACACCACCAGGACCGACTCATTAGTTACAATGATTTAGTTAGCTTCGAAACTGGAACCTCTAACTGAGGTACGTTAAACGAACAGAAATAACGCCATTTCTTGCGCTTTCACGGCCGGAGTCGCAGATATGATAGAGGTATCATCCGAGCTGTTATGCCGTTGGTTGCTGAAGATGAACAGTTCCAGACGTTTCGTCCACAAATGCAGCAGGCATCTTCAATGACGTGGACGAAGTCTCCTTGGAGAAGGTATCACTACGTCTGACTAAATTTGGGAAAATAAGGCCATCCCCTTAATTCATTGGCGTGATGGTTTTGGGGGCAAGCAAGGGGTATTGGTGGAGTTCGTGGATCGAGGCACAACAATAAACAAATACTTGTAACGTCTACTGTCAGACACTGACAAAACATATGAGGAACTCAAGAAGAGCGACAAAAGATTTATGCAAATGAGAATTTTAAAGGTTGTGAAGCGGTGCCACAGATGCCTGATGTAAATGGAAATTATGTTGAAAAATAATTCAACGGTGTACTTTTCACTCGTGTGTAATAAAAGTTCCAAAAATAAAATAGTTTTCCATAAAACAATTAACGGAACTTATTTTCCGAATTGCCCTGTTGCAAGCTCATACTTTATAAGGATTTGTACTAATACACTTGTAATATACTAAGCAGTGGCGACTCCTGGCCCCTCTAGAGGCGTGGTCCAAGGGTATAACTACAGGACACCGGGGTGAGGTCTCTTATTAAGATTTACGAGGGTAGATCCATAAGTTTCCGGCCTCACCGATAAGGGTTATCGCCTTTCCAAAACCCTTATCTGGTGCCATACCATATCTTTAAGTAAATAATTGCAGCTGTAACGTCCGCTCCGCTGTGTTCACTTGTTCAGTATATTTGCATAGAGAAGGCTGTGTATAGAAGATAATGACATGTTCATAATCTAGTTTCGAGCTGTTATTAAGTTCTGTACAAAAGAAGGACTTACTCCAAATGAAACTAAACAGCGATTGGACGGCGTATATGGGGAAACATCCCCCTCATATTCTACCGTAAAAGAATGGGCCAAAATTTTTCGAATGGGTCGAGAAAGCATTGAAGAGGTCGGCCCTTGGAGGTGCTCGCTCTTGTGGAAGACCGGCGGCTCAAAGTTACAGAAATAGCAGAAGGCTGAGTATTTCTAAAACAAAAGTCCTTAGAATTATTCATGAACATTTAAATATGAATAAGATTAGTGTAAGGTGGATGCCTTGGTATCTCTTCGGTCTTTATCAGTAATACCAACAAGAAAAATTCACTGTCGTCAATTACCTGTTTTAAGGGGTGTTTCCCCCTCTTTTAAAACCGGCAAACCAGAAGGAAAACTATAGTGCATGGAGGAGAAAACATTCCAAATGCTTGCCTCAAAAAGTCATAAAGTTATAGCATAAATATGTTCCCTCTCGAATTGCATTTTACTGGCACTCGCGGAACTAATTCCCTGCATCTGTTTTCTATTGGTAATGTCGTGCCCATCTGATTCGATTTCTAACGATCTCAAATGCTACATAAACGGACGGTCTAACCTTGAACACAATACAGAAGTCATGCAGCCTAGAATCATTTCATCAATTTAATGTCACCTGGCGGTATTCATTTCGTAGCATTATCCCCAGGGCGGGATAAAACGGCCACGTCCGAAATCCTCAATTGCTGATGTAGCTTTGAGCAGTCGTGACGTCATGTTGGGGTGGAGTCCCTCTGCGGCAAGTGTAATGAACCATAGGATACGGGTGGCCATTGCCCCGCTTGATATATTCAGCGCAAGAGACCTCTAGAATGTTGACCTTAAAATAGGTTTGCCGTATTCATTAAGTACAACGGAATTCGCCCTCGGCAATAGTAAAGGCTGTACAACTTTTATGTAAACCGAAATGTTCGCCGGTTCTTTGGGCAACTTGAGTAACAGTAGCCGGGAAAACTTTCGCTTTCTCGTCGCTCAGAGCTCATATCGCCTTACGAGGAGCTTTCAATTTTAAATGTAAGTTTAATGAACAGGGTGGGAATAAATGACAGTCATCAACTGGAATCTGAGTACTGCGGATAAGCATTGGTGATGACAAAGGCTTTTCTTGAAGTTCTTTCCCGATTTCATTCCACGAACAGGCATGTTTACGATCTCTTGATGGCAGCTTATCCATTTTCTGTTTATGATCTTAGAATTCGATCTCTGAACCCCTTGGAAACTTCGATTCCAAATTCCGAACTGGGCAAGAGCCATTTACTACCACAGAAAAAATTGGAACATGCATTTGGGGATCTTTGCTGTTCGCAATCCATTATTTATTGATGGATTGTAGATTTTAGGACATGAAGAGACAGCCATGAAGTTGAAGAAGGCACAGGATCGTCCTCTACAGCAGCAACGGATGAAAGAAAGTAGAACGCATGTTCCGGGAAAATCATTGCTGTACATATCAGATTCAAGAAGCCCTGAATATTGGGACCGGCAAGAGTGAAAATCCTCATATCAGGAAGCCCTGCAATCGTTGGATCCCTACCACCTAACAAATGGTCACAAAAAACGCATAGTGCCAGAAAATTTGGAAAAAGGTTGATAGAGGGGGAAACAAGTCAATATAACAGATGACGAAAACTTGATATACCGGTATAACCCAGGAACTAGGCAACATTCGTGGTCTGGGTTTTCTCAGGAGAGGATCTCCCAACAAAAGCGAGGCAAGAAGATGACCTCTCCGTTCTTCTCAACTAGTGACCACATTGTGACAGTTCCACTTCAGGCAGAAAAAAACTATCGCTGCCAGTCTTCATTGTATTGAAAAGGAAGTGTTGTAAAACTGGGCACCAAGAGGACATCTCTGCCCACACACGCTGAAAACAGCAGCAATCAAAGTTTGCCCCATCCTCTCTACTGTCCATATCTGGCCGCGTGCGACTTTTTTCTATTCCGCAAAGCAAGAGAAAATACTCTCAACGATTTCAGTCGACTGTAGCTGCAGTGGCTGAATACGGTATTTGGGCCTTATCCAAAGATGCATGGCGCTCAGCATTTACAAAATGTTTTGAAGAAGTGATACTTTGTGTAAAATGTAATGGAGAATACTTTGAAAAGATGCAATTATCAGATAGTTTTTTTAAAAATGCATTGTTTTCATTCTAAAAACTTTAATAGGATCTATTAAAGTGTTCATTTTGAAATATATGAGGTGGAACACCAGAAGAACTAAACACTTTGATATTTATATTTATCATACGAACCAATCAATATGAAATCGGCGATCTAGAATCCTTATAAATTACTCTTTAAAATGTATACACTTTGCCTTAGAATCGCCGTGTACTTTTTCGGAATCGACAACCTACATTACATTGTTAAGCTTGGGTAAAGCAGCAGCTGATTTAACGACCCACATTAACCACTAAATTCAGCAGGGCAGCATCACTAACACTAAAAGAAATTACATTTAACATAAATACCCAAACAGAGGAAGAAGTGGCCTTGTATTAATAACATGCATTGATTATTAGTTTTGTAGATATTTAATAGTGAGAGAAAATTAAAATAAATAAACGTACATGACGTCTAATTCGTTCATCCCTATAAACAAACCCTGCAAGATGCAGCCAATGAGGCATGGTGCTATGAAAGTACAGGACTTCCAGAATATGTCCTTACCGCTCGCAAGGGATTTTGCGTCTCGGCAGTTGGACATCCCACAGCCGACCGCGTCTGTACCCTGAAATAGCTCCTTAAAATTGTGTATAAAACTTTACCTTAAAGCAAATGCTGAAAATGTCCTCCCTCAGCCAAAAACCAGGTAAATGTGTTCCTATTAACCCGATTTAGTTCGACCATTGTAATGTTTCTGGTTTCATTTTGTATGCTTTCCTTCAGTTCTTCCAATGTGAGGATTTGTTTTGTAAACTTTGTTCGTTAGTCTACCTCACAACTGTTAGATTTGGAAAGCGAGATGCACCAGCACTAATCGCTCTCTTCTCAAACACTTCTCTTATTTTACCCATGGACTCTTATTTGCGCAGTGGCGGAATCTTGTTGCAACCACCCACGTGCTTTCTCTTCTTCCATTAGCTCGTTAAAAATGGGGCAAGAATTTCATTTCGGTATCTCTCCATTTGCTATATGCTCATAAAAATCGGGTCAATTGCCCTGATCGCACGCAACTGCGCTTATTTTTATCATAAAGAGGGGTTTCTTGTACACAATTTGAATTTTCAGAACATCATTTGCGAGTGTTCACACGATATTTTGTTAAAAGCACGCCTCATTTGAAAAGAACACGAGCTATGCGTGTTACCGATGAAAGAAACCACTCACAATAATGCGCACGTGCTACGGGATCACCTTGTCATAGACACATATATAAGGTTTGAATTTTAACAATTTTGTTGCCATATGTGTAGAAAACACTTGTGCTAATTTGGTTTTTGTTGGCGAACATTCAAGATTTATACAAATTTGGGTTATTTATCTTCTGTTAAAAGTGCACGTCTTCGCGTGTATTTATCGTTTTGCACTGAACCAATAGCATCAAATTTATTCACAAAGCCGTGAATTGCACTTCTGGAAGGATGCAAATGCCCAGGGAACTTGCGAATAAACTCCTAGGAACGCTATGAACTGATTCGTATTCATAACATCTACACAAAAAAAATGCATTGCTCTAAAGGCAGCTGTCTTGCCATCTTTCGAAATGTAGGCCGATGACAGCTCGGAAGTTTAAGGACTTGCGGGCGGGCAGGCAGGCAGGCAGGCAGGCGAGCGGTAATGACATATCGTGTAAACCCGGTATATTGAAGAGATATACAGGATTCTGAGAAACTTTTATAATATATGGGTTAAGATGTGCATGATTATGTGATAGCCGTTTTTAACTCCATTGGTTCTCTTGTTTTAATGTAATGAATTTGTCTTATATTAGTAAAAACGATTTCGAAATGAATCGACCGAAAACTTTAATGCTAGGCATTTCAAAGAAGTCTATATTATAGTTGAAAGCGCATGTTCTGTAAATTGTATGCAACACATTTAATATAAAAGTATATGGATGTAAATTAATTCAATTGCATTTTATTAACTGCTACACAGAAAACAGTAAAAACAAACTTTTCGGCATGTGTTCTGTTCAGAAACGACGTGGAGCAGGCATTACATATCTCCTTCTATGGAGCTTAAGCACACAAAACACCGTTTTCACAGCTGTATTCGTAATTTTCAGTATATGACAACTGGTGGCGAAAATAACTACCAGCCTAAGTACGAAACAAAATTACCAGGTTTTCTTCGTCTCACTGTGGAAATTTTGTCAGCATGCGCTTCATAACCGAAGCGTGCTGATGTTTTAAAACCCTGGAGACAATGTGCTTTTTTTTTTTTTTTTTTTTTTTTTTTTTTTTTTTTATTTAGTGTTCTAAGAGAAGTTATCTGTTTAAAGACTTTCTTGATGAAGTTTTCGTAATCTTTACCTGGATTGAAAATCTTATGAAAC
Source organism: Metallyticus violacea (assembly GCA_030762175.1). Classification (NCBI taxonomy): domain Eukaryota; kingdom Metazoa; phylum Arthropoda; class Insecta; order Mantodea; family Metallyticidae; genus Metallyticus; species Metallyticus violacea. Next base: position 14,700,145 of record CM060840.1, on the reverse strand, counting down.
CTTGAGACTCACGCTGCAGAAATTGGCCTTTAATTGGATAATTCCTCTTCATAGTTTCTTTCTCAACAGTTGTTTTTTCCGTGCTGGATTGCTGTTCGGAAATGGAGTCCTCGGGTAATACGGAGGTTTTTTTTTTTTTTTGAGTAGTGTTTAACGCCCGTTTTTACTACTGAGGCACCACAGGCGGTTCATAATACGGAGGTGAAACTAAAAAATATAACCTACTGACAAGGTGATCCGATATGAGACCACAAGGATCTCTTTATATGAAGACTAATTCCTGTACCGGAATGTAGCAAACCGCAGGAATCTTACACGTGTAGCGTTTTGTATTACATGGCCTCGTTCTCACATGTTCAATAAGTTGAGGCTTAATTTCTATATGATCTGACGCCATAATCCACCAGTTCCCTTTGCCATTACTGAGGTATGGTTTTAGTGATTATAAAAGAGGAATGTATTTTTGTTTCGTAAGAGTCCTGAAATATGTTATAATTTCGTTCAGTGGTTTGGGGTAAGCTCTTTTAATACCAGTTCTTTATAAGAATACTTACAGATAGTGTTTATGCCTCATTTTGCAAAATGTTGTTATACCACCTCAATTACTCCATTGTCATTTGCCAACATCTGACGTTCAAATTAGTGAAAGTACGAGGGATAAGTCTTAAGTCATGGCAGCTATTGTTTTTACTCACGAACAAGGGACAACACGAAAAATCTAAGATATACGATTGAAAGTGTATGACATATACTTTCAAATGAAGCCAACAATTGGTGTATATGAGCAGAGATGCGAGTATCAATACGCCCTGAGGTTGGTGAGCGACAATGGTCAAATGGAGGTCACGAAGAGTGGACATTCACAGCGGTCCCCTCACGTACTGGATGACACACAAGCACACCCTGATTGTCATACGCCAGAATGACCATGACTTTTGTTAGTGCAGGAGTTTGGCGAAACTTGTGTTTGGGTGGTGACCCAGGGTGAGGACATTCACTGGACTGTCGCTTGAGTTCTAGTTCATATGCCCTTGCCCATGTTTCATCAACTGCAATGATGCATCCCCTTCTTTCTGAAATCTCGCCACATTGATGCGACTTGTTTCATAGCCTCGCTTAATGATGTGACACCCACTTTGCACACATTAGTTTGTGAGCACCGTGCTTTTAAACTACCACTTAAGTTTCATTCTGATTGGTGAATAAGGTATCAATGAGACCGGACATTGTCTGAAAGGCACGCGATTTTCAGTTATCACAAGAGGGTCTGAGGTTGCCGGTAAATTCACGAACTTAGTGAGATCATCTAGTGATATTAAAATTATTTTACAAATAAAATATGATTCCCGTAAACTTGGCTTACAATATTGTAATAATTGTATATTTTAATTATGAATACTTAACTTTTCAAGCCACATTGCAACAAACGAATGTCGATTGTCACTAATAGAGAAGAATCAAATACGGGTTTAGGGATATTTCATGAATAGAAATGTCGGTGCTGTGGTGTAGTGGTAACCCTACTTGCCTCCTAAACCCAAGATCGCGGATTCGAACCCGGCCAGGATCAATGGATTTTTTCGGACGTAAAGCATGGCTTACTTTGGAAGCGAAGTAAAGCCGTGGCTTCCGTGTCGTAGATTTACGGCACGTAAAATTCTCAAGCCTGAAAAAAGAGTCCTCTGAGCAAAATTTGTCGGCCGTTTCATGCCCTGATTAGAATGGGGCGCTGATGACCTGAGAGGTTAAAGAGCGTTCGTAAATAAAACAAATTTAATGAAAACAAAAGTAAAATATATGTGAAATTCGCGCATAGAATATTGACAATTCTATAAAATGTTATACTTAATTGTGAATTACCTATTTATTCACAAACCGTGAGACTGAAATAGAGAAAACTGACTATTACAATCGCTACCTTTCGATTTGCTAATACCAACAGAGAAAACGTTTTACCACACTGAATAACGTGCTTATTAAGATACATGGTTGCTTAGATAGACATTGTTACATAGTTTATAAAATTATTTCAGACTGTTTGACTGAATACCCACAAACAATTGCTTTAGTGAATACGCATTAAGTAACTGGCGGTATAGAATTAGTCACACTGATCAGAAGACAAATGCACTTCGCGCGGTAAAGGGATTTGCTAAAGCTTTTCGATAATTTCACTGCAATATCGGGCTGTGATTGGCCAAAATTCAAAATTATGTTGCATTTCATGGTCGATTTTGTGATAGTGTCACATAAGTGAAATAGTGATTATAAAATACTTTGATGGTTTTTTAAGAATCTAAAATTGTTTACAAACAATATTTCCGTGTGCAACCGAAGTACAAAATAATATGAATTAGGCTTACGTGTACAAAAAATGGTTAATCAAAACTACTGCCCATTATCGCTTACTGCAATGCAATAAAGAATGAAGTAATAAAACAATAATTATAACACCAACAACATGCATAAATAGGAATAACTTAAGTATTTTTCATTAGTATAACAGGCATAAAAATTATTTCAGGCGAATTTACTGCAGTGCAAAATGAATAGATCATTCAAACACACATGCTTCTACCTGTAATCTATAGGTATGACTTTTGGCTTTTTTAAAGCAATACACATATAAAATGGTTGGCCATTTATATCTAATTATAATGCTCTCTACAAGTAGGATAAAAATTTTTAGCCAAATTACTGAAATAGAACATGTAATGCAAAATACAGTTTATCTTATGTGTGTATAAGAAAAAATATTATGCAAAATTTATTTTACCAGCTTTCTCTATATCCTAGTCTTGATCTAGTAGTAAACTTTCCTTGACAATATTTACTAATTAAGTCACTCGTTTAATGAGTCTGATATTATTATTATTATTATTATTATTATTATTATTATTATTATTATTATTAGAAGCAAGGCACTCGTCAAAATATCCAACAATGAATCGCTTTATCCTTTCTCTTCCTCTGAGCTACTGCTTAGAGAGATGAATATTCATCCGCACATATATCCAGGACCCTTTTCTTATCCTATTGTTCCGGGATGGTTTTGCTTTGGGAGACTACCACTGCCCAATCGTCTACTGTTCTTGGATTCTCTCCTGGTGAGGCGCTCTACTTCTGCGATAGAAAACTTTTATTTTTTGTTACGTAACCCATCACTTGCGCCCTCTATCGTCATAAATGTGAATAATAGTTTCGCAATCTGCTATTATTATTGTTGTTGTTGTTGTTCTTAGTCAGCGGTTCCTGAACTTCTTGCATTCCAAGCACTTTTTCGAGAATGAAATTGTTGGCAACCCCTGCATTCATTTCGCTTCTTAATCATAATTCATTTGCAAGTTCACGCGCACGCTTCAACAATATGACATCTATTCAATCACGATAGTGCCGCCACGGGTAGCCGAGGTCGTTATGGCGCGAACTTGTGAGCGGGAGGTCATGAAAATGGATGAGTTCTTATGTAAAATTTCTTTTCCCATATCTACCGCGATTCCTCATATAGAATCCAGCGACCCCCCCCCCCTCAACTGTTAATCCGGAGATCTTGGGTTCAAATACCGGTTAAGCATTCCCCCCTCCCCGAAGTATCTCCTTGCCCTGAGAAGGGTGAATGTCAAATAGCTTTAAGGCGTCAATGACTCCGAGGCCATTTGCACCAACATTAATTCATTTAATTTCATTCAGGACTGCAGACTTACACATATAGTATTTACGTTCAACATGTCGGTTGGTGGTGTAGTGGTAACCGCACTTGCCTCTTACCGCCACGGGTGGCCAAGGTCGTTAAGACGCGGACTCGTGAGCGGGAGGTCTGGCGTTCGAATCCCACCAGGACCGTGCTCCCTGACTGAGGTTTTTCTCAGTCCTCATAATTGGCAAATGCCGGGTAGGTAACCAAAACTTATCATCAGTGTCCACCGCCTGTGGTGTCTCAGTAGTAAAAACGAGCGTTAAACACTATTAAAAAAAAAAAAGACATATTTGCCACCTAAACCCATGATTCAGTCTCGGCCAGGAATGAGGGATTTGTTCGGGCAATAAAATACTAAGTAGGGCTTCATTCGGAAGGAAAGTGAAGGCGTGCGTCCCATGTTGTTGATTTACAACACGAAAAATAATCCCAAGTCTGAAAGAAGAGACCTCTGAGCATAATTTACCGGCCCTTTCACTCCCTGAATTTAATGGGACGCTGATGACCTGAGATGTTAAAGAGCGCCAGTAAATAAACCAAATATAAAAAATCCAATCTATAAACGTTGCGAGAAGACCAATGCAAAATAATAATAATAATAATAATAATAATAATAATAATAATAATAATAATAATAATAATAATCATTGGTATTTTCTTTTCTTTCGAAATTTGAAGCTCAAGCCTATAACATTTCTACACTTGTTGTTGAATTGGTTTATTTATGAAAGCTCTGTAACATTTCAGGTCATCAGCGTCCCATTATTCAGGGCGTCAACAGCCTATAAATTTTGCTCAAAGGTCTCTTCTTTCACGTATGAGGTACTTTATCGTGCCCTAAATGTACGACACGGGACCCGGGGCTTTACTTCCATTCTGAAGGAAGCCACTTAGGATTTTTACGCCCGAAAAAATCCATTCTAATCGCGATCTTGGGTATACGAGGCAAGTCTGTTTACCAATACACCACCAGGACCGACTGTATGGTGTCACAGTCACAGGTTGCCCGTTCTTTCTCCTTTCATGTACGAATTCCAAAATTTTTTCTTCAATGCCAGGGTGTCTTCCTTTGTGAGGACAGTGAATTTTTTCCTATTAGCTTTAGTTGCAAATAATGCCAATTTATGTTGCCGCCACAAGTGGACGTTGCTGTCAGGTACATTGAACTCTCTTCTTGTCTTTCTGTGACCATTTTTTCAGCATAAAGAATTACTTTATTCTTGAGAGTGACTTCATATGTTATTATTCTTTGCCCTCCATTTCGTGACTACCTACTATTCAGACGCTCTAAGCAATAAAAGACCAACAATAAATGTAACGAAGTCGAGATATGCTATGCAGCAATGCATTATGACGTAATAAACAGTAAATTTGAATGAAGTTACCGGCGAACTACGGAACGGATTTGCACTCGAATCTTATGCCCACTACAGTTTTGAATACTGCATTTGGACAAAATGTTGGGATTTGGAATAGCATATCTAAGATCCAAAACTTCAGTGCACATCTTCATATAATTGCAAATAATTGCTTCGCAGTGTTTTAATCTGGTAATTTTGTTTGTTAAAGAAGTTATAACATATTTTACTGTCCTTTTATTCCATAACTTATTGAAAATAAATCCTGCTCATAATAGGTTACTAATTTTACTAACAATGAAAGTCAGATAAGTGATTAATATTTTTTAAATTGAGTAAAATAAAAAAGTATTTTCCCAAAAGATTATTCATATAAAGCACAGTTTTTACAATATTTGAGCATAATATATTAACTGTATTACTTGCTAGTAAAAACATGCCTCTTGTAAATTTTTTCATTTTTTGACATATCTTGTTACTCCCCGGAATGAGTGAAATTACTGCAGAAAGAGCAGCGTTGCTGCTAATGTACTTCTAAATTATTTTGATGGCGGAATGGAAAATTTTTGAGGCTAGACTTAAATGGATTAAACTGTAGATCGTGTAGTTTGTAGTTAGGCGCCTTTTCAGCTGACATGCCTGGAATTCGAAATGAGGAGGCAGAGAAAGGACTTTAAACAGAATCCATTGTCACTATGGACAACTGTAGGCACCCTTTGCCCCCTTTAACTGTACCTGTCCTTTCTCTCACAATACTGAACCCTCATTAGACTAAAAATATGCGACGATGTCAAGGGGCAGAAATCTCTGAGCCTCTTCTGTTACTGCTGTGTTAAAATTCTGTACATGGCTATTTCTTTCAGTTCCTCTCCCCCGGCGCTGGTTGTTGCATTTTTTAATGATCTTTGTATGCTAGCCCAGAGCACACAATTACTATGACCTTCCTCATCTCCGAGGTTATGATAGACAGGAATGTGAAAGGTGGGGTGGGGCAATCTCAACTAGAGATGCCGTTACCAAGGACTACTGTTGCATGTAGACCCCATCGTGATGCAGCTTCCTCATTGTCCTTTGTTGAACAGGCACTTGTATGGTAATTAACGTCTAGGAACGAAGACAACCACTTGCCCACGACAGCTGGTAGATAACAGCTGCATTTTAACCAGATCTTCTGACACATGAATGATTTATACAGAAGTAACATATTTCTTTATTTATAGGTATTTATTTCAAAACTAATGATGCTAGTCACAACTTATTATATCTCAAATGTGGAGTGTTTTTGGGAGAGTATTAACTTCTTTATGTTGAAAAACCTCCCTCCTGCATAAGGCAAACCAAAATGCACATGCCATTCATGAAGCACCAATGCGTCCAGTTAATGTCGGAAGATGGCACGATGTCCATACAGAGAATATCTCTCTCTCTCTCTTTCTCTGACATAAAATGGACACTTTTTTTCTCATGGACGAGCGAATGGATGAACCATGGGTATTTTCAACTGCATGTATTAAACCAGTCCATGGTGCAAATTGAAAGTTTCTTTGAAGACCGGATAATCTCCAAGAACCTGTGGTCACCGAGATCTCCTGATTTGACGATATGAAGCACAACATTACACACGAAATTAATAGTATTGACACCACAGTCCTCTAACGGGCGACCGATAACATGGAAAGACGTGTTGAGTTATGTCTTATGCAGGAGGAAGGACATTTTCATCATTTTCTATAATTCTTAATCAATTTAATGCCATGTTGTTAACAGAAGACGAGGGGTCGAATCGGCATAATTATCTACATTTGAGGTATAAGAAGTTGTAGCAACATTAGTTTTGAAACAAATAAATAAATATATTCTATATAAACTACTCTGTATAATAGATACTTTCTTTAATTATTATTTGGCGAAGAACAATTATCAGATGTTCATGCTAAAGGCACTTAAGATGTTCAGCAATCGGCCTGTCATTGTAAGATAGTGAATGTTAAAGTGCAACTAAAGCAGCTGAAGCTATAGAAGTATGTACAAATACAAATCCAACGGAAATTTTGTGAAAAGTAAAATTTCCTCTTAACTTTCACCTAAGGGACGCAGGGAAATTGAGAGAAAAAATAATGACCAATGTCAGAATGACCGGCCCCATGGGGTGAACCCGGAACCTTCCGAATGTTGTACTGCAAGGGTGATTAGTTACTCAGTAACTAAGAGATACAAAAGGTTTGTTTAAAACTACTTTCCTTGGCATTTTATGCAAAGCTCAGGACTGGAAAATCACTCGTGTAGTTCTTCACAGTTGGGAGAAGATGGAAATGATGTCAGACCGGGACCGCAAGATTGATGCTTCAACAGGTTTGCTTCTGTGCTCTGTTTTGACAATGTGAGTAGAAGCATTGCAAGATAATGCACCTTAGCCCAGTTTGGATTTTGTTGAGCATTGGGCAAAGCAAGACTTAAGTGTATTACTTTGCATAATTGTTTTCTGATTTTCTAGAATAAGGCCCCCAGTGAACACTTGTCGACACGACCATCATCTTCCACCACTTAATTAATATTTGTCAGGTAAGGTCCAAATAGAAGACTGGCGCTTAGTTTTCAGAGTCTAACTGTGGGCTACCCATTTTGAACAAATTTATTTCACTTGTAGATTTTCATGAATTGTTATAGACCTACTTGGCAAATTCGTCCTTGGATTGGATTGGATTTTCATAGACGGATGATAATATTTCGTTCAGCATTGCCTAACGAATAGCCGTTTGTGCCCAAACGCAACACCTTCGGGAGGAAGAGATAAGATAGGGAGACATGGGGCAGTAAGACATGGGCGTAGATGGGAACATTGTTTCCCTATGCCCCGGCGGAGCCCCTCCCCCTCCAAGGAGTTCGAGTCCGTCACAAGAGCCGCTTCATGAAGCAAAAATATTTCCAAATTGCAATTCACCGTCACACCGCACCATCCGATCTCGTCTAGAATCAATGAGACGAGGGAGAGTGCCGAAAGTTCGTAGAAATAAATATTCATCCGAGCCTAAGCGACCAGGGTTAACCACGAAAATTCATAAAGTCAAGAAAACTTTGAAACCGGGAGCTTCTGAATGCTCAGTGCACTAATCCTTAGAGACAACTCTCAATCCTCGTAACTCAATCTTAGATCTTCTCTGATCATTAGTCTGTGCGTGAGTACACCTCTTCTATTACAGGGCTTCCTGAATCTGTCCCAACAGCTCGTCCGGGGTTTTGCTCCTCCGCAACTGGACATGCCACAGCCGGCAGGTACTATCCATTTTGATGGAATCACTCCTCCTCGAAAAGAGCACAAGCTATCGGTCGATAAACCCTTGAGTCACTGATGAAAGAAACCACTCACAATAACGCACACCTCAACGGGATCACCTTGTCATAAAAAAATGTACACGTGTACGCTTGTAAGATTTTAAACATGTTGTTGTATGTTCAGAAAACACTGAAATCCCCGCTTATGCTAATTTTAGTAAAATTTTTAATAATATTTAGCGCCCGTTTTTGTTGCCGAGTTGGACAGTGTGATACGCGAGATAAAAGAATAAATTGGGAAAGAATTTTTTTTTAAAGAAAGGCCTAACTTTAGGGTACCTACCCGATTTTAGCCATTTATGAGGACTGAGGATAACCGGAATAAACCTCAGACAGGGCGGAAACCGAACCTAGGTCCTCCCACTCACGAGTCCGCGCCTGAACGACCTCGGCTACCCGTGACGGTATTTCGGTAGTGATGTTGTCGAACGTTCAGAATTGCGTCAATTTGTTCTAATTTGTCTTTTGTTAAAACTCTCTTCGTATGTGTTGCACTGAACCATTAACACCAAAGTTATTCACAAGGTCGTGAATTGCAGCTCTGGAAGGAGGTGACTCCCAGAGAACTACCTCGTGTTTTTTTTTTTTTTTTTTTTTTTTTTTTTTTTTTTTTTTTTTACCGACGGTCTTTAACATCTCAGGTCATCAGCGTCCTTCTTTCAGGCTTGAGGTTCTTTTCCGTGCTGTAAATGTACGACACGGGACCCACGGTTACTTCCCTTCCGAAGGAAGTCATACTTAGGATTTTTACGCCCGAAAAAATCCATCGGTCCTGGCCGGGATCGAACCCGCGATCTTGGGTTTAGGAGGTAAGTATGGTAACCACTACACCACCAGGACCGACCTAATGAATGTGACAAGGTTAGTGTTTATAATACAGAAATAGATACACATATGGAATAACGTTTTGTTTTTGGCTGTTATTCTCAAGGCAACTAGGAAAAGGCTTATGAAATATTACAGCATGTGTAATCACCTCAACATTTAAATGAGTCTATGACATGTGAACTGCTTAACATGACTGAAAATATAGAAAATACGTCTTTTTAAAAGATCCTGTTTTGAAAAACAGGATGTAAGTATGGAATACTGTGGACAATTTGGTTAGTTAAAATGATACGCTTTGTTTTTTCGTGTAAATATAACAAGAAACAAAGGGGGGAGGGAAAGCAACACAAGTGTATTCTTGTCTTTTTCTTCATGTAATCACAATTATCATGTGTCTATAATTCGTACATTTAACAAAGGAACTTGATCACATTTTCCTTTGTAAATCGAAATTGCAATCATCTCACAACATTTTTAAGCGAGAGCGCAGGAAGGGTGCAGCTGCGGCTTTGAGCCTGTGTGCGGTCACAGTGATACTTTATTCATCTATCAGAATGGATCTTAATCAATAGTCTTAAAGCGCGGTGCTCAAAAACTAATAACTAAGAGTTTTTCTCCTACGTTCAATTTTTTTTATTATAATCTCTGCTTCGATTCAACTAGGGATCTAGGAAGCTTATGTTATAATATTGTTCAGTTTATTTTCTTTAATTTAGACCTGTACCCGGTTCTGCTTGGAATAAAAGCTGATAAAATTAGTGTGTGCTTTCATAAAGATGAAGCACATAAGCCACATCACTTTGGAGTATACAAAAAAGGAGAACATCGTTCTGATATTGCACTTAGCTTACCGAATCCCCTCTTGTTTATACTTTTTCTTAGGTAACTTAATGTACTTTCAAACTCATGTTCAACCTTCCGTCTCGAAAAAATTATCACTTCATACATTCGTTAACTTCGATTAAATTATCGACAAAATATTAGCACTCATGGTATTATTTCTTTTTGCTAACTACAATGTCATGATCTGCAAGCCCTCTTCTTGTTACCCTAAAGAAGTTGTTCCCCATTGTAACAGCATTATTGAAATAACTGTTCCTCCATTTCAGGAGGCATTATTTTTGGATCAGATTTTAGTTTTCACTTGCTGACTTTTTTAATTTGTCAACCTAAACAGCATCTTTTTGCACCTTAAATATTTGCGATGCTTTAAGGAAGCGTATCTTTATTTCTGTTACTTGTTTTATTGCTTCATGCATCGCTTGTAATCGCTGGAGGGTCATTACTAGTATTCGCTATTAGTGACACTGCATCCTTCGAAATTATAACCTCAAAACATGCGGAAACGCGTATGAAAGACAAAGAAACATTAAATGACAGTGATGCCTATTATGTGTACTACAGCACGGTGAATGAATGACTTTCTTAAAATTAATAAATATTATAAAATAAAATTTAAAATCTGTAATGCTACATCTGGCGCCTTGTTTCCTACACCGGGACGTATATTCGAATATTTTTATCCTTAATTCACAATTTACGTTTTTATTTTATTTTTTACCTTATTATACAGGTTTATTTAAATCTAGAACTAAATACACAATATAACTAAAGTACGCTATAATTACTCACACATGCTGGAAGCCAGCATTAATTTGCAACTGATAACCAGCTGTTAAAACGAAGTACAGATTACAATACAACACTAGTATTTACTTTCTAAACTAAAACATAAAGTGGTTAAGTGGTTCCCGGGAGAATGCAGTACTATTAATTTTCCCTTCCCCCCCCCCCCAATATGTAATTGACTATATACTCTCAAACATTCTTGCCTCTTCAAAAAAGTAAATTCACTTCAGGTTGTAAAGTATGGTTACCACCACCAAATGGCCAGGTTTCACGCTGTCTGGCATCTCGTTTGATCCCCTTCAGAGTGCAGCACCTACAAGATCAAAAACCTTAGTATTCCATATTTGTTCAGTTCCCTATAAAATTTGCACACAAAAATTACAGCCTGGTGACTGCCCAGAAGTTTAACGACAGGCGGTCGTAAATGGGGAGAGGAGCCGGCCTTGGCCGGGGCGGAAGATCCTGTGCGAACGCTAAGGATATATTCTGTATTGCTATTGTTGACCTACCGTCCTTTTCTTCATCTTCAAGACAAAGTTATCCCCTCTTAAATTCACCTAACCAACGGAACACTGTAACATGTAAAGGAGAGTGTCTCTCACTGTGTCTCATTTAAGGCACTTTTAAAATAATGTCGAAGCATGACTCCAAAATGCCTCTTTCGATGTCCATGGCGTTAACACTTCACAAACTTCAGACTTTAACCTCTCGAATGATTGGGGATGCCAACTACCTCGTTTTTCATGCGGGCTGTGCCGATATGACCGCTTTTCTGGTTGCTTTTATTCTCCCTCGTTTCAGGCTTTGCCTGCTTTTAAAATTCCTCAGATTGATTTTTTTCCAGCGTTGTGACTGTAAGAAACTTCCGCAAAGGAACATGTTCCATCAGCGTTTAGCACGGCCCTTGCCTGGATGGTAATAACGGTGGTTACAATTTTGCGAATGCGAAACAAAAGTTATGTGTGCAACGTAGTGGTTGCCATGTGTAATTTTGTGTTGAAGTTAAAGTACACATTTGGGAGAATAACTTATGTCTGTATAGGTTTTTGGATAGGCAAACTTCGTCATGCTTGAGTTCCCAATTGCCTGGCCATTGTAAGAGATGCTGGCGAGCCTACTGCTCCAGTGGTATCACATTACTGGCATTAACAATGTGTTATTTACATTTTAATTTCATGATCAATTCTACAATATTATATTGTAAAGGAAGGTTATTTTGTCATGTGCAAAATACAGCTCGACATTGTCCGGTTTTCTTTCCTACTTTGCGTGACCTTTTCGGTGGCGAAGTATGGCTTTTTGTACAGAGTAAGCTGTCGAAATTAATCCAAAAACTAATTTGCGTTAAATATGCCACGAAATAGCTCTAATTTTTACCATAAAACACTTTTCATTTTAAAAATTATGGCATTGTGAGTTTCAATGGTATAAGTGATTATTAAATTAAATTAAATTACATTCCGTTGTATAAGAGCTCAATCCTCTTCCACCGTTTTTTGAAACGAATTCTTGACATTTCACTGAACTTTTCAACGCCCCTTTCCCTATAATCGTAGTGAGAAATCTCAGCTTTTTCGCTACAGTAGACAATTATGTTTACTGTACATGAAATGCAGTCTTGTATAATGTAAAATACGGTTAAGGTAGTATAAGAAATACTTTTACAAATAATTTGTCAGCAATTGTATATACTGTTAAGTAAAATAAATAATTCCATATTTTACTAGTGGTTTGATAAGTAACAAGTTTTATATTAAAGAAAACAATTTCTGTCCTGCAAAGTACTTTATTTCTCGACATAGTTTAACGCATTTGCTCCAACATTTCTTCAGGTTCGTGATTCTCTCGTGAAAGTGGGGCAATCATACATGTTAACCTAATTAAATATATTTAACTGTAATTAAATACCTGCATGTCAATATAATTTAATAAAACGCAATTTATGAATGAAAGCCATGTCAACTTAATTTTAACCTAATTATATATATTTTCAATCTAATAAAATACATATCCACCTAATTAAATGCATGTTAGAGTAATTAAAAATATGTCAATCTAATTTAATACAAATCATGTAATTACATATGAACATAATTAAAGGCTCAACATAATTTAATACCTTTTAACGTAATTTAAAAATGTTTCAATCCAATCACATACATTTCAACATAATTAAGTGCACGCTAATCTAATTATATACATCATATTCTAATTAAATACATTTCAACCTATTGTTACACGTCAAAGCTAATTATGTACATGTGAATCTAATTAAATCTATGTCAACCGAATCATATGCATATCAATAAATATATTTCAACCTGATTATGTACATGCCTACCTATTAAATGCATGTCAAAACGCAATTTATATATATTTCAACTTAACCATATACATTTTAACCAATTGATATACATTTCAGTCTAATGATACACATGTCAAACTAATGAAATACAGTTGTTCAAACTCCTCAAAAGATTCGCTTCCACTCCAGACGCCGTAACAGAAATCCTTCCAAAGCGCATGCCACTATCACCCCGCACCAGCCCACCTTGCCCTGGCCCTTTCGGCCCTTTAACAGAACCAACCGAATGACCTAATATGAAATGGGCGACAGGAACATTCATGGAACGTAAATAATCATCCCAGCATTCGTCAAAGTGACCAGGAAAACAACGAGAAAATCCGAAGATTAGACCGGAGTGACGGAAATCGAACCCGGGACCTCCTGAATGCGTTATCGCCTGGGCCACTCCGCTTGGTTTGTTACTGTAGCTTTAATACATAAAAAAATGAACAGAAATTATAAACATTTCATGTTTTTCTTATTATTAAGAATGTCTGTTCATGAATAAAAAATAATTGAATAAATTATTAATCTCATACCCGCACCCGATCTCTGCTAGCACTGAACAATACTGAAAGAGATTGCAGAGACGTGACAGCGTTGTTTTCTTGAGCGAAATCCTATACGCTTCATTCCTCACGCGTATCATATTACGTAACATAAATAATTGGGTAACTTTTATCTCAGTTCCAGAAAAGAACATTATGGCCGTCAAGTACTACAAATATTTTAAAAATATTTTAATTCGTAGCTATCTTTCCACTGCTCCTGAGGTTGTATAAAGAATTGTAGTTGTATGGGAAGATGAGATTTTAACTATACTGTTTTTTATATTCAAAGTGCCCGTGCCCTTAAGCACGTCATTGACGAAGTTATCAGCTAGTGTTATCTGATAATTTTCTCCGATAATTATTTTATATCATTAATTTGTGGAACCGATTAACCTCGTTTTTCAATCATTAAAGTGTGCTGCAAATAAAGGGGGTTAAACTTCAATGCATCTGGATCAAATGAATCCAGGGAAGTCATCACGCATGCTCAGTAGATGAGAATGATAGCGAACCAAAGTTCCGTTGTACTGGTGCATGCAGATCAATTTGCCGCGCTATTTCGGTATAGCGGCGCGTACTGTTGCAGGAAGTGTTCTCCTTTATTAGCTTGGTACCGAAACACTGTTATTAAGTACACTCCCGCGTGTTGGTGGAAAACATTGCTCGCTTGTGCGAGACGTGAAGGAATTGACTCTCCAAAATATATGCTGTGCTTGTAAGCATGTGGACAATAACAGCTTTTCATGGATTTAAGTCTACTTGTCCAAGCTCTCTGGACTGCATGTTTCTTGTTAGATTATTACCACAAATAAATTGAATATTATTAAATAAACAAGTATTTTATCACAAATATACTGATATGCCACAAATTTGACTCAATTACTAGTCATTAAGTTACAAATTGATTTTTTTTTTTTTTTTTTGTGGACAAAATTGGAGTCAAAGAATATTCATAATGAACGTGAGCAATATCTGTCACGTCAAGCCAACTGAGATTGCCACAGTGACGAATTTACAAGAAATTGAAGACTCAATCCGATCAGAGACGCCGTAGCCGCTACTGGTGGTTCAAACGGCATGGCCTACCTTACGATGGGTTCTCGCATGCTATCCCCATAACATAAAATGCAAAGAAAGTGTCTTGCATTCTGGTTGCTAGATCGATTTTTAAATTATCGCATTAGGTCCAATTTTGCTGGTTAAGGAATTCGATGAATCGTTTGTAAATCGATGGTTATATGCCGAGTTTCGTTGAGAAAAAGCAAAAATTGCGTCGCTAGAGCGTTAACACCCACATATATGTGTTACACCTACATTCATATATATATAAATTACACCACTGGATTGTCTGAAAAAGTTATCAATTAGACAATCTTAGTTTTTGGATTGTATCGTGAAACGTGTTGAATGTTATGTTTTAATAATAATTCGAAAACTAAGAATTTATATACTTACGTTTATAATATTCCGCCCCCCTCCATTTTTTTGAAGTGAGAACTTGCCCGCAATGTTTGTCCCGTATTTCTGTTACATTTTGTATATTTCGTTATACTATATTTTCTATTCGTATGATTGCTTAAAGCTGCCGCAGGGAAATTACGCGTCCATTTGCCTATCTGTACAATATGATTTAAATCCTTTTTAATCCGCATATTAACAGCGGAAGAGAAAGTTTGTTTTATCTCGCTTGGGTAGTTATTTACTTCGAATTTATAGCGAATTTCAATTAATTTTTTTGTCCACTTTCTTCTTTCATTTGATATTCCCAAGAGCGCGTTTTTGAACAATGTCATTATTTGTAGTCCTTACATTTAAGCAGTTTCTGCACTTTTCTTTTAACTTCTAATAGGCCGTGTACCACAAAAAATAAACCAAGTCAAAACAAAATTAAAATAAAATTTTACATCTTTACCCTACTATAATATTAAAGGAAATCACAAATGCAAATTTGACGCCTGCAGCCATGTTAAACGATCGTTAATGAGACTGGCAATCTTAGAAGAAAACTTTCGCAAAATTAATTACAAGGGCAGAGTCAAATGCGACCAGTTACGGGGTGGATGATAATAGTCTGTTGTTTGGTGATACGGAAATGCAAGCTATAATCCTGGGAAGACATTCACATAGTTGTAGCGTTTTTAGTTTTTCCTAAAGGCAGGTTTGCTGCTGCTACTGCACACTTATTATGTACCGTCCCTCCTTAGGAATTCGTTACAGCAGCTTAACTGTTATGCACTAGATCTGCCAATTTTTCTTACATATCTACCAAAAATTACTTCGTTCTGAAGGATCTGTCAAAAAACTTTGAAACGCTGGGATAAGTACCTTGTATCCAACTGTGACATAAATCATCAAAATTATGAGGATAAGTAAATATACGCTGGGGGGGGGATGTTTATTGAGCAGTCCTGTACATAACCTTTAACTTAAACAAGCGGTACACAAAGAATATAAAACACTACTTATGGTATCTTTTAAATTTTAGTTTACCCCTCAAATGCGCATTGATAAGTCTGATATAAAAAACATAGTAAATAACATTATTTTGTAAAAACAAAACTTATTTCTCAACATAATATCTTGTGAGCTCAATACATTTGGTTCAGCGAGATTCTAGTTTTTTTTTTTTTTTTTCTTTTATTCCCTCAGAAAAAAAAATTCGTTTGAACTGTGCCTTATACTCTTTTACAGCACAGATGACCTCTTCATTAAACGAAAATATCTTTCCCCCCAATTTTTGAGGTTAGAAAAGAGAAAAAAGTCATATGGAGCCAAAGCAGGAGAATAGGGTGGGAAACTTTTTCGAAGCTCAATTGGTTCGCTTTTGCCATTGCAACAGATGACGTGTGAGAAGGCGCATGGTCCTGGTGAAGGATTTAAGGTTGACATAACATTTCCCATCGACAAAACGGTTTTAGTTTTTTTTTTTTTTTTTTTTTCAGCGCACTTTAACCTTCACCAAACCATTGTTTTTATTCCGTTTTGTCTCCGGGTTGTAGTGGTGGACCCAAGTTTTCATCTACAGTCACAAAACTACGCCTCAGGTCATTTGGATTATGCTACAGCTTTTCCAAACAGAGTTTGAAATATCCTTCCTCAGGCGTTTTTTGGTTTGTAATCAACAACCACCGGGTGTCCAGCTTCACATGCAGGATACTTCCATCTCAGCAACGGTCTTCTATCATATGTAGTGCTATTGCAGGATCCCCATAAACTTTCCTTCAGCTCAGTTTGTATTTGGGCCCCAATCAATAAAAATGTTTTATCACTGCACGGTACTCTTCTTTATCCATTTCTACGAAAAGTGTTAAACCGATCACTGATTTGAAATGGGACAGTGGAAAATTCATGGAAAGGAAAAAAACCGTCCCAGCATTTGCCTAAGCTACCGGGGGAAACTACTTCCCCCCCCCCAAAAAAAAAAAACTAGCCCCAAGAAATTTGAACCGGAAATGTTTGGAAATTAACAGCATTAGTGAGTGATATGTTAAAACCATATTTGGCGTTCCAAAGAAATGAAATGCAGGAAATTTCACTGAGGAAGGAAAACATTGCATTTCCATACCTTACGTATCTTCTGCTCTCGTATGGCTGGATCTGGTTGTCTAGTGGTAATCATACGTGCCCCTTATATAGAAGATCGCGGGCTCAAACCTGGCCAGGGTCGATGAATTTTTTCGGGCGTAAATATCCTAAGTATGGAGGGAATTAAAGCCGCAGGTTCCGTGTCGTAGATTTGCAGCACATAAAAGAACCTCAAGCCTGAAAGAACAGGCCTCTGAGCAAAATGGATCGGCCGTTTCACGTTCTGAACTGAATGGACCGTGATGAAGCTGAGATGTTAAAGAGCGTCCGTAAATAAACCAAATAAATATATAAGCTCTCGCTGGAATGAACAGCGGCAGCAAGGAATGAATAAAACGTGGCATTTGAATGAATGAACGATGTTGAAACGTTGGTAATATCTCTCCTTGAATGTCTAGGTGCAGGTTTCGTGCAATCTGTAGAGCAGAATAGGAAAGTTGCATTTTATCATGTAATCCCTTGATGCTCGCGTGTTTTCTCAAGTGGACCAAGCACGACTGAATACACTGTCATTTGTATTAAGGGTTTTGTAAGCTTTCTCCCGTGATGTACATACATTCATTCCTTCTTCGCGATGCATTATCTTCTCAGCACGATGCAATGTCATAGCCATTTTGCAATTCTTCCCCTTCGAGAGACATTCAAATTAGCATGATGACAAACCGAAAAAGTTTTACTTTAATATCCGAGCGGATATTTATTTCCAGCCTAATATCTTCTGTTTGTATAGTTGCCGGAGAGAATCTGTGGACTTTGACGTGAGAAGAGTTTGGAACTATCGACAAAATTGCACTCGCTTTTCCTTATCTGATCCCTTCAATTTTGTGCGGCCTTGCTGCCCTCTGAAACGTGCAATATAGATACATACCTGTCTCTGAATAAATCACAGCAGATATTCCTTTGATGATTCCTCGCAGTTTTCATACCACTATGTGACATTACTATGTTTATCTCTTTCGCTGAAGAGAGAGTCGGTAAAATTTAACTTTCTTACTAACAATAAAATTGTAGGTTTGCTGGAAACATCACGCACACCATACTGTCTTCGAAATCCTCTTTGCATTTCAACAACTAAGATGTTTGTTATTCGGTAAGCTTTAAATTATACTTCTGATATACAAGGGTTAATCCAGTTCTGGTTTATATAAAATTATTAAATGTCTGAAATATACGAGGGTTAACAATAAAGAATGATCATAACTTTGTTACAGGTATAATTTATCGCGACAAATTTTACCACATTGTTAGGTTGATCGTAATGCACACATGGTACTAGTTTCATTGTTGTCACTTTGGGTTCCCGCGTGTGAGAAGTGTGGAAGGTAAGACATGTTCCATTCCGCATACAGTAAAATGGAAGTGACACGCGGTGAACAATTTTGTTTGTGGCTCAACAAATCCTCAACTGAACATATCTCGTACAATGTTACAGCAGACCTGTGGGGAGTTTGTTTTTCCTTATAGCACAACTCTAAAATGGTTTAAAATGTTTAAAGGAAGGGGCAATTAATCTCAAAGAAAGATGGGCCCGGAGCTACATTTTGTGCTCCACGAAAGAAAACAATAACTTTCATTGCGAGAGAGAATCGTTGAATTACATTAAGATATGATGAATACGTCAACGCTCTCTGTGGACACCATCATCACCAGCACCGACAAAGAAAAGTGGTTTCTTTTGCTAGGAAATTTATGGTCATCTCATTTTTGGATATTCTAGGAATGGTTTACCAGCATGTCGTAACCAGCACATACAAATTAACTGGGCAATGCTACAGAAATGTACTGAAAACTCTGAAGGAAGCCATGCTTAGGATTTTTGCGCCCAAAAAATTTATGGACCCTGATCGGGATTGAACCCGCGATCTTATATATACGAGGCACCACAATAATGTACGGTCGCACGTTGCAAATGTTGTTGCTGATTATTTCACAAAAAGGAAGGTGAAGTGTGCCCCGCACCGTCCTTGTAGTGCAGATTTAGCCCAGTGTGACTTTTTCCTTTTCCCCAAAGTGAAGAAACACCTTAGTGGGAAACATTTTTCATCATCAGAACCAGTGGTGAAGGCTGCGGAAGCGATTCTGAAGGACCTGTCAGAAAATGGTTTCCAGCTGTTTTGAAGACTGGCAGAAACACTGAGACAGGTGCTTTGGGACTGCTTTGAGAAAGAGCATCAAGGTGATGCTTGGATTCGCATTTAGGAGGTCCCGGCTTCAAATCCCTGCCTCATTCCTTCATTTATTTCCTTGTTCACCGCTTCAGGGTTGCAAGCTCCGGTGACATGGGTTGACGGTGGAATTTTCTCATTGTAAAAGGCTCGAAATCTTTGGAGTGGTACTCGGCCGACACGTTAACAGATCAGTCAAAGAAAAAGAGAAGGAATCTGGGAACGTTAGGAACTCCTATCTTATAAACATGGCCATTCTTCGCACTCCTCGTTTCTTCATTCCTTCCTTTTGGAGGTTTAGGATACAAAATCTTTGGGCTTATGTCTCTGATATCCTGCTCGTCTCACTTAATCTAATAGCTGCATCGCTAGCTTCAAACCTTCCTTGTTTGTAATGGTACGTCTCTTAAAGTTCCACCTTTTCAGCCGCTGTGTTTTTAGAATACATTTCACTTTTAGGATAATACTTCATTAGATTTCTCAGATGATCCTCAATATACGTTATATTGTATTCTTGGGTTAATTAATGACATTTGTTGTGGTTTGTAAAAGCCGGTACCCATCGTTTTGCCCATCATCTAAAGAACTAGGTAACTGGCTTGTTAAAACTCTTTTCTTTGTAGCAGTTTTATAATATAACTCTTATCTTTTTACTCATAATTCAGTAATACAGATTTACTTTGATATGCGCACATGCAAATTGCCCAGCCTGCTGCTGGAGAATCTAACAGGCAGAGTCGGCCCACCAATAAGAGCCAGTTGGAACTGGGCCCCCCAAAAGAAATACCGCAATTATTTACCATTTTCTGTTCTACTGGTCAACTTTTAATCGAAAAATACATTAAAACAGCGATATATAACCGATTAGTTCTTAATCGATCTTACGCAATAAGCGCATTTCCTCTGTACTGTAGTAGCGGATCCGTTAGCGAGAGATTCTCATTGCCCAGCTCGGGAAAATTTATGCTTTAAACGTATATCTTAGTCATACAAGGACTTATTTGTCTTCCTCCAAAATGGGTTAGCCTTTCTCCTGCTTATTTCTGCGTTCCCATGGTCGGAAGGAAGGCGTCCCATGGCCAGTGCTAGGTATTCCCTCTTTTCTTAGGAACCAGATGTTGAGGGGTTACTGACTCCAGCATAACTGACTAGAGATTGTTTTCGCACTTCGTTTGGGCGGCTTCCTCATTGTTAACCAGTGGAAAGTTGATTTTCACAGTGTTAACTGTTAAGTTACAAAAGACGTAGCTTTTTTTTTTTTTTTTTTTTTTTTTTTTTTTTTTTTTTTGGGCAATGAGTAAAGTGGGCATTTTATTGAAGACTCCATTTTCACCTCTATGTTTTACTGTTAAGTTCGAAGTGAAACCATTTGAACCTCATCAACCGAAAGTTATAGGAGCTTACTCGGCAAGCGGCGCAAAATTAAGACTTTTTTATATTTTTTAAATGGTGTTTAACGCCCATTTTAACTACTTAGGCATCACAGGCGGTGGACATTGGTGATAGAGATGAAATTATAAATTGGGAAAGATTTTTTTTAAAAAAAGAAAAAGAAGAAGGAAGCGTTCGAGTCCTAAGTTTTAGGGCACTACTCCTGCATTTTCCATTTATGAGGACTGAGGAAAACCTGGGACCACCTTCTTGGTATAGTGGTTAGCATTGCTGAATGCTGGCTGGGAGGCTTGGTTTCGTTTCCCGGTGCCTAGTTAGGACTTTTTTTAAGCTGGGTCTGGAAGGGGACACCCAGCCTCTTGATATTTTGAAGTTACTTCATGGAGAGGTGGCGTTCTTCGATCTCGAAAGCTGCGTGATAGAGGACCGGCGGAGTTCTGGCATTCTGATCACACGCCCCCTCCTCCGCAATACTTCCCTACTATCAATGAAATGTAGAGGTCCCGTGGCAAGCCAAGGCTCACCCGGACTGTAGCGCCAAATGGGAGGGGAGGAGGAAAACCTGGAAAAACATCTCGGGAGAACAGTTCTGGTGGGAATCGCACCCCAAACCTCCCGCTCACTAGACCGCGCCTTAAAGACCTCAGCCATCCATGGCGGTTTTTGAAAAAGCACCTAGGCTGACAGCGTGTGAAGTGAAAAACATGTCTTCTGTATAGGAATGAGATTAGAAAAGAAATAGAAAGGGCAAATTCCTTTCTGTACAGGCCGATGAAACGCCATATATTAAGGTATATCACAATTTGTTGTAATATTAGAATACATTAGTGGGGGTAAACCGGTTGAAATATTCATAAAATACATTGCTGTTTCTGTATTGATTACAGAAAGCTTAGGGCGCACTTTAACAGACGAATTACAAGCGCTCCATATAAACCAGAAGTTTATAGCATAAAGATACGATGTCGCTGCAATTATAAGAGAATGTCGAGACCTTCTCCCGTACTGTTTGGGTGTCATTAGTTATACTCCTGGTCCACCCTTCTACAGGGGCCACGAACCGCCACTGACTACGACATTTCTTTGATGACGTGCAAGAAGATGCGTGGACAGCCAATGAATAGCGTTATTTTAGAACGTTACAAGATAATGTGATATCTTTTCTGTGTGCTAATAAAGTCACAACTCAATTACTCAATAAATCCAGATAAAGGTTTTCCTCTGAAGGAACGTGAGACTGTTGGCTTCAGCGGATCGACTACCTCTTGCGAAATCTTCAGGTAGATTTGTTTTGTTTAGTCAAACGTGGCGCCTTCTCTACCGAATACACTCTCAAGCATACACTTAGAGTGACTACAAATAACATCTGGAAGTTTCAGCACCTGTACAATTTCGTAATAATGACAGCCGCACGTTTTGTTTCGTTATGATGGGTGCACTTAGTCGACCTTGTGAAGCACAGCAGTCTAAGGGGGAAACGGTTCGTGGAGCAGAGTGTTGGTAATGAACTGCGTGGGAAAGTTTCTTCCATCTGATGAATCATGAGGGCAAATGAACTTCTTAGACAGCTACTGCTTCCCACTGCTGGTGCCAGCTTAGTCAGAGTGGGTGTTTTATTCAGCAGGTGCAATTAATACGAATTATATGCAGATATGTAAAGTATACAAATAACATTCACTGAAAACTAAAATCCCATTATATCGCATTATGCCTGTTCCAAACAAAATCAACTGCACTGAACATTGTCACGCGACACCTAGTTTTCATAAATACTGGTAACCGTGATCGGCTTAAAACATGCCATTGAGCAAATGACTACATTTTATGCGGAATGAGATCTAAGAAAAAATAGTCAACAATCAAAGATAATGGTATTTAAAAATGATCAACAATAAAGAAAGATGAGGGGTGGTTTATAAAAGAGCTGGGTTGTCTAAAAGGCGGCCCGCCGATCCTGATGATGCGCCCCCCACCCCATTAGCAACTGTCTGATCCAAAGAATAGTAGACTAATAAGAATTCTGTACCTTCCTCCAAAAGTACTTAACAAGCGTTTCTGCAGCATAAATAGCTTCTGCGTATAGCGATACTGCAGTACAACAGTTTCAACGAACACCTGCAACAATGGTAGTTCAAACAAACACTGTTAATATAAGGTTCAGATTACTATGCCAGTTCTCACTAGAATGAATCATAAAAGACATGGAGATCCTTTAGTTCACAATAGTAAGGAAAAAGGGTTAGATCTTCAGGCTCCTTTCCCAACGAACGGTTTCTTAATATGTGCGACTTTGGGTGGGAAATTGCATCAATATTTGGGAGCACCTATTTTGTGAAAGTACATTCTCCACCACAAACGGTCGGTCCTGGTGGTGTAATGGTTACCATACTTGCCTCCTAAACCCAAGATCGCGGGTTCGAACCCGGCTAGGACCGATGGATTTTTTCGGGCGTAAAAATCCTAAGTATGGCTTCCTTCGGAAGGGAAGTAAAGCCGTGGGTCCCATGTCGTACATTTACGGCACGAAAAATAACCTCAAGCCTGAAAGAGAGGCCTCTGAGCAAAATTTGTCGGCCGTTTCAAGCCCTGAGTTAAATGGGACGCTGACCACCTGAGATGTTAAAGAGCGTCCATAAATAAATCAATCAAAAAAAAAAAAATCCACCATGAAGTTCGTTAAGAATCCGTACAGAAACGGCCTCACAGACTTTTCTCTTCTGAATATTCTCCGTCTTGCATTCCGGTCCTTGCGATTTTTGCCGATCGTCCTCATTTGTCCTTTTCCTTCAGGCACAATACTAATATTTCGCTCTAGTGACACCAATATATGTTTTTTTTTTTTTTTTTTTTTTTTTTTTTTTTTTACCGGAAAACTCGGTATATACCATAAACAAAATAAGAAAAATAGTTTCTGAAAATTGGGGAAATTGGATCATTAAGAATAGGGTTGTACTGAAAATTGAAATTTAAAGAAGAGGGTTAACCTAGAACGAAATTTTAAAAATAACTCTTGCTGCCACAATTTTTGTCTCTCTTAATAAAAGTCGGTATATGCAATTGAAATAAAGTAATAAAAATAGTTGCTGAAAATCAGAAAATTAGGAGTGGGAGTTTATACAGATAACAATACCAATACCAACCGCTCTAACAATACCAATATTAGCTTTCTCGCAATAAAATGATATATACCATTTGCATAAAATATGAAAAATAGTGTTTGCAAATTTGGGAACTCGGATTAGATATAGGGGTATACCTGAAAACCGAAATTTAAAAAGCGCCCAGTGTTTAATTTTCTCTCAGTTTTTTTCTAAAAAGCCAAATTAACGCATAATTTATAAAGGTACATTTTTTTGACAAAAGTTGTGAAATATTAATCTATTACTACCACGCTACCATATACCCAGCCGGTATCAAAAGAAGCGGTAAACTTTAAAATAAATAAATAAATAAAAACATGTAGCCAGGCAAAATAAATATTATTGTTATTAATACTTTATGATACTGAAAATTTAAAGGATCTAAATTATAATGACATCTTTTATTTTTTATCTTGCCTGTTAATTATAATTCTTTGGAAATGTTGCAATAATTCAAATGCTTCTTAACGTTGCGGGAATGGATATTTATTTTAGGAAGAAATTTCATGATTTATTTTTGACACTGTTTAAATATACAATAACAAATAGAAATTTTACGACGCAAATCAAATTAAGCGCAACAATATTGTCCGGTGATTATTACGCACAGTTCTCAATTAAACGCAACAATTTTGTCCGGTGGATGTTATACAAGATTCTTAATTAAACGTAACAATACTGTCGGGTGCTTATTACACACAAATCTGTAATTTGTTATCGACATGTTGATAGCTCCAGCCTTTAAGTTTTTGTTTATAAATTGTGAAATTGTTCTTGCAGGTAAAAGAGCATTTTAGCCCTAAAGTTTTCAAAAATAATTTAACACATGAGTGAAAAATATAAACATATATTAAAAAGTGTACCGAAACTCTCTACAATAGTGGTATTATGTAAATATTAACTTGGATGTAAAAATAAGACTTTAATTTGCTTCAATAAAAAATTGAAAAAAAAGCTAATAAAATACAGGATAATAAAAAAAAAAAACATTGATATGGCCATTACTCGACATCTCAAAAATAACACTGATAAACTTTTCCGCAGCTGTACGTTTGTCTCTTGTTAAATCGAAGACTGTTATTGACTGAAGCTTAAATATTATTGGTGCGCTAAGACGGAGAATCTCTATTGCTATATTATCAAAGGCTCTGAAAAATACATGGCGACTAATTTCACTGGCTTGGCCCGTCTTCTACAAGGGAAGGGAAATGGCAAGGAGTGAGTGTTTGAATCGTGAGCTCCCGGTAATAGACACACGTGTCACTGCTTGCTTCCAATTTCTGTAAACTCAATATGCAACTTTCCTGCTCTAGAGCTCTGTAATAACTTCACACATTCAACTTGCTGAGGAAGTCGCTTAGTTTGCGTAGCTCGAGCGTAGTTTGTGAACTTACCTTTCCAACTAATGTACTCATTCTACGGCACCCGAATTCAACAGTGAGGGTGACTGTTTGACAGGAAAGTTGTTACCTGATTGTCAAAACACTGGTACATTTCCTTTCTAAAAGCACTAGCATAATGCATTATAGTTCATATTTATAGCCGTTTAAACCTGAGTATTGCTGATACAGTGATTAGGACAAGGGGTTAGGGGAACGGATAGGACTGCGCAGTATAGGATAAGCATAACTACATGTTATACTGTGGGTTTCAGTAAGCCATCAGCCGGTATCTTGCGCAGATTCATATTATAGGCCCCAATTTGGTTTTAAAGAATGAGAGAGAGTATTTTCAGAAGGTATAGTACTTAAGTTTAAAATAACATTAATATCTAGCCCACATTTGAAAACTGAGTGTCTCATGTAATTCGTCAATGTCCGCAATTTTTCTACTTTGCAGTGGTTTTGCTGTAGAAGAGTTCAGGAAGCGATTTCGCGCGAAGAGCAGAGTAGAATTCCTTGCGACATATTCCGCACAGAACTGGGCTAATGTTAAGCAAGAAGTGCGTTACCGTGACCAAGAGCAAGTTTTCCCATTAGTTCCACTTGGGGTAGACGGAAGGGCTTATGAAGCTACGATACAGCCCTGTGGCTTACGTTGTCACGTCAGAAAGAGATTAAGGTGGTAACAAATGCTTTCAATACGGATGTCAACCTAGTGTTTTCCGGGTTCATTCTTTATTAAACAACCCTCATATCCTGCACCCTCAGCGGAGCGCAACGCGCGCTAGTTCAAGGTCATGCCAATTCCTTTCGTAACAGATGATTCTCGAACTAATGACATACTTGTCACATTTTGTTCTTACCAGAACAAACATGTTTTCTGTCTTTTGAGATATAACTCAGTTTGCGGTCAAGTCTCAAGTCTTTGTGTTACTTAGTACAAGCTTATGTGCATCAATTAGTGATTATATTTTGGTATTGATGTAAAATTTGTCTAATGTGTTTACATGTTGCCACTAGCACAGAGAAAAATTGAAGTCTTCAGGAATAACCCCCATACAGTTGGTTCTGGTGGTCTCATGGTAACCATACTTGCTTCGTAGACCAAAAATAGCGGGTTCAACCCCGGCCAAGGTCGATGAAATCGTAAATAAGGCTTCCTTCTGAAGGGAAGCAAAGCCGCGGGTCCCAGATCGTAGATTTACTGCACGTAAAAGAAGCTTCAAGCCTGAAAGAAAAGACCTCTGAGCGAAATTTATCGGTCATTTCACGTCCTGAATTGAAGGAAATCAAAGTTTCAAAGTTGTGTGAGAAAATTTTTCCGTTGACGGAGTCGGCAAATAAAACTACTGAACAAGATGCCCTATAAACAAATGTATATTTTTGAGGAAATTCCAAGAAATCATTCTAGAAGGGGTAAAAAAACGAGACTAATAAAAATACGTTACAGGTCAAAGAAAACAGATTGAAGGTTACTTATATTAATTATTCTTACCATAGAAAGATCAATGGTTATATATAGCTAAAAAGAGTTAAAACAGAATGTACCACAAAAAATTAAAAGATCATGGAGGAACAGTGAACAGTTTTTTTTTTTTTTTTTTTTTTTTTTTTTTTTTTTTTTTTTTAATGGTGTTTAACGGCCGTGTTTACTACTGAGGGTCCATAGGCGGTGGATATTGGTGGTACGAGATGAAACGATAAATTGGGAAACGAGTTTTTTTTTTTTTTCTAATATAAAGGAAGGAAGCCTTTGCCATTTATGAGGAAATCCAGGGGGGAAAAAAACCCAATCAGGGAGGACAGTCCTGCCGCCAATCGAACCCACACCTCCCGCTCACGAGTCCGTGCTTAACGACCTTGGGCACACGTGGCGGTACACTGAGCAATGGCGTATGGACACCATTGTTCGGCGTTATCAGATTAGGAATCATTTATTTACCTTTAAAAGGCACTGCATTAAATTAGTGCGGCTCACATAGAAAACCAGAGCACTTAATAAGCAATTAAAAAGTGTATAGAAAACAATGTTGGAAACTAATTCTCGTTTCTCGGTCTTTGAAGTGATGCCGCAATGCAAATCATGACTCGCCGTTCACTGCTGTCAGGTAAATGACGTGGACTCTTCGAGATCTTGTTACAAACTCCGCCACTTAAGAGGAATCGGAAAGATCTCGTGGTTTTGCGGCATTGCTTGAATGTTCTACAGTGCGGCTCTAACGGTCGGGATTTGCATGTCCGTTATCGGCAGTTTGACCCGACGCGCATGGTGTACTCTAAAACACTTAAAGTTCGTGAAGCTGAGTGCGTGACTATAATTTTATAAATACATCAACTATAATGACTGTCTCGATTGAGTTTGTCTCGTTTTACAGTATAGTAGCCCTGCTTTACCATCGGTCCGGTCATTTTTTGATTGCTACAAAGAAAATTCTCATGACAATTCGGACAATACAGAGGGTGTGAAGGGAAACATTTTGCCACATTGTCTGAGCTGTATGAGCTGTGTTGTGCTTTAGGAAGTGGAAGAATTACTTGAAATAATAGCGGATTTTGTGTATTCTAGTTTTGCAAACATAACATGTAAATGAAACTGGAACATTTGACACTGTATCCCTTGGGACTATTACTACTCTGTAAGGTAGCAAGCATCCGCACCTAACTTAAATTATTTCACTCTTCACAGAGTTATTCTGTTCCCATGGCGTGGGTCCAAATCATGTGTTTATTCTCTAAGTATAACGGAAAGAGTAGCATGTTATATCTTGCCACTGTGTATAGGACGCTAACCCAGAAGAAGTAACTGTAGCTCTTTATAACCCGTAATAAGCTTCTATTTCTGTTTGTTCTTGACTGCACGTTGGAAGCAGTTAACAACTTAAATACCAAGTTCATGCATGAAGTTTATCGTGAGAGAAAAGCACTGCATCTATTTTCGTGACAGCTCTCTGAAGAGTCATGATAGAAAGCCTATATCATTATTTGTAGAGTAAATCCTTTTTCAGCCAACCATGAAATGACTGCCAGTGTCGCGTCACCATTTGGCACACAGATGCTCGTGTTGGTGCAAGTGAAATGTTCAATTCGAGCATTCCAAGGTTCCCCCTCCCCTCCAGTCTCGTCTCTAGCAAACGCAAAACTCGCTTTATCCCGGTGAATTGATTTTACTAGCAAACAATGCAAATTTAAGACATTGTTTTAATGTTATTATTTTTGTATATTATAAAAAACATAATGTCAAATACCACACATAAAGAAAAATGTAAATTTAATTGCATTAGGTGAGCTTTGTACACAACAGTTATGGATAAGGCAGGTCTTTTGTAATAACTTCCATTAATTTTATAATTTATTGCAAAAATATATTGTATGCATAGCTTCATTTGCCTTAAGGATATTTAATGGAGACATACTGGCATTTTCGTGCCAAACCTCAACAGAATACAAGCTCAGTTTCCTGAAAAACTATACTGAGTATCCAAATTAACATTTTATCACTTATTAAGCAATTATAAACTGTTTTTAAGTTTTGACTAACCTGAATTGTCATTATTTTAAAATTATTTTAATAAACTAGAAAAAAATATTTTTTAAACATTTTTGCTGCTTTAGGTGCACTTTCTTCATAAGCTATTAATCTCAGCATCCTCAAATTTAATACCAGTTTGAAAACATGTTATTTAACATGGGTGGTAAAATAATATGTAGTTTAAAGCAAAAGTTTAATTTTTGAGAATATTTCAATCATGTCATTATTTTTTGCAAATTTCACGGTTTTAACTTATGCATGCATATGTTAAAAGCTTTCACCAGCTGTATAGGAGCAATGTGTTTTGCACATGTATGAAAGAGTTCATAGCTCTATCTTACATAGTTTTTAAGAAAAGGGCACCTTAAATTTTTAAAATATGGAAACTACCCAAATTAGTGTGTGTTGTGTAACAGTATGGTGGCTATATTTAAATTGGCGTTTAAACCCTTTAAATTCTCCAAACAAACTATATACACACAAACGTGTATGCGTGCGTGGTTTGCAAACTATGTAATTTCATATAATTACCTATGCATAAAGCCAAAAATTAATTTTTGACCCAAAATCTGAAAGCAGTCATAAAGGTCGGCAGTTAGGCCGCCATATTTAAATGTCGCAAACACCAAAAACAATATATGGGCACAATCTGCAAACAATGAAGTTTCATGTGCATAGAACCAAAAATGTATTTTTTGACCCAAATCTCAACCAAGTGCCCTTAAATAATATTCAGTTTTTAATTACACAATTCTAAACTAAAGCTGTAGTCCATTGACAACATTCATCTTAAAAAATTTACACAAAAGATACCCTCACCTTCGATGTAATTTGCAACATTGTTAAGGGAAAACTGGGAATAAACCTTTAAAGCTCCACATTTTTATATGGATTTTTTTAATCTTTTACTGTACTTGCACTGTTATTAAGTTAATATGCATACCAAATTTCATTGAATTTGGATAAATATTTTGCGAGCTATACATTATATCATGAATTGAGAAAATTGGCTGGCATTTTTGTAATTGGGGCTTCGAAGCATATATAAAATTATATAGAAAATATTTTAAATAAATTTGATGAGTGAATTGTAATCATTTTTTAAATCTATTAAGAAATGTTAGTCTTTGAAATTAATAATTTGTTCATAGAAAATATTTTTCTGGAGTTATTGGTGTTAGCATATATTTGGTCCTAGAATATTATAATGTATATTTCTGCACATCCTGGAAATTTCAATTGAATTTAAACAAAAACTATTACGTGTGGGACATTTTGAATTTGTGAAAATGAAGTTTTGAGAAAAACGCTGCTTTATGAAAAAGCATGCTGGGAAACGTTTGATTTAAAAGTACACGCCGAGCACTATAAATAGTTGTAGAGTCAGAAGGGAGAGGGGGGCATGCAAATACTGACCTTCTGTGGATGCCCAAAGGTTCAAGGAACCATTTACAGAAAAAAAAATTACCGATTTTTGCCAAAAATTCGTTCCCAGTGTCCCGTAAAGAAAAATAGGATTTTGTAAAATGCAAGTTTCGTTTTGGCCCTCTCCGTGGTTTCATGGTAGCGTTTGCGACTACTAATTCGGAGGTTTGGATCCCGGTCAAGTTAAACTGTCTGAGCATTTTTTTTTTTTTTTTAAGTAGGTGAATGTCAGATAACTTTAAGGCGCCAGGGTTCGGAGTTCATTGGCGCCATAATTAGTTCATTACATTCATCCCTACACAAAGACTATATTATAGTGTTCAGTTCATAATCTACAGACGTCGCAAAATGTGCCATGAAATAAAACATACAAAATGGTTTTAATTTTGCTCCCAATGATCACCAAAAGCCTATTTTACTATTATTTTTTTCTTTACTGATGCATCTATATCCAAATTCATTCCTTCAAATTTCACATCCTACTTTCTCATTTATAATATTTGCAACAATATCCGTAATAGGTAACATCACGTTTAAAATGTCGGCGTGTATAGATACGTTTTGCACAAACTATTAACGTACGAGAGATAAACAGTAGATATCTGGGTTCTGTGGTAACAATCAGATAAGTTTTGCTCAAACTGACAGTGTCAGCAGGTACAAAATTGCAAAATGACTATTTCTTATACTACTTCTATGGCGCACAATCCGAGAGCTGGACATGGCCTACCGCAGCGACATCTGCTTCCGCTACGCCTTCACGATAGAGGGCAGTTAGCCGGCATCCCGCCGGTCGTCTCTCACGAGGTTTTTTAGATTGATGAACGCCACCTCTCCATCAGGCAGTTCTCCAGTTATCTTCACCAGGCTCGGAGGACCCCGTTTCACGCGCCCTTAACTTAGAAAAACTTCTAAGCAGACACTGGGAATGGAATGAACCCGCGTCCTCCTGGCTAGCAGTCAATAACGTTAACCACAGATCAAGGAGGTGGTTCTCATACGTAACTTATTTATTGTAAATTTTGCACTCAGTTTTCATACAAATAAAGTGAGATGTTCTCCGTTCTACTTTCCGTTCCTGATATGCTTCAGGCACTGTGTGATATGTGAAGACAGCGCTTTCTCAAGAGAGAGGATATCTCCAGATCAAATCGAGAAGTTTTCCACCCTTATCTTCTCCTCTGCTCGTGCTTTCTCTGCCGTTCCCTTGCCTTCCACTTCATTACGATCTCTTCACCCTTATGGGTGTCGTATTCCATGCTCTTGCTTTTTTCCTCCGTCGCTTCTCTTCTACTGTCATTCTAATTTTTCTCCTGTTTGCTTCTCCCTTATTTTCTTCTCTCCCCTACCTTCCTTCCTTCCTTCCTTCCTTACTCTCCGTTGCCAAATTACGCCTATCTTCTCTCATTTTGCATGCCATTCTCTTTTGTGTTGCTTTTTATTCCATTCGTTTCATTCCCTTCTTTACTTATTTTCTGTTTTACTCATTTCCCGTTTTCTTACCTCTCATCTCCTCTCCTCGTTCTTTCTTATCTTATCTTATCTTCCTTGACCTTGCTTCTCCGCATACGAGCTCCATGACCTGTTATTGCATCTTTCAGTATTATAATTGCATTCATTAAAACCTCCCTTTTCGTCATTCCCTAATCCCTATCCTTTTCTTCTCTCCCCCCACTCTTCTACCGGTCATCTTCCTGAGTGACTAGGCATTGAAAGTATATTTCCACATCCTTCAGTACTAACGTTATTTTTCTGACCTCTGCACTCCTATTCCGCGGACATCTTCACCAAAAAAGCATTCATGTAAGTCAAAATAATCGGCTTAGGATGTTAATAGTCACAAAATTACTGTTCTCTCACCTCACAGACTGTACGGTTTAACAACTGATATGGTCTAGTTACAACGGCGATCTTGGCATGATAAACTGACCAGGGCGCGTTCTGCCACATACCATGAAATACTTCTGCTTAATCTCTCTCCTCAATTTGCACAAAAATACCAGTCGAATATTTCACTGTGCAAACCTCTTTCGGTTGTAGCCTCAGGTCACGTATCGGGCGGGCAGATTGTGTAACTGTAACATGCTCGCGTACCCGCTCTGATTGTCATAATGATAGGATATTAGACCCTCTCCCTACTCTTGCAGCACACTCCTCAGCGGTTACTCTACATTTTTCTAATTCTATCATTCATCATGAAACTATTTCTGAACATGCTATAATTACAAATTTGTTGCAAAACCTCACACAATGTTGTTTGAGCTCTATAGATTTCAATGAAGCTCTATAAGCGTCAGATCAGGACTGAAGGGCTGATGAGTTATTCATTTCGCACTTGAATTGACCAAAAAGTTCATTGTCTGTTCCGCAGTATGGGGCGATGCATATCCTTGGCTTCAAGGTGGTTCTGTACTCATTTTTCCCAATACTGTTGTTAAACAAACGGTGTTATAACTTGCGATCAGTAATGCTTTCCCCCGCTGTGCTTGGTTTTTCCTTGAGCGAACCGCCACTCGTTTGCTGCGCCGTGAAGGGGGTACAAAGCCTGCTTGCATACTTGTTGACCTTACTGACTGTCGCAGTCGTAGCGCAGCTGTTCCCGGGCGTGTGTTGTGTTGTTAGTTTCTTCATTCGACGTTATACATAAAGTGTATTATGCCTCTTGTGTTTACAACGGCACAACGTGGTTGTATGTACGATGGTGAAAGAATCATAGGATCAAATTTTTTTTTTTTTTTTTTTTTTTTTTTTTGCATACAGTTGATTCTGTTACTTCCAAAAAGAAATTCATTGTGAATTTTTTTCACATAATTAACCAACAAGGAGGTGATCATACATTTTTTCATTATGACTCTGCCACAGCTTACGTTGCGAATAATTCCATGAGAGCAATTCATAATGTTTTTTCGCAAGACAGAGTTATTAGGGATTTGGGGCCCCCTCGATTTAACAGCCTGCGATTATTATCTCTGGGATAAAGTACAAGACGCGCACAGCATACTAGAACTCAAAGATAACATTCAAAGATGTTCATGGATTTATCGCCCGTGTCTCGGCATCTAGCGGGTCGGCAATTGGAACGGTAATTCCCGGCGAAGCGGATGTAATATCGTAAAACTTAAGTTTTCGCAATTACAATGAAAATCAATGTGTACCTTATAACAGGATATGCGTTTCTGGTTTTTTTTTTTTTTTTTTTTTTTTTTTAAGAAAATTGTCGCTTACAAATATCAGTTCATCTTCCGAAATTGAGTAAATTTCTCGCCTGACAGTTCTTTCCGTTCTTCTAATGTTACACTTTATTTTACAATCTCCTCCATAAATGAAAGTCACACACAGCAGTATGTCATTTCCTATATCTTTCTGCATTTATGGTATTCACAGAAAAGGTAGGCCCTATTACTCTGTATGATGTACATGGAGATTTCTGTTCTCCAATGCGTCGAAACATGAACATGTATATGGAACCTTGTTTCATCAATACAGAATATTAAATATGGTCAACTCTTATCATTAGCGTTCCATAATATCCAGTTACAGAAATTTATCCGAACATCAGGATCATCTGCCTGAAATTCGTGAAAAATGGTGACCTTGTATCCTTTCAAGTTTAAATTGACTCAATTTCGGCAGAGCTTTTCTGTAGGCGAACAAAACATGTTTCAACTTGCGCTCCTCTCACAAGCAGGAACTGAAAGTGACAACAATGAAACCAGTATCACGTGCACTTTACGCACAAAGTCAACAAAATATTGTAAAGTAAATTTAGAACGAGAAAAAATGCCTGTAAAATATGCTCATTCAGTAGTGTGCAATCCTAACATTAAAACACGCTTCTTATGACGCTATAAATCGTGCACAATTAGCCTAACTCTGGTACTGATTGCCTAGCAACCAGTATTTCATGAAGTCACCACAATACAGTTTCAAACATCGCGCCTGGGAAGAAAAAAAAAAAAAAAAAAAAAAAAAAAGCTAAAATCGTAGCCCAAATAAGCACACCAACATTCAAGTAGGAGAATTATTTTATGAAACAAAGTTTTTGAAACTACAACGAAAATGTAAGTTATTAACCATAGTAAATTAACTTTCATTATCTTGGAAACATTGACAATTAAATTAATTTAATTAATCACATTATAATTAATCACATTTCTTTCATTTCAAAAAGTGAATCTTGAAACATAGTAATTTCTGTTGTACTAACAGAAAACTTCCTTAACCTTACTACATTCATGTTACATCCACAACAGTTACTTTGCTTTAAATATTAAAAGTACAAGCAGTTACATTAGAAAATACCATTCCTGACCCACTGCTGATATCTCCTTCATTAACATTACACCTTCCTACTTTAATTTTTTGGGACAATTTTTTTCTTTTACTTACAATTTATTCCTCTATGCAAGATTTAGCAACTGATGCCGACTTCCAGCCTCCCAATCTCTTAACTTCAGTAAAACTGACCCCAGTGTTTGCAAGAGTCGTTGCCGAATTGCGCCTAAAGCACTGCACAGTGTAATTTGACGCATTTGGCTGCTCCAAAAACATAGCCTTCTCCATAGGAAACTTTCCAAAACATTATTACTAGTAGACTAACAATTACACCTACCACCTCTGTAATGCCAAAAAAGAGAATTTTGCATTTCATGGTTTTTGGACGTAAACCAACATATTTCTCAAACAGCTCCACACAACTCAGAGAACTACCATTAGGTACAATAGTAAATTTACGTAGCTTATAATTTGTCGTGTCTCGAATATGAAACATTAAAATCATCAACATCAACACACAAATCGTGCAATTCGTGGCGCCTGCAACTCCAAAAATTCAAAATGACAAAACTACCTACATTAATAAATAAATACCTATCGTCAAGTGTTTCTTCTTAAATCGATCCATTTTGGTTTTGATTTTTCCGCCCTATATCGCACTGAACACTTCATCAAGAAAATCTTTAGTAAAAGACGAAACGTTGGTATTTTCTACCATTTTCACCGCACATTTTATTTTCGAATACACACACCAGAGCGTTTAATGCATACAAATGTTCAATGGGAAAAAATAAACAAATCTAAGGTTCTAAATTTTAAATTGCTTACCATATTAATAACCAATAAATGTTATATTGTATATTTACCTGCTCTGGAAAATATGCCAACATTTTTTCATTAGCTGAACTAACATGTTTCTCTTTTCTCTATGTATGAAACTTGGCATATCCCTTTTCATATACACTTTTCGATTTCTGAAGAATTAACAAACCCTCATTTATCTCAGCTTCCTTTGTAATTTCTTCTGGAAATTCTTTTCTTCTTTTCATATACACTTTTCGATTTCTGAAGAATTAACAAACCCTCATTTATCTCAGCTTCCTTTGTAATTTCTTCTGGAATGATGTCCATATTTTCAATATCAAATATTTGAATTTTTCAAAACAAAAACAAAATAATATCGTCATAGAAACAAGTACTAAGAAATCATGCAATAAAATACCTCATATCTACTGTGTCACTTCATCACATTTTGCAGATTTTTAATACTTTTAAAAATATTTCAATACTATAGTCTTATTAAACTTTGTATACAGCACGTATAATCATGCTGAACACTCGTATCATAATTAATGAGAATATGTACTGGTTACATAAGTGAGTATTTGAACAGCCCTTGTTAAACCTTGCCTTGGAATCACTCAAATTAAAGGTTGAAAATTCGAGTTAAATATGTCTTTTTAACATTGTTTCGAAATTGTAATCATTGAATATCTTGCGTCGAATGTCACCAATTGCCACCTAACTAGGCAATAGCCTCAGGTGCCTCTATATTTATAAAGATAAACATATTATAAAAAGTTTCCCCACATAAAAATCCTCTCCCTAGTCATGAATCATACTTTACCCCCGCTTCCACACGGGCGATATTTCCATCATGGCAGCCGTGTGTTGTCTGCTTCTACTATCGCTAATCTAAACACTTTCAGTTATGGAAACATATCATTGGCACTTGTCATATTTCTATGTAATTTGGGAAATTAAATGGTAGCTTTCATAATTTAGAAAGTGACACTGTAAGTTTGAGACTCTGTGCTGCTTGAGAGCTAAGTATCAACGAAATGCAAAGAAAATCATCAAACATCAGTTAATAGTGACAAAGCAGTGAGCATTAATCGCCCTATCTTCAACATCGATCTTGCATTTAGTAACTGCAACTAGGGAGAAACATTTGCAACACGCAAGTTCGGGAAACATCAACCAACACGCAGAGAACGCGCTCCCGTGGTTCTTTAACTGGGGAGAACTGCGTCCTGTCAGGTGCCAGGAAGTAATTCATTCAGCGTGCTCCGTTGACATTGATTCCACGTTCTACTGCAATCTGACACGTGCGTGTCTATGACATAACGCATTAAGTTTTGTTTGGGGGTTAGGGTCGGTTTTTTTTTATTTTTCATGCAAGGATGCTATCTTTCGTCCACAACACATTTCTTGTTTTTCGTTTCATGGCAGATAAAATATCTGATAACATCTCTTAAGTCGCAGGCGTAAGTCATTGAGCAATGTCGTAACGGTTGTTTAAATATCAGTCGAACATTAATCGAGTGAATCGTCTAAACTTGCACTGCAAATATTTCTGAAATGTAAGGTGCTATCGAGTGCTGCTTTCACAGAATTGAAGCTTAGAGAGGGGCTCATAATTGCTGCCCATGCACAGATGTAAATGTCATTAGAATGTGTATTTCTTAAATAAAGCTACATTTTTGAAATTGATATCGAGAAAATAAAAATTGAAGAAATTAGAACGCCAATGGCTTTTTTTTTTTTTTTTTTTTTTTTTTCCCTCCACAATTCTAGTGTGAGTAGTTTACGAGTTTTAATAATATGAACATTTTAAATATCTACAATTGTCTGCCCCATTTAACTGTTTAGTTACTAGGCTGCGATGTTTACATATGTTTCCTTTACGCTGATTTTATTGGGACTTCCTTGCCGGTACTTTGGTAGTTCCTGAAGTAGGTCTTGATGGAAGGCGGTATTTACTAATTCTGAAAAAATTGTCATGGAGAATGTAGAAAGAATGATGTTCTTTCTTGTATGTGTACGCTGCAACACATTCTACAACTGGCTTCACCATTGTTTCAAAATTGGGCGAAGGGAAACTGTATTTTGGCCTGCCCGCTCACCAGATTTGACCCTTTTAGACTTTCTTTTGTGAGGAAAGCTAAAAGACACTGTCTACAAGGACATACAGACTACACCAGAAGATATGAAACGTCAGTAGTATATATCCCTCCTCGCGTGATTTTTATATCAAATTGATATCAAAAGGGGTGGGGGGTGATATCAAAAGTGGTGGGAGGTGGGGGTGGGAGGTGGGGGTGGTGGTGGTGGGAGGTGGTGGTGGTGGGAGGTGGTGGTGGTGGTGGTGGTGGTGGGGGTGGTGGTGGTGGGGGTGGTGGTGGTGGTGTGGGTGTTGTGGGGGTGGGGTGTTGATATCAAAATCTCAATTTGAATTGATATCAAAATTTCTGTTTGATTAAGCGATAGGAAAATCTCTGTTTGATCGAGTGTTGGATTTAAATCTCCGAAAAAAGTGTGTGTGATCAATTAATTACGTTGTAAAAAAATGGAGAGCCCTTCCGCCACTGCGTTGGCAGTTCGCCACTGCTCGCTCCCCCCACCGCTCGCTTTCGCCGCCCGCCTCGCTTTGTTCGCCGCCCGCCTTGTGTCCCTCGCTTTGTTCGCCGCCCGCACAATGCTTTTGCGTGAATTCGGTCTTCAATGGGTGGTTTCTTATTCGTTTGTATATATTCTTTTTAACAAAAACTCTGTATTTTCTCACACAGGGTTAGAAAAGTCAAAAACAATATGTGTGGGTTTTTCTTTACAGAGCCAAACTAAAAAGTTCTTTAACACGTTGGCTCGCTCTGTACACCACACAATGCTTTTTGTTCCCTCACATGGGAGTTGTCACGGTGTTTTCAAAAGTCGAAAACAATATGTGGGTATTTTAAAAGTTTCTTTTTCACGTTGCTTTTTCTCTGTATTTCTAAAAAGCTATTATTTTCACAAGGAAACAAAAAACATTCTTCTAAAATCCTATCTTCAGAGACATTTAAAAGTTCTTTCTTTCGGGGGAAAAGACATTGTTAATAAAAGTTCTTTCACATCGACATGGGTGGTTTCTTATTCGTTTGTATATATTCTTTTTAACAAAAACTCTGTGTTTTCTCACACAGGGTTAGAAAAGTCAAAAACAATATGTGAGGGTTTTTCTTTACAGAGCCAACTAAAAGTTTCTTTTTCTGTATTTCCATGCTTTGTTCACGCGTGTTTATAAAAGAATTCGGAGGCCATCTTTTCTTCTTCTAAAAAACCGAGTCAATGGATTGTTTCTTATTCGTTTGTATATATTCTTTTTAACTTGTATATATTCTTTTTAACTAAAACTCTGTATTTTCTCACACAGGGTTAGAAAAGTCAAAAACAATATGTGTGGGTTTTTCTTTACAGAGCCAACTAAAAGTTTTCTTACTAACACACAGTGACAGAAAAAAGTCAAAAACAAGGGGATTCTTTTTTCTTCTTCTAGCAAACTCACACCGCGTACCCGATGGAAGATTAAAAAAACCTTCCCCCACCATTTGTACGACGATTGGCTGTAGGGTTATGCATGCGCAGTAGAAACCTCACCTTCTCATTGGTTGTGGGCGTGGTCTTTGTTGTCTATTGGGTGTGGGCGTTATCTTTTGTTGTCTATAAAAGTTCAATCGCGACGAAAGATGCTTATATCACGTGGTAATCATGTTGCCAAGGTTGTCAACTACGGAGACGAATCTTCTGCCGATCAATCTTCTACAAACACTTCCATCAGTGACCAGGGGCCCGAGTCTTCGAGGAATAACGGAAACTCCGGTACTGGGAGTCTAGTTGAAGGGTTCACGTCGGTTTTAGAACAGTTCGTCAACAAAAAGAAAAGTTGTGATCATCGCAAGAGAACACGTTATGGGGGCAAGCTCACTCTTAAGAGAACACGTGGCTTCTCGGGCGGTGTGGCCAGCAAAAGTGATCAGACCGGAAACGGTGAACCATACCGTCCTGCTGCTTCGTCTTCTACCGGAGCTGCCTCGCCTTCTACCGGAGCTGCTTCGCCTTCTACCGGAGCTGCTTCGTCTTCTACCGGAGCTGGCTCGCCTTCTACCGGAGCTGCTTCGTCTTCTACCGGAACTGCTTCGTCTTCTACCGGAGCTGGCTCGCCTTCTACCGGAAATGGTGTACCACCTTCTCTTGTTGACAGCATTGTGCCACAGGTAAGTGCAACCTTGCAACCATCTTTCGAAATTATTAACCATAGCCAGAGGGCAACTAAAAAATTTTATTCTGGGTACTCTGAAACTGAAATTATGGTGAGTTCGATGCCTAAAGATGCAGATCCTGACCAATGGGTTTCCAAAGTGTTTCATGATTATTTATCATTTGTTGATGACAATCTGCTAAAAAACCAACCAGGGTTCGTAGGAATAACCGTTCATGATACCAAAAATCCTGCTAGACCTTTTAACATGAGTGTACGTAGGTTTGATCAGGTAAACCCCGAGGCCGTATTGAAATCAATGGAGAAAATAATGCAAAGTAACAAAGAATTTTTGTTGGGAGGGGCAATCAAAATTTCGTGTATTTGGACAAATGAAATATCAGGTTCATGTTACAAACGCTGCGACGACTGTAGTAAAAACAAAGGTATTATAGAAATTAAAAACAAAGACAATCTTTGTCTACCTAGAGCCATCGCAGTGTGCAAATCCAAAATTGACGGGGATGTTCATTATGGTTCTATTACGCGATATGACCGTCTGCAAAAACAAAAAGCTGTAGAGTTGTGTGAGAAAATAGGCAAAACCGATGGCCCGTTTACACTTGACGACGTGAAACTCTTTGAAATAGCGCTAAAGGAGTATCCTATCACTGTTTTTGGTGGTCATAATGGTAAAAATGTCCTCTACAAGTCGGAAATTAACACCGATAAACACATCGACGTAATATTCCACGACAGCCATTTTAATGCAATTGTAAACCTACACGGGGCATTCAAATGTAAGTGGTATTGCCGACATTGTAATTTTCCCTCACTTAATAAAAAAGAAACTCACAGGTGTGATCTAAACTGTGTCAAGTGTCGACAGAGGTGTCCAACATCATTTGATAGGTATGTGAAATGCGATTCATGTCATCGCGATTTCAACGGGGAGACCTGTTTTAATAATCATTTGATTAAGGGGAAATATTACCCTAAATCCATGTCAGTATGCGACGTGGAAAAAGTATGCCCGTTGTGTAACAAACTTGTGAATATGAGGCTTAGGAAAACTCCTCACCAGTGCGGAGAAATTTATTGTGTTACTTGTAAGGTCCATGTGAATGCCAACCACGAGTGCTACATTCGGCCGTACAATTCACCAAATTTGCGAAAGAATTTCGTGTTCATGTTCATAGATTTCGAGTGTACTCAGAACACGCTTTATTCCACAGACGTGTTTGAACACATTCCTAATCTATGTATAATGCATAAAAGTTGTGGTCTGTGTGTGGACAAGTCTCATAAGATGCCCTATTGTACACAGTGTGGTGTTAAAGAATGGGTATTCGACAAGGAGCCTGTAAAAGAATTGTTTGACCACATCACACAACCAGGGTTCGAATCCCGTGACATTATTGTCATAGCACACAACTTGAGGTCGTATGATGGCCAGTTTTTGTTAAAACACATGGTGGGCACCCTAAATTGGGACCCCGAACTGATTATGAATGGAAGCAAAATTTACAGAATGAAGTATAAGAGTGTAACTTTTCTAGACTCTTTGAATTTCATTCCTATGCCACTGTCTCACTTTTCAAAAACCTTTCAACTGCCTGAATGTAAAGGTTATTTTCCTTACCTGTTCAACACCAAGGAAAACGAAAAGTATGTTGGTCCTGTACCAGAGCAAAAATATTACTGCCCAGATGGCATGAGTGTTGATGACCGCAAGACTTTCGAGCAGTGGCATAATGAAAAGTTGTCCTCAAATTATGTCTTTGACATGAAAAAAGAAATGGTTACTTACTGTAAAACTGACGTTTATCTCTTGAGTCAAGGTGTTTCCAAATTTAGGAAACAATTTATTGACGAGAACGGTATTGACCCGTTTAGAGAATGCGTCACCATAGCTCAGGCATGCATGAATGTATATAGGAAACGGTTCATGCCAAGAAATAAAATACCACTTATTCCCGCAGGAGGATACCGTTTAGCTGATAAGCAATCGCGGGTAGCGTGTATCTGGCTGTCTTGGTTGGAACAGCAGCAATCAACCATCATACAGCATGCTTATCGGTGTCGGGAAATTAAAGTTTTAGGGCATAAAGTGGACGGGTACAAAGAAGAAGGGAAATGTGTCTATTTCTTTCATGGATGCTTCTACCACGGTTGCACACGTTGTTACCCGAATAGGAATTCAAGGTTATACAACACTGGCAACCAGACCATGAGTTCCAGATACGAGGACACCGTGAAGGTCACGAAGATGATGAGGCATGCTGGGTATAACGTGACCGAGATGTGGGAGTGTGAGTTCAATGGTTTGATTAAGACCAATAGGGTTTTGGCTGAATTTGTCAAAAGTTTTCCCTACCCCGAACCTCTCAATCCACGAGATGCCTTCTTTGGTGGACGTACAAATTGTACGAAAACCTACTGCGAAGCCTCTGGAGATATGAAAATGTTTTACTATGATGTGTGCAGTTTGTACCCGTTCGTAAATAAGACCAAGGCTTACCCTGTTGGACACCCAAAAATTCATGTGAATAATTTACCAAATTTGCAAGATGTTGAGGGCGGTATTGTAAAGTGTAAAATTCTTCCCCCAGAAAGACTGTACCACCCCGTCCTGCCGTCGCGCATTAACGGTAAACTTATGTTTCCGCTATGCCGAACATGTGCAGAGATGGAGAATCAGACAGAGTGCACGCATACAGAGGACGAAAGATGTATGACAGGAACCTGGGTAGTGGACGAGATTAAAGTCGCATTAGAGGAAGGTTATAGCGTGATTCACGTGTATGAAATATGGGAATATGACATGGTACGCTATAACCCCATCACTGGAGAAAAGGGGCTTTTTCAGGACTATGTGAATCAGTTTCTGAAAATTAAAACCGAAGCCTCCGGTTGGCCCAAAGACTGCGACACTCCTGCCATGAGAAACGAGTATATCGCACGATTTTTGGAAAAAGAAGGCGTGGCACTGGATAAAGACGCTATTGAAATCAATCCTGGCAGACGTGAGTTGGCCAAACTGATGTTAAACTCCTTTTGGGGAAAATACGGCCAAAGAGATAACTTGTCCACATGCGAGCTTGTGAAAGATTATTCGAGGCTCATAGACCTACTTAATGACCCAGGTGTAGAGGTACAGTCTTACCTGCCCGCTACAGAGGAGGTAATGTATGTGGTGTGGAAACATTGCGAACAGAATCCTAAATTGAATTTTACTAGTAACACAGTCATAGCTGCATATACAACTGCCCATGCAAGAATCGAACTCTATTCCTACCTTAGGAGATTGGGCGAACGCGTGTGTTATTTCGACACAGATTCTGTTATAGCCACGTACAGACCGGGGGAATGGATGCCAACCACGGGACCATTTTTAGGCTGTATGACAGATGAAATAGAAAAGTACGGCGATGGAGCGTATATTT
This sequence comes from Metallyticus violacea, assembly GCA_030762175.1. NCBI lineage: Eukaryota > Metazoa > Arthropoda > Insecta > Mantodea > Metallyticidae > Metallyticus > Metallyticus violacea. The sequence goes on along the minus strand of CM060840.1, from coordinate 14,657,046 downwards.
GCAGATTTGCATCTACAGGTCCAAAAAGTTACACCATAGAGGTTAAGTGTGGAGATAAGACGCACTCTGTCTGTAAAATTAAAGGCATCACCCTCAACTCGGGGAATTTGGAAAATGTAAACTCCGACGTTATCAGGAACACCGTGCTGAGGGATAATTCAATGTCGGTAGTACTTGAAGGCACACAGATTTCTAGGAAATTTCTAGGAACTGTGGTAACTGAGTCTTCAGTGAAAACCTATAGGATGGTGGTCAACAAACGTGTGCAGTGTGAAAACTTTGATTCCTACCCGTATGGGTATAAAAGAAGGCGTGTCTAAATGAGATCACATCAGTCGCCCACAATGTCTACTAACCAACACTTTAAATTTAATTTCCCGTGCACTATGCTAATTGCAGGTCCGTCGCGGTGTGGTAAGTCTACATTTGTGAAAAATTTAATTAGTAATGCAGACAGAATGTTTGACAGACCCGCGAGAAAAGTGTTGTGGTGTCATCCATTAGAATATTCTCCTAAACCAAGCCCGTTCTTCGCAACCCATGCAGGTATACCAGATTTGGACACTGTTAACGAGGGGGATTTAGTTATTTTGGATGATTTAATGTATCAAGCCTCCGGGGAAAACGTGTCAAATTTTTTCACTAGAGATTCACATCACAAACGCTTCGGGATTATTTACATATTACAAAACGTGTTTCCACAAGGAAAGAAATTTCGAACTATATCTCTAAATGCAAACTACATTGTCGTGTTTAAAAACAATAGAGATAAAATGCAAATTCATAGGCTTTGTCAACAGATCGAACCAAAGAACTCTAGGTTTCTTTTAGAGGCATTTGAAAAAGCTACTGAAAACCCACACGGGTATCTAGTGTTGGATTGCACTCAGTACACGCCAAATCAATACAGGTATCGAACCGGCGTCCTACCAGGGGAAACGCCTTCTTATTTTATACCCAATTGTTGACCACTTTTCTGAAGGTTTTATTTGTGTGCTTCCCAGAGAGTTTAAATAAACGAGCAACGATCACACTTCAGTCATTTAATCACAGACATAGACAGGATGAGCATTGCCAGACTGAGTAGCCCACTGATTGCAAGGCAACATGCAAATTTGTCAGTGCTAGCCAAGGCTAAACCTATTTTGCGACAAAAACTGTTGAAAAGTGCTAACCCTCAGCTAATTAAAGCCATTTCCGAGTGTGTACTCAACGTGTGCAGAGGTCATGTTAGTTTACCTATAAATTGTTTAAAACGCTTAAAGAAGCATAAAGCTAGCTGGAGAAAATTAATTAACAAACGACTTTCCTTAAAGGAAAAGAAAAAGATTCTTGTACAGAGAGGAGGTTTTTTACCTGCTTTTCTACTCCCGATATTGGCTTCACTCGGTAGTGCACTCGTGTCAAATTTGAGTTAAATGAAGCACGGTAAGCAAATTATACTAGCTTCACAGCCAAAAGCTGTCGAAAAGCTTCACCTCGTGGACAAATCACTTAACCAACTCATCAGAGAAATGAATAAATTACAGCGTACACATTTACCACACCCTGAAAAATGGCAGTTGATAAAATATAAGTTGGCCAACTATCTCGATCTTATGTCACAAGTGAGGGAACCATACCTTGAAACCAATGGTATCGAGTCACAAGTGAGGGAACCATACCTTGAAACCAATGGTGTCGAGGTAAAGGAGGAAGAGAAATCGACAAAGACGAAAGTAAATAAAAGCCGATTACCAGTAAAAAAGTCTTATAACCTTCGCAGACAAGTGTGGGAACAACTATGAACGCACTGAAGAAAATCTATTTCAATCCTGAACACTATGCTGGTTTTGGCACTGCAGACAAACTTCGCAAGGCCACAGGTATACCGAAATCTAAGATCGAGTCGTTTCTTCAAACACAGGATAGTTATACATTTCATAGACCGATAAGAAAACGGTTCCCCACCAGAAATTATCACGTGACTAACATGGACGACCTTTGGGAGGCCGATTTAAATATTATGAGTGGCGTAAAGGAGCACAATAAACCATACGTTTACATCTTGACGGTTATTGATGTTTTCTCGAAATATGCTTGGGCTATACCATTAAAATCAAAAGTAGGGGGTGAAATTACAGAAGCGTTTAAAACTATATTCGCTCATCGTACCCCCAAGATATTGCAAACAGATAAAGGAACGGAGTTCACCAACAAAACCTTTCAAACATTTTTAACCAAACATGGTGTAAAGTATTACACTACAAAAAATAATGTCAAAGCCAGTGTTGTAGAACGTTTCAATAGAACCTTAAAGACGAAAATGTGGAAATATTTCACACATAAAAATACATATAGATACGTGGACGTGCTTCCTGCACTTTTAAAGTCTTACAATAGTTCCTTTCATAGGTCCATAAAGATGGCTCCAAAGGATGTCAATGAAGACAACATTTTGCATGTTTACGAAAATCTTTATGGTCGGAATGCAGACAAACCACGTAAAGTTAAATTTAACGTGGGAGACCATGTGCGTATATCTAAGGAGAAAATGAAGTTTGCCAAGGGGTACGAGCAAAATTGGACGGACGAAATTTTACAGATTGACGAGGTGGTATACGGCTCCCCCGTTGTGTATAAATTAAAGGACTTGGGTGGGGAGGCCATAGACGGTATCTTTTACTCCGAGGAGATACAAAAGGTAGCTCCCCCGGCATCATTCAAAATAGACAAAATACTCGACACTAAAGGCCGCGGTCGAAATAAACAGATTTTGGTTAAGTGGAGAGGTTATCCGACCAAGTTTAACTCGTGGGTACCGGGTTCGAGTATCAGCTCGATATGATTAGAACAAAACCATTTTCCCTCACGCTCGTGAGTAACGCCTCTATGGACCATTTCACTGACAATACAACTTCCAGATTTTCAAACATCTTACCCGAGAGAATAGTATTGCAAGGAGAATGGGAAGTCGCACTGCAAAAGGTTAGGTACCCTGTGAAATTCTATAACGTAACAAATCACGAAAATCAAATCATTGGTACAATGTATAATATGGTAGCACCAGTGACACATTCAAAATTTAACTTACAATTACCACATGGCATCGTGCACAATTCTAAGGATTTGGTACATGCTGTCAACTCAGTTATACGTGAAAATTTGCAAGTCGAAGACTTTTTCATTTATAACGAGAACAAAAATACTGCCAGCATCAACATCAAAGTCGCACAGAACAGTCATATCCCCAGCAGCAAATATGTAGGATATATAGAAAATGCTGAGTCCTCTAGGAGATCGAAAACAGAAACTAAACCCCCTGAAGGCGCGAACCAAACGTTAAAAAACAAAGCTAGAAATATTGCTCCTACTAGAACTCCAAAACCTATCAATCCTAAACCACCAATCCCTCGTAAACCGGGCACTTCTCCTACGGTAGAAACGCAGGAAAAACCTGACATTCCTCCTAAAACCACGTCAAAGAACCTAATACATGTGCTGGTTTTGTCGCCATCTTTGGCCAAGATGATGGGGTTCGAACCTTACACAAACGTGGTTGAACAGGAAATTGGCAAACACCCTGTAGATCCGTACATGGGTTTCCCTTACGAAATGTTCATTTACTGTAATCTGATAGTACCACAAGTGGTGGGCAACACGTTTGTGCAAGTCATTGAAAGCGTCTCTGTAGAGTATGAAAAACGTGACAACACCTGCATGACTATTGAAAAGTCGTTCATTCCACTTAACTGGGTACCTTTGATGCAACAGGACTTTAAAATCGTGAATATAGATTTAAGGAACGGTTATGGAGATTTCTTGCCATTTGTAGACGGACTTTCCTCTACTATAGTTCTAACGTTTCGTCCGAAACAGACATAATGGAGCTGGATACTGTCACCAGATATTACTTAAACCAGGCAGGAGGAGGATTATACAATCAAGATTTTCACCTGTATAGAGGCAAGCGTTATCAAAAGGGTAGCGGCTTGTTCTCTGCTCTCGGCGGTCTTTTCAGAACTGTGCTACCGTTTTTCAAGAGCGGAGTGAAAGCTATAGGTAAAGAAGCATTGAAAATGGGTGCCAACGTGCTTGCAGATGTTGCAAGTTCGGGGGTACCGCCAAAAGAATCTTTAAAGACTAGATTGAAGGAGGCGGGAACTAACTTGAAAAGGAAAGCTGATGTAAAGATAGACTCTATGATAGGCACGGGTCTATTAAAGCGCAGGAAGGGTGAAATATATAATCAGTTTAAGACTAAACGCCGAAGACGTAAGGTGCTAGACGTATTTTCATAATGGCTGACGAATCGTTGGTGCACATGAGTTCGGAACTAGACATCTTTAAAGACTTGCCCGTTCAAATGAACGTGGAGGAGTACCGTTACATTTCTCTAAATCCACAAAATACACTTATGAAAAATGCCCCCATCACATTTCATTACTCTGGCAATGCTGACGATTACCTCGATATGACTTATGTAGTACTTGAGCTGTTCGTGCGAATAGTGGATGACGGTGGAAACGACTTGAAAGAGGACAAACAGGTTACCTTTGTAAACAATTCCCTAAATTCCTTGTTTCAACAATTGGAAGTATCACTCAACAATGTCACAGTTTCCATGCCTCAACCAGGCTACCCCTATAGAACTTACATTGAAACGTTACTCAATTATTCGGAAGATGTCATGAACAGCAGACTAGAGTCCACACTCTGGAAAAAGGACAAGGGAGGAATGATGGACACGTATGTAACAAATGATGGAATTAAGTGGCGTAACGACTATACCAAAGGAAGCAAAGTTGTACAGCTAATGGGCAATCTTTCCAATGCACTCTTTAATCAGGAAAATCTGCTCTTGAACAATGTTAGCGTCACCATCAAACTCTCCCCCTCTTCACCCAACTTTCATCTCTTTTCGGATATAAAGGACTTTAAAGCCTACACAGAGATTCAGTCTGCTAGACTGATTTTGAAAGCTGTGAGGCCGTCCCCGACCATCAAACTTGCCCATCAGGCTGTGTTAACAAAGAACAATGCAAAGTACCATCTCAAAGATGTAGGATTTCACGCTCTCAACATTCCAAAGGGGGTTAGTAATATGACTTTCAACGATGTTTTCATCGGGCAAATACCTCGAAGAGTGGTAGTGGCGATGGTTGCAGACCAGGCATACAACGGCAACATTAACAAAAACCCATACAATTTACAACACTTTAAAATGAATTCGTTTCAACTGTATGTGAACGGCCAGCCTTTTCCCTCACAACCCCTACAGCCCGATTTTGATGCAGGTCACTTTCTCCAATGTTTTCAAACTCTTCAAGATGGTCTCGGAATACACTTTAAGGACGAGGGGCATTCAATTTCCAGACATCAATATTCACACGGTTACACCATTATGGTGTTTGATCTTACAGCCGATATGAGCGCTAACGAGTCTTACATTTCAGGGCAACGACACGGTACTGTGTCTATAAGTGTAGGATTTAAAGATCAAACTCCAGAACCTATCAACCTGTTGGTGATGGCAGAAGTACATCGCACTATAGAAATTGATGCTAACAGGACCATTTTGGTATCATGAATACGCTGCAAATACACCGACTTCTGTCTAAATGTACACCACACTTTTTAGGCGTGTACGCTTGCGACCAATTGTCGTCGATAAATTTGTATAATAGACAGCTTCCCATAGCAGTTGTCATTAACACTGACCCAAGCACGAAACCAGGGAAACATTGGATCTGCATCTTTGTTGCAAAGAACGACCGGGGGGAATATTTCGATAGCTATGGTATAGAACCTCTTTCGGGGGAAATTCTAAATTTTTTAAATCGATGTTGTGGTACAAGATGGTCTCACAACACTAGAAGGTTGCAAGGCGATTTCAGCACTACCTGTGGCCATTACGTCGTTGCTTACCTATCCCACCGCTTCCAAGGTCTGCGCAAGGAGAAATTCTTTTCAAAATTCAGCATAAGTGATTTTAATCACAACGATGACATCATTAAAAGAACCTACAGTCTTGGCGGGTGCTCACAAACTACACATCAGAGATGTATATCGTTAAAGGTTAGTATTAATACAAATTGTGGATGATCATGCATGAATAACTCTGACACATTTTATGTTGCTAATTCTTGTATTTTTTTTTTAGAAGGCGCATTGACATGATCCGCTCTACCAGTTGTTCCGAGAGAGCTGAACAGGTAAGTCGCATTCAGTATGTGTGGTTAATTGACGAATGAAAAAAAGAGTGTGCTACATAAGGGGTGTTCTTGTTTTTACAGTGACATGGGGCCGCTAACGGATGTTTACTTCCTGAACAGCAAGCAGTCCAAGTTTGCAGCCGTTGGGTTTTCACCTAAATCTCCTCACAAGATCGTGGTGACCATTGGCGGGCGACGCAACACTGTGGTCCTGGGTTCGACCGAGTGGCAGAAGCTTTCAGAGACGATGCCGACTATACAGAGCTTGACCTTTCATCTAAGAGAGTGGCAGATAACCAACCGACTATCCATAATTTTTAAACGTTTATTTGGCACACAAAATATTATCATCAAAATGGACGGTCGTTGTACATCGTTGAGTATGCAGGAATGGAGGACGCTAGAAAGCCTACAGCGTATGGTGACCGACATCATCTATCACAAGAAGAAAGAAGAGTTCGAAGTACAAAATCAAATAGCAGCCTATCGCATGTATTTACTTCACGCCCACGATTCCGGGGAGAAAATGAACTACACCGAATACACAAGATACATCCGTTGCGCAACCTTTAGAGTGTTCCTAGAGATGGAGCATTTTCTAAAACCGATATTCATCAGAGAGCTGGAGTCCAAACAAGGCGAAGTTCAACCATGATGACGTCACGAAGACAAGTTCAATCACGATGGACAAGTTCAGGAGGCCGTGATGACGTCACGGAGGGTGATGACGTCACGAAGACAAGTTCGATCACGATGGACAAGTTCAGGGGCCGTGATGACGTCACGGAGGGTGATGACGTCACGAAGACAAGTTCGATCACGATGGACAAGTTCAGGGGCCGTGATGACGTCACGGAGGGTGATGACGTCACGAAGACAAGTTCAATCACGATGGACAAGTTCAGGGGCCGTGATGACGTCACGAACACAAGTTATGGAGGGTGCGATCACGATGGACAAGTTCAATCACGCCTGCGACGACGGACATGGACCTAGTGATAAAGTTTCTGAAAAATGGTCGACGCCTCACAATGATGGACCCAAATGAATGTCATCTACTTGCCGTGGAGGGAAACGCCATCTTTATACATCATTCACCAGAAGAAGTGGACGCTGTATGGGCGGTGCTTACACCTGAAGCTAAAATAATTTACGCCCCTTACCGCCGCTGCAACCAGCACTACAACCTCCCCTCCACTACCACACACATCGATGGTCCACCCCCTCTCTCCAAAAACTGCCCAATGTGTGTCAGTAGCAAACGTTCTACAGAGAAGTCAACATGATCAACGACGCGTTACGCCAGCTATCTACAGTAGCGAGCAGCTCGGAGTACGTGTCAGTGTCAACGTTACAACCGAACGTACCATACGTTGTGGTAGGGGTCCGGAACATATCAACAAAGCACGGACCCAGGGCGCTTGTTCGCCTCGAAAACGGGAAAGAAGTGTTTCTACCTACTAGATTTAACAATCTTTCCGCAGAACTCATCAACCAGCTCAACTCGTTCGATTTTTACATCGTGTACCAGGGTGAAGAGGTCCTCAGAAACGGCTACCGGAGACACGTATTGAAGTTTACACCGAAATAAATCAACATGGCCTGTCAAACAGATCCGGTGGGGGTCGGCAACAATGTGTTTGTCAAACTAGTTTTTGACAACCAAAATCACGTCACAAGAAGCGGCAAGCACCCTGCAAACATCAAACTCATCTCAACTGAAATCTCCTTCTTTGGCGATGACAAAACTGTCACCGTCAAATTAGCAACCAACAACTCCGACGTCGTGGAAGTCAAGTGCACCCCGTCTAAAATACTTCACTACGGCATAGACGCACGCTGCACCATCTACCTCGGCACCATCGACAAGACACCAGCCCTAGAGTACAAGGTCACATCGGCAGGATGCTTCACAACACCATCGATCAACGATTTCGTCGTCCCCATCGCCACCCCGTCGACCCAGGAACCTCTCAACATCAACTTTTCCCACATGTCGCTCACCTGCGTCACCACACCATACGAGGAGGAGGAGGAAAGCAGCAACGACGAAGACTGTGAAGTGTTGTTTGTCAAAAAAACATATACCACACATTTTAAAATAATTTTTGTGAAGGGATAAAAACATTTTTTGAAAACCCTCACCAGTGAGACAGACTTTTTAAAAATATTGCATTTTTAATTGTATTTAAAACAAATTCTTGTTTTTTGTAGACCACCATTCCAAGTTAATTTTTGTGATCAGTGAGCACCGTCATTTTGTATAATTTTGTGTACAATAAAAAATCTAATTGTGTTTAAAATTTTGTAGACAGCCATTCCAAGTTAATTTTGTGTACAATAAAAAATATCTAACTGTATATGTTAATTTTTTTTCTGTATATATCCCTCCTTGCGTGATTTTAAAAAAATTGATATCAAAAATTACACCTCACCATCCCCACCACCTTTCCCCCGAACATACTAAGAAAGAACTTTTAAATGTCTCTGAAGATAGGATTTTAGAAGAATGTTTTTTTGTTTCCTTGTGAAAATGATAGATTTTTTAGAAATATAGAGAGAGCCAATGTGAAAGAACTTTTATTAACAATGTCTTTTTCCCCCCGAAAGAAAGAACTTTTTAAATGTCTCTGAAGATAGGATTTTTAGAAGAATGTTTTTTTGTTTCCTTGTGAAAATAATAGCTTTTTAGAAATACAGAGAGAGCCAACGTGTTATTTTTAGTTTGGCTCTGTAAAGAAAAACCCACACATATTGTTTTTGACTTTTCTAACCCTGTGTGAGAAAATACAGAGTTTTTGTTAAAAAGAATATATACAAACGAATAAGAAACCACCCATTGAAGACCGAATTCACGCAAAAGCATTGTGCGGGCGGCGAACAAAGCGAGGGACACAAGGCGGGCGGCGAACAAAGCGAGGCGGGCGGCGAAAGCGAGCGGTGGGGGGAGCGAGCAGTGGCGAACTGCCAACGCAGTGGCGGAAGGGCTCTCCATTTTTTTACAACGTAATTAATTGATCACACACACTTTTTTCGGAGATTTAAATCCAACACTCGATCAAACAGAGATTTTCCTATCGCTTAATCAAACAGAAATTTTGATATCAATTCAAATTGAGATTTTGATATCAACACCCCACCCCCACAACACCCACACCACCACCACCACCCCCACCACCACCACCACCACCACCCCCACCACCACCACCCCCACCACCACCACCACCACCACCACCTCCCACCACCACCACCTCCCACCACCACCACCCCCACCTCCCACCCCCACCTCCCACCACTTTTGATATCACCCCCCACCCCTTTTGATATCAATTTGATATAAAAATCACGCGAGGAGGGATATATACTACTAACGTCGTATTACAGCTGGCTGTTCTGAAACTTCTGCTATGCAGCAATCCTTACATGACACACTGGAAGCTTTTATCGCATCATTTTGAACACAACCTGTGAAAACCCGTTTTCATACTTCATAAGAGAGTGCTGACCAAATGGTACAGTAAAAACACACAACTGTAAAAAATGTAACGTTTTTTTGTTTTTTCTGTAGGGAGTGCAATGGAGTGAGAGAAGAAACAATTAGCAGAATGCTTGATGTTTGCAAAGGACAAACTTAAACGTTATCAAAAAATGTACATTTTGAAAAGCTAATAAAGTACAGTGATTTGGAGTTCAGTTCTGATTTCCATTGATGTAGAACGATCGTTTTCCATGTACAAAGTCATTATACATACAAAGAGACAGCGTCTAATCTTGAAACATGTTGAAATGTTGATTAAATTAAGCAGTTCTTTATTAATGCAGTAAACATAAAGCTGCAGTGATTACGCATCTTTTCTTTTCTTTTTTTATTTCCTTGTGTTTTAGGTCCTTTTTTTTTCAGAAAAAAAAAATGTGTCCTTCTTGTTTGTTAATCAACATTTTTTCCCGGACCATACTCGTCACTATGACAAGACCAGCAATTTTTCTGAATATATTTCTGAAGGCTTCAAACTTTCATGGGCTAATTTTGCAGTAGAATTTTGATGGGAAATCAGATAACCTACTGTGAACTGTGATGTCACCGCTGATGAGGTGCACTGTCGGATGTTTCCCAGGTGAAGTAGACACTGTGGGAAACTATTTTCCTGACAGAGGAACCGTGGCAACTAGAGCATGCACTGTGTAATGTAACCTTGCAGTACATGCATATCGAATTACCAGCTCTAAGCAACTCTCTGGAACATCAAAACGTGTGGGTGTCATGTTCATTAAATGTACCTTGTGCGATGCGTGGCTATTTACAGAAATACTTTTACGTGCTTGTAATTTCTTACTTCAGAGTAATTAAACATACAGCTAGATTTTTAGGGTCTACTTTTTAGTAACCTCTTATTAGTTGGAGGGAGGGAAGAATTGGAAACCATGTCTTAAAGTACATTATTGTTGTTCTTTTGAATTTAATGGAAGATGAAGAATATAGTTTTTAATTCTTTCATAACATTTGTTTTTTTTTTTCTGGAAAGAGATTTAACGTTTATCCCCCCCCCCCTCTCTCTCTGAAACTGAAGACTAGACGAAATGCAAATGGGGAATACGGCCACGTTTAAATTAATTTAGCCAGTGGTAAATGGTTTGAGTGCTGGAGTTCCCATGAGCTTCCTTCAGCTCAACTTGTATCTAGGCCGCAGTTCACTTTTTTAAATAAGATTTTATAATTGGAGGGTACTCGTCTTTGTCCATTTCTGTGAAATATGTTTCACCCTACATTTAAGATAAAACTGAGCTTTGCATCTGTTTGAACATTTGAACAAAACCGTTACAGGAATTACGCTCACCAACAGTCATTTTTCGCCGCCTTGTATCTTCATGTGCTTCCTTTTCTTCATATTTGTGAACTTACGTAGCTTTAGTTCAAATGTGACATTTGCATCGCTTGTCGTTTACTGAACACTTCCTGTGCAATTTGAAGGTTTCTTCAGCATTCACTCGATATTAAAAGTATCTATTTCAAATCGTGCCACTTTCTGAATCTATGAAAGGTTGACTTTGAAATTGACAGTTGCCGGATTTCATTTTTCTCCTACCGGTGTGGCGTAAGATCAACGAAGGATGACTAAATGGAATCCTCTAGTTGGTTTTCGTGGCGTGTTCAGAAAATAAAATATTACCGTTGGATTCAGAGAGTTACCAAACATTTTAAAGTAGGAAATGCTTTTTTAAGTACTGTTTTATTTGCAGGCAATCAGATCTTATTCGGGGAAACCGAAAATTGCATTCAACAAATTAAATGAAACCTTTACCCAATATAATATGAAAAATGCACCATTTATGGAACAAGTTGAACATTTTAATTATTTAGCATATTGTTTGTCTCATTGCAGGAATTAAGATATTAATATAATAATTATTGCCTGATACTATTCGATGCACATTTAAAGATAAAACAAGATGCACGCAAATTAAGTTTTATTCGCGTGTTTATTATGGTAAAATTGTCTAATATAGAAGAATCAAAGCAGCGGAATTGAATTTTCTACGTCGGTGGCAGTATTAACCATTTTAGATGAACAACGAAGTCTAAATATAAGAGATTTCAGATATATTTAACTTATTTGATAGATTTAATGATTTGGCAGATAATTGGTTTACAAATATACAAATGATGACAAAGGTCCCAAAACACTAGTCAACAGCCATTTTGCATCTAACATATTTTGTATGTTGCCTACATAACCTGTATCCCTACTCTAACAAAATGGTCGAAAGGAGAGCCATTCGCTGTTCCAATGTTGTGGTGTGGTCCAAAAGACCGTAGTTCAGACTGTTACTTCTGCCTCACAAAAATTGCAGGATATTTAAGCAAAACTAGACATAAAATAAATTACCCAGATGTGTCTTCAGTGCATCTGCATGTGCCCCATGGTGAAGGCCTGTCTGTTCTTGTCTGTAACCTGCAAAATAGTTCATCAGAAGAGAAACCTGCAGAAGATCGAAATTGCAATGGAGCCTTCTGGCTCCAGGGATAAAAATATCCTTTGTAGATCAAGAAGTAGCTCTTTCGCGGAATATTTCGACATACTGAATTCGTTATGTGTATGTAGAGATGTCAATGATTTAATGATGCAGTCACGTGTACAACATAACCCACAGGAGTGGCTACTATTTATTGACTCCAGCTGTATTACTACACAATGATAACAAATTAATGTCTGTGCCTTTGGCTTATGCAGTAGACATGAGAGAAACTTATGAAGACATGGGTTTGCTGCTAGAGGCAGTCAAATATAAAGACCATGAATGTCAACTCTGCTGTGATTTAAAAATTGTTCCACTGCTTTACAGGTTTACACGGTTATGCATGTTGACACAAAGAACCATTCTAAAGTCAACAAAATGCCTAAGAGAGAAGCATTTATTGGGAAAGAAAATGTGAAAAATACCCCATTAGTTGAACGGAGTAAAATCATTTTGCCTCCGTTTCATATCAAGTTAGATCTAATGAAACACTTCTTGAAAGCTCTGGATAAAGGAGGTAGGCATTTAATGATTTGAAACAAAGTTGAATGAAGGCATATTTGTTGAATAATAAATCAGAAAACAGTTTAAAGGAACTTTGATACTAAACTCACAAATCTCGAATTAGTTGCTTGATCCTCTTGCAATTGTTAATGACTTTCTGAGGTACAGAAAAGATGACAACCATGTTTCCTTAGTGAAGGCTCTGTTGGGGAACTACAAGTCGCTTAAAGTTCACTTTTTATATTCACACCTTGACTTCTTCCCGGAAATTTGGGTGCCGTAAGCGATGAGCAGGGCGAGCGCACCCTTACATCCGTTATCAAGGGCACTGGAGCCCTTCCATGATGGGTGACTACTGATGGTGTCTTCTTAGGGAATATGATGAAACACCCTACAAAAGCAGAGCATCATCGACACATTTTGCAAAACAAAGAGTAAAATTGCAACTATATTGTGAGCTATATTTTAGACCTTCCCGCATCATGTCTACATATATACTAAACCACAAGAACACGTCGAGTTCTGAGTCTGCATTCTTGTTTGATTTTTAATTATGTCAATTTTTTTAAATTATGCTGTGTATCTAAGTACTGTGACCTCATAGAGAAAAATTAGAATTTCCATTTAATTCTGCAGCTCAAAATTAGGTAAACCCACCTATTTATTAGTTCTAAGGCCCAGTAGAGAACTTAAGCTACATATGCGTGTTGCAGTAAACAAATTGAATGACTCTTGGCTTAAGCTAAGGAGGAACATAGTTTAAGCTAGGTTACTATTGTATGTCAGTATGTTTTCGGAGGAAGAAGATATTAGTGATGAAGAAATTCAGTTTCTTCTACCTCAAATTGAAAGGTCAAGGAGAACAAGAACATTCAGAACACGTTCAGATCATTTTAATTTATGCAGCGATTTTGAATTCTACGAGAGATTTAGGTTAAGTAAACAGTCAGCAAACATGATTTTGGATATAAAACATGCAACACGCTGGTAATAGTATTGGTAATGCATAAATCATATAGGTATTTTAGAAAATAATTAAAAGGCTTAATAGTGATCATAGTTATTTCAGAAATAATGATCTATCGGCGGAAATGATGTTTCTTCTTACTTTGAGGTTATACGCTGATGACAACAGGCGGCATAACAAAATCAGCAGCGAGCAGAGTGGTGCATCATATACAACTGTTGAGAGAAAGATTTATAAAAGTTTCTTCAACACATGGAGAGAGAATTAAAAATAGAAATTCTACACAGTAGCAAAACGTCCCCGTGTCATAGGATCACTAGACGTTAGGCACGTGAAAATTACATCATCAGGGGGAGAAAATGCAGAGGTTTATCGTAACCGAAAGTGGTGTTTTCTTCTTAATGAACAGACTTTGTGTGACTCAGAATTGAAGATTTCTGATAATGTGGCTCGATGCCACCAGGGTCAAGCCACGATTCCACTATCGTTAATAATTCTCTATTAAGAGAAAATGGTGAAATTGATGACCGTAGCCTAATGATAGCTGATAATGGTTATCTACACACACTTTATTTGATGACGCCACTAGCCAACCCCAGCCAGTTCTTCTGAAGAGCATTTATTCATCGAATCTCTTAATTAGAACGAGGAATTGCGTTGAAAGGAACTACGGTGTATGGAAAAGATTTCTCATACTCTCCACAGGCATCCGGCTTCATATAAGCAATGTTCAAAGCGTGGTAGTCGCTACAACATATGCTGTATTAATAAAGAAATTATCTTGCCAACACTGGAATATGCAGTAGAAGTAAGTAATATTGTACCCCATGAAAGAGAAATCCTGCACTATAACAACAATGTACGAAATGCACTCATCATTGATTGCTTCAGAAACTTAAGATAACTTCACAACCAATACCAGAAATCAGGCCGCAAATTTATTACTACCCTTCAAGAATACAAAACTGTATAACTGTTTACTCAACAATTTTATTTACAATTTCATTTCGTGCAGTTCATTCATATGCTGTATTTTTAACTTAGCAGAACCGAAAACTATAAACAAAAAAAAAAAAAAAGACAAACGTTGAACTAACTGCGCATGCCCATGCCTTGCCAGCTTCAGTTGTATCAAACGATGTTCAGCTTACAAAAGCTAAAGGTTATAGAGTCGAGGAGCTTAAGTTGAAAGAAAGTTTAGGGCTTAAGCTTGAACTGTAAGACCGGGCCTAAGTGCAATTGTTTTGATGAATTTAAAATCATTAACGTGCGTGCAAGCACATTGTACTGCACGCTTCTGTGTATCTAGGAAATGTGATGTGACGTGGTAGAGAAAAACGTTTATGAACCCAAATTTAAGTAGGATTGTTATATTTCAAAGCAGATATAGAAAAAAAAAAAGGTTTAAATTTGTTGACTAGTGTTGTTATTGAATTACAGGCAAAAGTAAAGAGAAGCAGCAGAGAATGTAAGTTAGTCTCTCTTAATGTGGGAAAGGTTAACGCTATCTATGAATGGAAAAAGAGAACACGCATTTGGAAACGGTTTTGTTAATATAGGAATGGATTTTAAACGTACAAAAAATACCCCACTGATCTGCTTTCAGAGATGTTCTGCAATAACTTTGGTACTTTCTAGGCATGGCGATATTTCTGTCATATATATATTGTTAAAATGAATAAAAGGAAGAGACCTCAAATTTATGTCTGTAGGAATTAGGCTATTAACCTTTAAAGAACGCTGCCATTTACTGTGCTTTCCAAGCGATGACAAATATCACGTAACACACGCTGTCATCTTCATTTGATTTATTTAGCGTTGAAACTAGTTTTATTCTGGTTTCGTTACAGTGTGTATAAAAGTGTTTCAACTTCAAACTCCGTAACTTCCTCTTTAATTCGTATTTCCTGTGTAGAGATCCAGTATTTGAAAAAAAAAAAAAAAAAAAAAAAAAAAAAAAAAAAAATGCGTCCGTAACTTTTTTTATAAGATGTACCGCGTTTGTAGGTTGGTAAAAAAGAGAAAAGTTATCTCGTAGTTCACACTGTGACATTTGCGTTTTACAGCCATAAACCAGAACAACAATTTCCTCCCTGCTGTCCCTTCCGGTAACCCAAAATGTCACGGAAATTACGGTTCCCCCATGTCTTCTTTGTTCTCTGGCATAAGGAGTCCGGCCAGGTAGTGTACAGTGCGATTCAGAATTTACGGTGCAAAGAATTTTACAGGGGCATTCAAAATATTTGTAACCAGCCTGTAGACAATAATAGATATTAAATACAACTAACATAGTTCGCAACAATGAACTTGGAGCTATGAATGCAACAGTGCAAGTTAAACCCTTGTGTCCACACATAAAAAATATAAAAATAAGATAGTTGCCATGACTTTTGACTTATCCCTCGTATATGAAGTGGTATAACTATTCAAAATCGATTAGCACACAATGAAAAGCACCAAGTAACCCACGAACGCACAACTATTCACGGACTTCCTCAAACTACAAGCTCGTACCTATAAATGCATTACACGACCTCGACGACTGGCTTCTCGTTCGCGGTCGCACCCTGCCGGCTCCTAACTCAGCCATACTAAAGTTTCATTCTGTGCTAATTTAAAAAATGTAAACCATAGTCCAGACTTCCAG
The DNA here is from genome assembly GCA_030762175.1 of Metallyticus violacea. Classification (NCBI taxonomy): domain Eukaryota; kingdom Metazoa; phylum Arthropoda; class Insecta; order Mantodea; family Metallyticidae; genus Metallyticus; species Metallyticus violacea. The sequence goes on along the minus strand of CM060840.1, from coordinate 14,640,719 downwards.
GCAACTAATGAAAATTAAAGGATGTGATTAAATCCTATTTAAATTTTAAGTGTCTTAATTTATGAGTGCTATTTGAGATTTCAAAATTTGGGTAGTTGACGAAACGAACCTAAATGTAATCAATTTTCGTTTTAAACTTCTCCTGAATATCTAAAAAAAATGCTTTTGTTTATATTATACTTATTTTAAATAGCAAGTTTAGAAATAAAAACTCCGTTTACACAGCACAGATTAACCCAATGGAAGGATTTAAGGTGAAAACCGGAAAGACTTAACGCTGCAGCAGAGTTTACACTTTACCGGGCACTCTCTGCTCTTATGATTGTCTCGAGAGAGCGTCTTGCAGGTGTCTTTACAACTTGTTATCCTCGAAGGCTTTCGTGATGAACGTTCGTCTTGGACTGTAAGCTGTACATTAGACCTTGGGAGGAGGTGAGAGGCGAAACAAGTACGACGGTGCCTTCTGGTCTCTGAAGCGCGGCAGAAGTTGTAGATATTTTAAAATTTTTATTGCCCTGGCATATTGCCATTAGTTGTAAAATGTGGATATTCTTGAGCAATAAAAACCCTAGATGTCAGATAATTCTTGATGTGGTATATAAAGTATTCTGCTGAAAACATGCCATTTTTTTTTTTTTTTTTTTTTTTCGTGTTTAGCCAAAGAAGGGCTGAACTGTATTTTTTTTTAACTATACTAAAACGATTTATTAAGATAAGCACGTACAAAGTGGCTCCTTGCACATTCCTTTTCTTCTCTTTATTAAGGAATATGGAACCCATTTTGCACAGATTTTTCGCATTCCCATGCTGCCAACACTAATGCCCATTTCCATACTTAACATTTCAACAGTAATATGTCGATTTTCCTCCACCAAGCTCGTCACTCTGAATTGTTCTCTCGCCCACAGCTTCATGATGCCGCCAGAGTGAGTCTTTCAAAGTCTCTCGCCCTTCTTCAAATGATCGAACCCATCTTGCAATGATATCAAATGAGCACACTTAATCACCATGTCCTCGTGATTTTTTTTCCCCTCCACTCTTTCACCTAGCTTATAGCCTGTGAAAAAGTAGAATGAGTTTTCTTTAAAAATATTGACACTTGTTACAGCTATTGACACAGGACCAAACAGAACAGACTGCGACAGTGACTGTGCAAGTTTAAACTTGTACTTATGTATATTTTGACAAATGAGGTCAATTGTTGCCTGCTACGTTAGTTACATTTTTGTAGACATTGTCCAACAATGGATAGACTGGTTGCGAAACTTTTTGAATGCATCTCGTAATTAGTGCACTTTCACTGGTTTGTCAGTCAAAATAATATCATGGACTTTATCGATGATTTTTTTGTCTCACAGTCAATTTTGGAGCTCCAGGATGTGGTGCATCTTCGATGTTTGTTCTACCACGATTGAACTCATTTACCCAAAGTCTAACGGTTTCATAGGAAGGGCATGTATCACCCAATGTAGGCAAAATCCTCTTATGAAATTACTTTGCTGTTTTTCCTTACAGAAAAATAAATAAATGACATCACGAATTTCAATCGTACCTACTTTTTTTCTGTCACTCGAAACACTTGTGTTTAAAGAACTTGCATCAATGAATTAACATCCGAATGCCATGTGACGATAGAATATTGATAATAGAAACACACTCGTAATTCATTAGATCGATACATTAACTTTTCCTGTGACAAAGATTATGTTTACTATTCCCATCGTTTGGCATGGGAGGACTAGAGTGAATATTAGAAACTTTAGCAGTAACTTGTTTATCTTGATACGTCTTAGCAGCCCGTCATATTTTTGGTCCCTGGAGCATTGCACTTCTTTGTTTATCGCTTTCCTCTGCCTTGAATTTCTTACACATGCACCCGCTGCTCAAGGCACTACGGACAGAGCGAGTGTCTACTGCCTATCGCCCACATTTAACTAACGATGTTTCTCTTGTCATTCTCTGGGCATTTTCAAAATTATTACAGCTGCTGTAAGAAGGTCATAAATCATTATGGAGAAACCCCCCCCCCCCTCGTGTGAGGGTCGGCTATATTCAGGTGGTGTACATCATTAGGAGGGAGGACACACGCCCAGAAATCATAACCGATTTGGAAAACATCGGAATCGTTCCTTAATGCTGGATTCACAATAATGCAGCTTTCGGTTCATGTTCATATTCCTTAAACAGTAAACACATTTACTTGCAGTGTGCTGGGATGACTCAACAGACAAAAGCATATGTCTAGAAATAAAAACTATCTACGTTCAAATCCTTAAACTCTTAAAAATGTATTTGTTGATTTTGCTAGTAAAATAAATGTTAAATATACGGCAATACTATATATAATTATATAATAGATTGATATATTTCAATTTTAAGGCAATTTGGGTCAGAAACAAAAACTAAAATGAATTATTTTTGTTTTCAAAATAAAAGCCATATTAATAAATATTCTAAATCGAAAAACTAGAAAGAAAATTAAAATTATATTAATACCGGATGTGTAAACTCTTCGCTGCTACTGCTGTCCTCATTCTTCGGTTATCACTGTGTCCATGCGCGCGCATCTTACAAAACGTAAGCAGACTTGAGCTCTGATTTGTTTGTTAACAAGCATACTGAGTTTCTCTATGATTGAACGCACACAGAAAGACGAAGTCACAAGATCACTCCTTATATGAATAAATATTGCAAACTATTCTGTGTCTCAACTGCAGAATCGCTAGAAATGAGTTTATCTATAACCACGAGGTGGTAAGGAGTTGTTCGCTTTCTGCTTGAAGAAACAGACGATAGTCTATTCCAATTCGTCTGCAATGAGAGATAATTTTTATTTCCTTGGGTCGAACCGCTCGTCGGTCCTGGTGGTGTAGTGGTAACCGTACTTGCCTCCTAAACCCAAATTCGTGGGTTCAATGCCGGCCAGGATTGGTGGATTTTTTTCGGGCGTAAAATTCCTAAGTGTGGCTTCCTTCGGAAGGGAAGTAAAGCCGTGTGTCCCATGTCGTACATTTACGGCACGATAAAGAACCTCAAGCCTGAAAGAAGAGGCCTCTGAGCAAAATTTACCGGCAGTTTTACACCCTGGATTATTGAATGGGACGCTGATGACCTGAGATGTTAAATAGCATCCGTAAATCAACAAGAAAATCAACTCGAACTGCTCAACGCTTAAATGTCGCAGCTGCTGGAGACTGTCACATATAACTGTCTTGCTTCTGGCTTTTGTAGAAGAAGTTTTCAACCGTAACTGAATAGGATTATATTCACAGATGACATGTTTTTTCATCTATAAACGGGGAAATGATAGTCTGCAGTCCCAGGGGAAAGAGTACCATGCAAGATACATGATTCAACTGTGTCGTCAAGGTCACGTATCTGTGTCAAGCTGGGGACAGGGGGATCTTGGTGTTGTGGCGGCTTCACAACACAGTCACCAATATAAAAACATCCTCGAACTCATCATGATTTCTTCTGTCCGGAGGAGGTGTCCTGATGGAATCATTGAATTCCAGAAAGATTAATTATGCTGTCTACACATGCCAGCAGGTTTTCAAACTGGTTCTCGCAGAGGCAAGCTATCACAACGTCCTTGCTCACCAGATTCGAATCATATTGAAAATGGGTGGACAGAGGTGAAAAAAAGTGATGAAGTGAAATTATCCTGCCGAAAGGAGACGATGAAAGAGATTTTGTGGCACCAAATACAGGGCGTCTGGATGGAGTTATCAGCGGAATGATAGAAGTACAGGGTTCACACATCTGAAATTAAGTTAATTTGTATTTTATTTTTTGGTTTTTCATTTAGGAACATTTTTTAATTTCCTATTTATTTTAAAAACAAGAAACAAAAATACTTTTGTGTGTGTATGAGCATAAATATCTCAAAATGCAAACAATTTGTTTGGTTCAGAAGTTATATTATCATTGTATACAAAAAAAAATTACTTTTACTAGTGATGAAATAATTCACGAATGGGTAGAGTTCGAAGTTGGGTAGTTCTCATTGTTAGACCCCCGGTTTTAAGCCGCTCAACTATCAGGACATTTCGGCCAGGATTGTTGATTACAGAATGAGACTAAGACTATTTTTACGCGCGCGCGAGAGGCATGTCAATGTGAATCGAGTACAGAACTGAGCAGAACTTAAATTAATATTTCAAGAATGCTCTTTTTGTGTCTTAGTGTGCATCTCTTCAGTCGATTCAAAGTGCATCGACTGCCAACACATCCAAATAGTGCATTAAAAGACCAATCTAATGCACATGGCTAACGCTGAAAAGTTGATGTCCCGCGAAAGAAAAAATCACTCAGTATATGGAACCGCTCACATGCAATTGACTCTGCAATTCTTGTCGCGTTGCCAAGATTGAAAGCTGGCCGGGGAGCCGGGGGTGAGGTCAGTAGAATTTTAACTCTAGGAACGTACGGACGTGTTCTTGTGTGCTGTGACAGTGTGTTAAGCAATCATTGGGCGGCGTAATACAGTACTAATTGCGTTAATATGCCTCAATTTAGGTATTCTATTCACCAAAGAGTGTTTATTTACAGAATTGGCTCGTGATGTTCGGAGATAGGTTCAAAATAGATTCCCTGATTATCAGCTTCCAAGTCGAAGTTAGATTCACAGATTGTTAAATAAACTTCCTGAAACGGGAAGTATTCTAGATGTAAATAATAATAATAATAATAATAATAATAATAAAATAAAGTACACAGCTACATACAATACTCACAGGAGAAACGTTGAATATGCTCTGGAACATTCAAAGCAGCTAAAGTTAAAGCCCTGAAAATCTACTGTAGTACAGAAAATTATATCGGATGACCCTGCTGCCTCCAGGAGTAGAATGGATTTTGAATTGTGTGCATAACAAAGAAATTGACCCTAATCATAATTTCTATATGAACGAATCATTGCTCCGCCTAAGTGAGTATGTTAATTATAAAAAACATACTATATTGGAGTTGAATAAAACCCAATTTGCTTCACGAAGAACACTTCATGATGAAATGATAGGAATGTGGTGCGCCGTTAGCAGCAAAAGAATAAAATGCCTCTTTTTTTTAAGAAACTATTTATATTAATAGGTCTATGTGCAGAATATATTTTATGTAAATTAACTGCGAGGAAACGTTAGGTTCACGACCTTTGAACAGACTCTGTAACGGCACATGCAGCCCATATCCCCTTGCATGCAATTAATGAAATATTCGACAATATAGTCGTCATTAACAACAAATATCCCCCTCGGTCCCTCGACTTAACGCCCTGTGTGATTTTTATCTCTGGGGACATTAAAAGTAAAAGTGTACAAGACAAATCTATACACATTAAATTAACTAAAATGTAACATTCGTGAAGAAATATGTACCATTTCTCAGAGGGAACTGCAGAGAATAATGGTTAATTTCATAAGCCAATGCCAAAAAGGTGTGGAAAATGAAGGAAGGTAGTTGCAGCATTTTCTTGCTTGATAATTTTGAGTAAATGTACATTTTAAGCGATTAAGTAATAATTTAACGCGATAGTCATAGCTGGGGACTTCCTGACTCTCGTTCACCTCGGTCTCAGCTTAAACCGACCGACCTGCCAGCCGTTACGCATGGAACGGTCCCGCGAAGAAAAAACCACCCAATAGCAAGAACTACAACATTCTAGTAATAAATTAGGAATTATCACAAGTAATATCACGAGAGGGTTTGAGATTACCCGATAAATTCACGAACGCAGTGAGCTCAGACCATCGAGTGATATTTATTAGGACTAACGAATAAAATAAGAACTTTTAAACATTTCCTTTAAACTTTGCTTACAAAATTGTAATAATTGTAAATTTGTACTTAACCTTTTCGAGCAATCTTGTGACAGAATTCCAATAGAGAAGAGAAAAATACGGGTTTAGGACTATTTCGTGAACAGAATAAGAATAAACTATAAATATATTTGAAATTCGCGCACAGAATATTAACACTTGTTATAATTATGAATGTCTATTTTATTCAGAAACTGTGAGACTAAAATGGACAAAAGTCGACTATTATAATCACTATCGTTCGATTTTCTAATACCAACTAAGGCAAAAAGAAAGATAACATACGTGTCTCTGTTTTTCTTTCTATTTTGCTGTTTGGAATTCCTAACGATAAGATCAACTTGCACATTTAAAGTACTCTCCATTTTGCATAATGATTGTCGATTGTCCATGCTTTTGTTGCTATCAATAGCTCACCACCACCTGTGGTCGGTCCTGGTGGTGTAGTGGTAACCATATTTGCCTTCTAAACACAAGATTCGGGTTCAAACACGGCCAGGATCGATGGATTTTTGGGCGTAAAAATCCTAAGTATGCTTCCTTCAGAAGGAAAGTAAAATCGTGGGTATACCGTGTCGTAGATTTACGGCACGATAAAGAACCTCAAGCCTGAATGAAGAGGCCTCTCAGCAAAATTTGTCGGCCGTTTCACGCCCTGAATTGAATTGGACGCTGATGAAATGAGATGTTAAAGAGCGTCCATTAATAAACCAAAATCAATCAAACCACCACCTCTAGCAAAAGCGGTCAGTGATGCCTGTTCAGGAATTATGTAGTGGAGATATAGAGTTGGCTACACTGACCACAAGACAAATGCACTTTTTTTCCTCTCGATAATTTCACTTCGTAATCTGGCTGTGATTGTTCAAAATTGAACATTTTGTTTCGCTTCATTGGTCCATTTTAAGATGACGTCATATGAGTGAAATAGTCACTAAAACACTTTAAAACATTTCCAACTATCCCGCTCTTCTTCGGTAGAAAATAGGCTGTAAACAGAGTATTAACTTAATATTACAATATTCTAGTTCTTTACATATTTAATCACCTGAGGGTATCTGTTTTATTTTTCCTTAATATATGTGTGTTTATTTCTAAATTTAATATTAGTCAAATTCGGTTCTTGATGCATTCAAATGTGATAAACAAACAAAGAACTTGAATGTTATTTCCAGTATGTACTGTAAGGTTTCGGGTGAAATTCCCAATTTAAATTTGTAGAAAGGATTTCAGAAGGTTAGGCGAGTGTTTCACTGCAGTGCCTGCTTGGAAAAACGCAGTCATGGGTCAGCGGGTGGTGCTGCTTTCCAATTTAGTTCTTTGTTCACGCATTGCGTAGACCAGGCAGTCGTTTTGGTTCCTTGAGCACCGCTGTTGGTCTGCTGTGGTGGATGTGGCTCCCTATGCTTTAAACTGAGGCCCAAAGTGACGCTTGTCTACACAGACGTACTTGGGGGATACACACGTCTTGGGTGTACACACGTGAACTTGCGGGATAAAAACGTTAATAGTGCTCCGAAATAAGAGAAAGTTGAGTTTTACTTAGGGCTTTTCCTTAGCTCAAAGAAAAGACAACAGATAGCTTTTGCCATATCGCATGCCCTCTATACAGAGGTTACTAATTATGAGAAATCTTTGGAGTTATATAAAGAATATATAAACAAGAGAGGGAAACGTTCATATGAACATATGAGGGGAGTTCTAAAAGTTTTCCGTCTGACCATGAAACTACAAGATTTAAGAGAAATGTTTTAAATTTTCTACATAGCCACCTTGTGAATCAATACGTTTTGTCCAACGACTTTTTAATACCCTCAGCAAAATAACTGTTCGCCAACTTGTTAAAAAGTTACGAGAGACAGGTTTCTCAATGACAGAAACGTGTTGTTGCGTAAGAAAAGTTAGACCTATATACAAGAATTTCCTACCAGTGTATTGACGTTGAGGGATTTCATTTTCAACATCTCTTATAACACACGTTAGTGCATACTATAATCATTTTTAAATACAATGTCATTTTTACATCGAGTCTATCTCCCCTTTTCCGGCCGTGGCAGTAAACTCGGCCGGCCTGTATCTCAAATAACCTCACTGTAAATAAATGGCATAAAATATTATTATGATGACAATATTGTTAGTTTTAATTCCTAAATGAGAGATATATTTTACTTACACGGGGTGATATATCAGACTTAATAAGAGATTTGTATTCTAAGTTCTGGTTCTGCGTTTTCAAAACTTTTTCTGTTGAGTTTCAGAGAAACAAGTGGAGAGAATGATTTTCACACAAATTAGCTGGTTACAAAAGACACCTATGCTTTCATGGCATTCTTTTTTTTATAGTACGGGAAAATCTGATGTCCGCAGTTGTCAGGGAAACTGTGACGGTACATTAATTACATTATGCCTGGTCCACGTTTTCGGCCTATCTGTTTAAAAGCTTCTTCCGGAACGAATAAATAGTCGACTTCAAATTTTATTCTAATTTACTTCACTTGATGGTTTTGCACAATCTTTAGCTCTCTCTCTCGTAATTAATTGTATCTATACATTCAACAAACGTGAAAAAATCCACGAACTGCGATTCGAATTGACTCCTGATACATCCGGCCCGAAGACTTTTATCTGTATAAATAAATGGGGATGTCAATAAATATATTTTAGAGTTTGACAAAGCTTTTTTCCTGAGATTAAAAATTCAGAAACTCGCTAGTGCAAATGTGTTTAGTCCTGCCATAAATGTTGTTACAAAATTTTAAAGGGAATTGTACTATGAGTTTTAGTGATCAGATATCGCCACTCTCTATGTTAAGTACAGATGCAGCAGAAATGTTGAAATTTAGCTATTGCAAGGGGAGATAATGATTGTTGCTGTGAAAATTCACCAAGCGAGATTTGCCAGATCTTTAAAAAAGTTGGAAATCAGTAGGTGTATGTACTGCATTGTCCAATACTTCACGGTGGGACTGTTGGCAAGGTCCGGACACTCGCACCTCAATGATGGATTGATAGCGAGTGAGCTATGATGCTGCAATCCAAGTTCCATTTCTGTAAGGCATGTGCCATGTACAAAATCACTGCTGGAATCTGTGGTGAAGAACTTGAGAGTACGACTTTGTTCAAGAACAAACATTGAAGCTTCCAGCAAGATTCGGTTCCAGCTCACAAGGCAAAGTCCACCCAGACTGAACTTGTGGTTAGTTTTCTAGCACTCCCAAACCCTGGAGTACAAACTGTATCCCAGTGCTTACAAGAAGAGGCAACTAATGTTGAAAGTCTCGAGCAATTCTTGGAGTGAGCAAAGACCGAATTTTCAGTGGAGGTGGTGCATGCTGTTATAAATGTACGGCCAGAGAAACTTGTGAGAGCAAAAGGGAGTCATTTTCAGAACTGGTTGATGATAAATAACAGAGTAGCATATCAAAAACGACTAAAATTTAATCAAATATATTGCAGTTACTTAAATAAAACCTTGTAAGCAAATTTTCTATCTGAATGGATATATTTAAGAGTCGGACAGAAATGAACACGTTTGCGTATATTTGGGACCGTTAGGGCAAGTTTTCGTTTTATATATATATATATATATATATATATATATATTAGGGTTTAAAATCTTTTTTGCCTATTTTGGATCGTTATGGTTTTTTTCTGTGATTATTTACGCATTTTAAAATCCACATAAAGAAGTTCAATACTTCGAAAAGAAAAAATATATAAAATTAAATGGCATGTTCATCTCATAAAAATATATATTCAGAATCCTATAACACATTTATTTCTTTTCAAGCAGTCAAAAACTTTTTCCTCATTCACTTAAGTTCTTTAAATAGCAGAAGCTTCATTAGTGAAAAGAGCGCAAGATTACCTCGGGCATACGAATATCTGGAAATAGAGAGGATGAGGGAAGTGTGTAGTTTTGAATAGTCCTGGCGAATGATCTTGTATTGATCTGCGCGAGAAATTTCAAGGAAAATTTTGGTGGGGGTAACTTCTCAGCTGCATAAATGTAACAAACATTGCAAGCGAGAAAGATGAGAGCGGTGCAGCTGTGTAATAAACCGTCCCTACAATGTGTTCAGTACGGAAGTAAGGGAGATACTAACCTGATTCCCATATAATCCCATAAACAGAAAACGAACTCGACCAGAAACAATTGCGCGTTTTTACTTATTCAGCAGGACTATTCAAAGCTACTTTACTTTGTCTTGATCAACATTTCCATGATGTTCTGAAAGGTGAATGTTTTGTTGTAACTGGAATGGGTCCTGCCAATGCTCCAATCATTTCAGTGGAAGTAGAACGTTCTTTTTCCATGCTGAAAAATGTTCTCTCTGACAAACGGTTGACTATGACAGTTAATACCTTGCAAAACATCTTCTTGCTTGTAATAGAAAAGTAAGTTTAAGTACTTTAATTATGTGATAAAGAAATTATTAAGTATCTTAAATACTTATTTTCAATAATGAGTAATATTACTCTTTTCAGCTTTAATAAATGCATATTTTAATTATAGTACTGGAATCTGTTTATGACAGTATTTATGACAAAACTAGGTGAAGCTGTCGATGTTGAAAACTTAGTTCGATATGTTATCAATAAAGAATATGCAACTTACTGTTAAATAAAAATTGCAGACTCGGTTTATCAGAGAAACGTTCTTACCTGGCTCACACCATAGGCAACGTTAAAATAATAAACGAAATGATACTGTTGATGAAACGTTTCCAGGCTCCCAGCAAGAGCAGAGATGTGATAAATTATTGAGGGAATTGTCACAGCCAGCAGGTTAGCCGGCTGCTGTGGAGTGGAGTACAGTTATGCACGTTCTTCCTGCTGACCTGACCTTGTGGTAGGTCAGATCTCCATTCCCTACAGTTAACTTTCATTCATTTAATTGTTCTCTTCTCTTCTGCCATCTTTTGTCCGTATACTCTCTTCTGTGTTGTTCTGGTACCTCTGTTCCGTCTTCTGCACTTCTCGCTTACTGTTTGTTCATGTTCTTATATCTTCTCCCTTCTGTTCTCTCCTTACAACCACTTCCATTCCTCTCTTCTCTCCTTATATTTGCTATTTCCTCTAATCTCTTTTCCCTTCCCTTTCATCTTTCCTCTGTTCTCCTCGCTTTTCTTTTCTTTTCCTGTCCCTCTTATTCTCTCTTTCTATGTCTGTTCCCTTTCCTGCCTCCTCTTATCCATTTTCCTTACTGTTCTTCTTACCTCGGTTTTCACATTGCTTCTCCTTTTTATCTTCTCTCGTACCCCTTCTATCTCGTGTTCTTTTTTACATTGTTCTCTTCTCTCTTTCCTTTCCTCTTGTCTTTTGCTCTTCTTGCGTGTTTTATTTTTTCTTTTGTCTTTGATGCTGTCTTCCTTTTCTCTTCTACCATGTCTTGTCTTCGTCATCCTTTTTTCTTATTTTGTGTTCTCTTTTATCTCTGTTCCTCTTCAGTCTTTCAATTTTTTTCCCTCTGTTTTTTCTTACCTGTCTTCTGTCCTTTTCTTTTCTTCTATTATGTCTGTTCTTCTCTTTTCCCTCTTCTCATTTTGTTTCCATTCTCTACTTCTCATCTCTTTTGTATTTTATTTTATTTTATCTCTACTGCTTCCTCTTTCTCCAGTTACTGTTTATCTCTGGCCGCTTCTTTTCCTCTCATTTCGCCTAATTTTTATTTTTCTCTCCTTCTTAATTTCATTACACTGTCTTTCACATATGAATCTGAACTTCAACTTTATCGACAGCCGTGGCTCATATGTTTAGCATCTGCCTGTCAACTGGCGGGTTCCAGTTCGATTTTTTCCGATTTTTCCTTGTCTTGAAAAACTGAATACCACTTACTTTTGAACTCTGAATTCATCTGCGTCATCGTCTCATTCATTCGGCTCATTGTGTCGAAAGAACTTGGCAGTGGGCGGGACGTTAAACTCGTACAAAAGATAAATAAAAACTGAAGTTGACTTAATGGGCATAGATTCCATTTCAAATAGCACGCGTTACCTCGCCCAGGAATAACTTCAGATGCGGACATCTGTGCTGTCATAATTCATATCTTGGCCCTTGACATTTGGCATGGGATAATATTTAAAAATAAAAGTAAAAAAAGGTCCTCTTGTGGAATGCTTTAGGGCCATGTCTTGGGTTCTAAACGTCCCGTAACATAATCTTAAGACCGTAGCTGTTCTAAAGCAAGCCAAATGCATTTATCCACACTACAAGGCTTATTGACATCATCCCTTTGAAGAGAAAGCTGAAGTGAAAGCCATAGCAAGCGAACTGCAACTTGGACTCGATAGAAAATGTGAGAAAAGTTCAGCTGATGTGCAATAAGCCGAGAAGTTTGCGTTGCATAATTCCTCCCACAACAACACGCTCTGGTGATGCCGTCAATTGACAACGCTAGTTTTGACGTAGCATGTCAGTTGCCTCTATCACTAGCGTAGTCATTTAATCGATTTTGGGGTGTTTTACAATTTGGGTTAAATATTCGTTCTTTTACTTACTACTTAGATAACGTTAAGCTTACAATTGTTTCATTACCTGTATATACAGTTTAAACACTTTTATACGGCCCCTCAGTAATTTTCAGGATTTTTTATTTGGTTTTTTATAGACGCTCTTTAACTCAGGTCATCAGCGTTCCATTCAATTCAGGGCGCTAAAGGGCCGATAACTTTTGCTCAAAGGCCTCTTCTTTCAGGCTTGAAGTTCTTTTTCGTGCCGAAAGTGTACGACACGGGACCCATGGCTGTATTTGTCTTCCGAAGGAAGCCATACTTAGGATTTTTAGGCCCGAAAAAATTCATCGGTCCTAGCCGGGATTGAACCTGCGCTCTTGGGCTTAGGAGGCAAGTATGGTTACCACTACACCACCAGGACCGAATTTTCAGGTTTACATCACTGTTAACACGTGTGACTTGTTTTATATAGAGCATTAATCCACACAGTTTCTCCCAGTTCCTTATTCTAGTAAAAAAAAAAAAATCTCCCACAAGGCAAAATAATGTGAAATTTATTTCTCTTCTGTTTGTAATAGCGTTACCCATTTATATCCGTTGGGTTGTTAACAAAATTTTAGCGAATTCTGAAGCTATTAAGGTTGTACCCATGAAAATATTTTTGAAAAATTTCTTCAAATCTACATCGATCCTACTTACTAGGCACCAAAAAGGACGAAAAAATGCATATATATATATATATATATATATATATATATATATATATATATATATATATATATATAGAGAGAGAGAGAGAGAGAGAGAGAGAGAGAGAGAGAGAGAGAGAAGTGTGTTGCCAACGCTCTAGAGGTCGCAATTTTTTTCCCTCAACGAAGCTCAGTATATAACGATAAATTAAGCAAGTTATCGAGTTCGTTAATCAGTAAAAGTGGGGGTTAGCCTAAAGTGAACGCTCTAGCGGCCGCATTTTTTTCTTCTCCCTCAACAAAACTCGGTATATGCCATTGATATAAAATAAATAGAAAATGTCTGAAAATCAGCGGAAGCAGACTATTAGTGATGGAGGGTTTACTTGAAACCCAAAATTTGAAATTCGCTCTTGCGGCACCAATTTTCTCGCAACTAAATCAGGTACATATTTACATCAGGTAAATAAAATAAGAAAAATATCTTCTCAAAATCAGGAGAATTAACCATTAGAAGTGGGGATATTCCTGAAAAATGAAATTTAATGTGCTCTAAAGGCACTTTTTCCCTCCGCAATGAAACTCTGCCCTAGCGCTCTGTAATGCTCTTCACAAATTCGACTTGCTGAGGAATTTGCTGAGTGTGCGCAGCTCCTGCGTTACGTAGACATTTAATAATAAAATACTTTATAAATACACCATTGTACAGTGAGGTTATTTGAGTTACGGCCCGGTATAACGCGGCTGCGTTCTGGTAGGTAGCAGCTTGTAGTTTGAAGGAAACTTTGTCAGCGAGTGGTTCCACTGCACGCAGTTTTGAAGAGAAAGATGGCAAATGCCGAACATCGCACTGTTATTAAGTACTTAGCATAGAAGAGTATGAATGAAACAGAAATTCATACAGATATGGCAAACACTCTAGGGGACGCTGCACATAATTTTCAACCGTTTTTAGTGAACCACGGAGTTTAAACGCAACAGCGGACATTTGGATGATGACCCAAGCAGCGGAGCGTCAGAAATTATCGATAAGGTGCAAGACATAGTTCTGGAGGATCGCCGATTAAATGTATCCGAAATTGCCGAAGCTCTGCGCATTTCAGGGGAACATGTATTTTAAATGTTAAGGGAAGAACTGTGGTTAAAAAAAATGATCGACAAATTGGGTGCCGCGACTGCTGACTCAGGTTCAAAAGCGAATCAGATTGCAAATTTCTTAGCAAAGTTTGTTTCGTTTTCAGAGACATCACATCGACTTTTTGTGTCAATTTGTGACCAGTGTTGGAAAACGGGTGCATTACTACACAACTGAAACAGTTCAATGTAAACAATGGAAGCATTTCGATTCTCCACCGCCAAAACGGCCGGGAAGATCATGACATAGTTTTGTGGGATGTCGAGGATTTACTGCTAATTGATTATCTACCGCTGGAACGTATGATAACATTTTGTTTCTATTGAAGACAAAAATACATGAGAAAAGGTTTATCAAAGAAGAAAGTCATCTTGCACCAAGACAATGCTCGCCTTCACACATGTATCGTTGCAATGGTGAAAATCAATGAATTGGGGCAAGATTTGCTCCAACATCAGCCCTATTCCCCTGACTTGGCTCCATCTTACTTTCATCAGTTCCCTAAACTGAGAAAACTCTTTGGTGGAATGATATTTTCATCCGTTGAAGAGCTTAAATTATCTGTTGAGGCGTATATTGCAAGTCTGGAGGAATCTGATGTTCGAGATGGGATAAAGGCTTTGGAGCATGGCTGGACACAGTGCATTAGTGTCAAGGGAGACTATGTTGAAAAATAAAAATAATTTCATAAAGCTATGCCGTTATTTGTGGCTCATTCCGTGAACTTTTGAACGTCCCCCGTAATATATTTGTATACTGATTTGTTCGTTTGTTTGTATTCCTCTTTAAAATATCAGGATATGGAAATTGTGATCGGTAGTGTAATAACTAAATTTCATGAATCATTAAAAAGATGCTGATCCATGATAGATTTTCCCCCGTCCTCCCCTTGCAGAAAGGACTTCTGTTGTATACATCCACTGTGTAATGCGATTGTTTGTTCTCTCCTTGTGAAAATCAATGATTTTATTCGTGGCCTTCTGTACTAATCACGATCAGGCGATCTCTTCCCCCAAGATAGTCTTTTTGTGGGAGAGAAAAGCGGCTCACGACCTAGAAATAATTTGCTGCACAATGGTGCGAAATGCTAACGGTTGTAAAGAAGTGCATGGCGGTCGGAGTAACGCTTTTTACCTAAGACAGAAAAAAGAACACTGCAGCCAAGCACTGGGTCGGTGTTTTCACACAGTAGAGCGGATGGTAAATGCAACTCACAGAGAAACAATGGGCCAATAAGAGGAAACATCACCGTATTCTTTCCGAGTTATTTTTATGCACATTGCTGGTAATAAATTCTGGAAACATTTTATGTTTGTCCAAATTCCATTAGCATTAAATATGAGTATCCTAATGCCCGATAACATTTTTCTTCGTTTATCACACAAAAAGTACAAATGATACAGCTTTCGTATACACGAGTATGTCATATTAAAGAGGAACTCAAATGGTTTTGTTTCGAATGTTTGATTCCACAATGACTCGATTTGGGAACCACGTGTAACTCGGAATATGTCTATACGGTAGTGAAACTCTTGTCATAGTCTTTGGAGCACATCCTTAGATACAGTGATGGCAACTTCTTCAATCCTACGCTTGAGTAGGCACATACACACAATCTTTGATGCATCCCCTTAGGAAAAATTCACATAGCTTTAGATCCGAGGATCTGAGAGACCAGTTCCCTGCTCGGCCGATTCCGTGTTGAGGTAGCTCGTTGTTCAGAGAATCATGAAAGTCATTATGGTAATGGGGTAGGGCACCGTCCTGCTGGAACAGGAACTTGTCGAAATCTTCTTGTATAATGGGAACAACCATTGCTGTATCATAACCGGTAGGTATGTCCACTTACAGGATCGACATGATGTAGGCAAGTTTTATCTTTGAAAGAAACTCCCCATCTCCCTGTAATATCATTGCAATTGCATGCAAACGTACACGACAACGTCCTTTTGCTTGGGAATCACCAGTCTTGGAACTCACCGTGTACAAACACGTCTCACGTGGAACTTTTCAGTTGCCGACGTGTGAATGACACCCAGGATTTATGAGAGTGTTTTAATGTTATTCGCCGATCCTCTCTCACAATGACAGCAGCGGTGTTAATGTTTTCTTCCGTTAGAGCACAAGTCTACCTTCCTTTAAAATGGATTGTCTCTCTTTTGAAACATTTTAAACCATCTGTGCTATTGGGAAGAACGAACTCCTATAGGGCTCCTGTAATGTATAGGCCTCAGCTGAAGATTTGTAGAGACGAAACCAGAATTTCAGAGCAGCATGTCACCTCCATTTTGCTGAACATGTCTCAATTTGTACACCTCTCACAGGCGGGAACCGCAGGTCACATCAAGAAACTAGTACTATTTGCACATTACGAGTTAAGGTAGTAGCATAATATTGTAATGTTAGATTTTAGCGCGAGAAATATGTCTGTTAAATTATCTTAATCACTCCTTTTTGAACATTCCATGTAGAATGAGTTCGTTCTGTTGCCTACAGTTACCAAGTAGAATAGCAAATGTTTACAATAACTAGTAATTATGAACATTTACAGCAAGCATATCATACTCATATTTGTACACGTTATCGGCCGAGGGGGAAACTCTCGGCCGATGAGAGCATTTTTTTTTTTTCATCTAGGATAGCTTAGTATCATAAAGAAGCCGGTTGTCATGGAGATCAAGTTTTGCAGTGTGGCTAATGGCGGATTGGATTACAGCCTATGAAAACAATGGGTGAGAGGGCAGTGATTTATCCCTGGAAGATTGTGATGCAAGTTTGGAATGAAAGTGAGATCTTGACGCGTAATGGGATAACTGGTTTGAGCCAAGGATGGAACCCGCCCTGTTTCAACTTTGACCCCTAATCTCCCATGTCGGAAGGTGGAGAAGTACCTAAGCAAGTGAAATTCTTTGTTGAGCCTAGTAAATTTACATAGACATAGCCTTTTATTCAATTGTGTTTCCAAACTTGCCAGTTTGAATAACTACATATTTAACATAAGTTTAATTTAGACTAAAAGTATGTCAATTTCGATATTGAAAACATTTAAAAACAAGGTTCATTAAATTTTTGGTTTCACTCCCGCATCACCAGCCATTCCCACTGATATTTCAAATGATATTCCTGCCTTATGATGTTTAAATTTTAAGAAGGGTGCAATTGATATATCTTTCGCTTTCCATCATTGCCTGGCAGTTGGCAGAAATAAAAGAGTAAGGATTAAACCAAATTATTTTCAGTAATATTGCATTATTAATAATGCAGCAATAAAACCTACTTCGGACTTTTGACTCATTTGCTTACATTCCTTTATTTCTTATAGGATACGCACCATTTGGAAACAATTTATTTCCAATACACAACTATTACATTAAACGCTCAGCCATTTAATACGGGTTAAATCAATTATAAATAGCATTAGAGTGGAGGATTATCACGTCAGTGATTGTAGCAAAGGGCAGCTGCATTGTTGGACGCATTGTCGCGGCCCCGAAAGCAGTCAGCGAAGCGCGGGAAAGGAAAAAATAAATAAAAAAGAACAACTAAAGAACTATTGTAAAATTTCTCGGCCTGACGCAGAGATGCCCCGTTGATGGCCTAATTACTATGACAGTTGTTAAGAATCATTTTTATATGGCGCCTGTAAAGTTTCCGACGCTAAGTAGTCACTTGTATGTGAGGATCGTGGGAACATACTAGTGTTAACAGTTTCAACAAAATAGATAAAACTGATATTCTACCTATGACAAGGTACTTAGTTTTAAAGGACTTAACCCTAACAAAAATATAAAAGGAGTTAGATTCCGGAATAAAGAATTCTTCCCCTTCTTTCTGAACTGTTAAAATGTGGGCTGCTGAATTTAAGCGTGGTCGTACATTCATTCAAGATGATGACCGCTCAGAGCGTTCCAAAACTGCTACGACCGACGAGATTGTGACAGAAATTCATAATGCCATACTCATTGATCGCCGATTGAAGGTACGCGAGTGGATTGAACAATGCAAATTACTCGATACGCCGTGCCCACTACATTTTACGCAAAATTTTGGGTATGAGGAAGCTTAGCGCTGGTGTCGCATTTGTTAACTATGGACCAAAAACGCATTCCAATGAACATTTCGCAACAATATTTCATTTAAACGCGATTCCAGTGAATTTCTCCGACATTTTATAATAGTATATGAAACATGGATCATCACTACAAGCTAGGGACGAAGCAGCAGTCCAAACATTGGGTGGCAACAGGTGAAAATGCACCAAAAAAAGCAAAAACGGTTCCATCTGCAGGAAAAGTCATGGCTAAGGTTTTCTGGGATTCTCAATGTGAGGTACTTGTAGACTATCTCCAGAAGAGCAGAGGCATCACCGGGGAGTATTACCAACTGAAGCATGCTATTCAGACTAAACGTCCACCCTTGCGGGGGAGGGGGAAGTTCTTTTTCATCACGATATTGCACCTTCACACAGGTCTGTGATTTTTGCTACTAAACTGCATGACTTTCGCTTCCAAGTGCTCACACGTCCGCCATATTCGCCGGATTTGACTCCCAGCGATTACTTTTTGTTCCCAAACCTGAAGAAATGACGATGGACGAAGATTCACATCAAATGATGAGCTTAAAGCTGAGACAGACGCTTATTTTTCACAGTTGGACAAATCTTATTTTACTGATTGTATTATAAGTTGCAAAGTTGTTAGATAAGTGTATTGATTTACAAGGTGACTATGTTGAAAAAAAATATTTCTCTTAAATCTGTGTTTCCTTTGTCAGACCGAAAACTTTTATAACATCCTAACATAATAAATGTCAGATTAAAGTCGCAAGAAACTCATATCTGTTGGTACATGTGAGTAGGTTACCACTATGCACATTTTCATTCCAAAATATAATCATTAGTTTCACTCAAATTAGTCATTAACGTTCATTAGAAAGAAAGCGGCTAATTAAATAATGGAATTGTTTTATAAATAGTCGAAAAATTTAGCGCAAAAAATAATCGAATAATTGATTATTTCTCATTCGATTATCCCTCGCTAATGGGCATATCAATTATCAAATCATTTCTAAATACAATATTTATAGACATTAGTTAGGTGCTTCTAGTTGGAAGATAGTTTTGCAGTGAAACACGATATTAGGGATAATTTATATTAAAATGAATTTTTCAAACAAAAGTTATTGTTATCTCATAGTGTGTATGGCTGCCCAACTTTGTTGTCTGGTTCCAACCTATATGGGAGTATATATTAGGGTCTCGGAATGAAGCTCAAAATAGCAGCACATCTTTTTTAAATAATTTAAATAGTCTCCCTTAACACTAATACACTTATCCAGCAACGCTCCAAGATCTTTGTCTCTTCACGAAAGTCAGACAGTCAGTCCTGGTGGTGTAGTGGTTACCATACTTGCCTCCTAAACCCAAGATCGCGGGTTCGAACCCGGCCAAGACCAATGAATTTTTTCGGGCGTAAAAGTCCTAAGTATGGCTTCCTTCGGAAGGAAAGTAAAGCCGTGGGTCCCGTGTCGTACATTTACGGCACAAAAAAGAACCTCAAGTCTGAAAGAGAGGCCTCTGAGGAAAATTTGTCGGCCGTTTCACGCCCCGAGTTGAATGGGACGCTGATGACCTGAGATGTTAAAGAGCGTCCATAAATAAAGCAATCAAAAAAAAAAAAAAAAAAAACGGAAGTCATTCCTTCAGAAGTGCAAAATACGGCTGAACTGAGTTTAAGCTCTTCATGGGAGCTAAATGAATTCCCACCAAGAATTTTCTCAGATTATGGAACAAATGGAAGTTCGTATAGTCAAGTCAAGGAAATAAGGCGACGTGGCAAAAAATCGTAACCCAAATCGTTGATTTTCGCCATGTGTGAGGACGAGCATTGTCATGATGCAATATGACTTTCTTCTTTGATAAATCCAGCCTTTTCTCGCTTAGTTTTTACTTCAATAGGTCTTTTTACTTCAATAGGTCCAAAAGGCTAGCACAATACTCTTCAGTGGGAATATAATGCATTAACAATATACTATGGCATCACAGAAAACTGACGCCCGGAGATTTCACACGTTTTTGGCGGTGGAGAAACGTGGTGCTTCCATTGTTTAGGCTGCTGTTTTGTTTCAGATGTACAGTAGTGCACCCAAGTTTCATCACTGGTCTCGAATCGACGCATAAACACGGCGGGACCTCTCTGAAAACGAGCCCAACTTTGGTGAGAGATGTGCGCTCTATTCGCTTTTGATCCTGAGTCAGTATTTGTGGCACCCATCTTGCCAATACTTTTTCAAGTTCTTCCCTCAAAATGTGAAATACGCTTTCGCCCGAATGTTCCAGAGCTTCAGCAATTTTGGACACTTTTAATTGGCAATCCCCCAGAACGATGTCATGCAATTTCTGACGTCGTGACGGATTTTGGTCGTCCGTTCCGTGGGTTATCTTACAAACTTTCACGGTTTGTGGCCCATTTGAAAACGATTGAAAATGATGTTAGAGAGTCCCCTAGAGTGTTTGTCTTATCTGTATGAATTTCTTGCATTCATGCCCTCCTTTACTAAGTACTTAATACCTGCACTATTTCGATATTTGCCATTTGCCATGTTTACACACGTCTGCACTACAACAAACAGCTGTAGCTACTACGATTCTTGACCAATAAATGTATTTATGGTATATGACGGTTTTGATAACGAAATGCTCCTGCAATCTGTGGGTCATTCCGATAACTTGTACATTTTTGTCCAAATGTGCTATTGGGTCACGCTATACATTCCCCTCAGATAAATTACTTACAGTACTGGGAATACAAAGTGAATTTTACTTGCATCAGCTCAAGCTACTTTTATCTCGTTATCAGAAATTGTGGGTATAATCTTACAATCCATGGGAGTTTTTGAAATCAGAGATGTTTATCTGTATAAAACACAATACTTCCAGCTAATTAGTATGCCATGGAGATGAGCGAAAGTTGGTTGCATCTACAGCAAACAAAGGATTGTATATCATTACACATAACAGAATGTTGCGAAAAACAACATGGAGTGGCGTGTTTTTGTGTAGTTATTAGCAATACACTATTCACTCGGTAGCTGTCTTCAGCCCAGAAATATTAGTGATCTAACCGCCATTCACTGTCCTGAAGATCTCAGCAATTGACGATGCATACAGAGCTGGGCATATTAATTGGAACGTTTAATTGATTATATATACCATTAATTGAATAATAAAATACACGCACTTATTCGTCAATATGCAATATGAGCTCAGGCCCAGGACAATTTATGTTGTCCTTATAGGGCATTTCAAAAATTAACTGCAAATTGACAGTATTTCCCAAATGAAACATTTCATTGTTAAGAGATAGTGATGATTGATGGCATTAATACACTATTGGAACAATTTATTTCAAACATATATTTTGTGTGTTTTTACACATACCTTACTTAATGTCAACAATGGGTTCACTATTTCAGTTTTTATTTATCTAGAAGTAATTATACATTGTAGTATGCAACACAGTTTATAAACGTTTTCCACTGTCTTATTGTTGGTTTTAATGTAATACTCGATGATGTGTGTTTAATAACAGCTTTCCCAAAATGGGGAAAGCAATTTGTTTTATTATTATTCAACGCCCGTTTTTACTACTGAAACATCACAGGCTGTGGACACTGATGATACATGAAATGAAATGATACATTGAGAAAGGATTTATTTTATTTTTGTTTAAGGAAGGAAACGTTCCAGGCCTAAGTTTAGGGTACCTTCCCGGCATTTGCCATGTATGAGTTCTGAGGAAAACCTGGAAAAAGTCTCATTCAGAGAGGACGGTCCTGGTGGGATTCGAATCCCAGACCTCTCGCTTCGCGCCTTAACGACCTCGGCCACCCGTGGCGGTGAGGGAACAGTAAATAAAGATACAAACATAAAGACTTTAAGAGAAAGTGGAACAGTTTGCATCACCAGAAAATTGCACTTTCCAGGATGATTCCGAACCACGTCAGAAAAATGAGACCTGACTTAATCACCGCTAATTTTATCAAATTCATGCTACCTACATTCGTGTAATTCTTAAAAAAACTATAAGTTTATGCTACAGTTAGAGGTTTTCTTGAAGAACAAGGATTTTCCACCCTCACATGGCAGGAATAGCCCAGATCTCAGCCCCATTGAGAATTGTTGGAAGATGATTGGCAAGGAAAAAACAAAGAAATAAGAAAGACTTTGTTGAAGCCATCCAAGACCGTGGTTTAGTGAGATTTCGTCTGACCAAGTAAAAAATTAAATACTGTTAATGTCCAGACGATGTGATGCTTAACTCGGGGAGGCAACACAAAGTATGGATTCAGCATTTGTACGATAAAAAGAATCTGTTTTATGTGTGTAAAAGACTCTCTTATTATAATTATTAAACAAGAACTCATCAGGTTTATGTAATTTCAATTACAACATTGTGGCTATATAATTATAAAATTTGATAATTTGTTCAAGTTTACTGTTTACATGTATTTTAACAGATATAAAGATGATTAGCATCAACTTTTCACCTTTTTAGATGTAAATGTTCGATTTATACATAGAAACAAAGTATAATAAACTTTCAATAGACTGATATTTCTAGAGGAGTATAAAGGTGTAAAACATTACTATTTTGTGGATGATGCAATGAATATTTCCAGTACTGTAGATGGCATGGCGTGCTTACTCTTAAGGGGCAACATAGATCAAATGCCCGTGCTTTTAGCTGTTAGCACCGTAGAGAAGCAAATATGAGCAGTTATCATATTTCTGTGTTGTGATGGTTTGGAAGCGTAGAAATGCTTGCCCTGAGTAAAGAGTGTATGTGTGGTAGCAGGTGTGTATAAAAATGGGTGGACATCAATGTGTGGTGAGCAACACTTATTGTTGTAATTGATGAGAGGCATATCAGGACGGTAACATTATTTAAACGTTCTGGCC
Source organism: Metallyticus violacea (assembly GCA_030762175.1). Taxonomy (NCBI): domain Eukaryota; kingdom Metazoa; phylum Arthropoda; class Insecta; order Mantodea; family Metallyticidae; genus Metallyticus; species Metallyticus violacea. Next base: position 14,617,665 of record CM060840.1, on the reverse strand, counting down.
AGGGAATTGATGTATTGTCATGGGAGTTGTCAAGTATCGCAAGATGCGTGCGCCATGAGTACCCGAGCAACCTTTTTGGAGCGGCATAACGCAACATCAGTGTGACATCTATGTCAGGGTGCCTACAGACGGCACACGTCTTCACCCTAGAATAAGTTCCAAACAAGTTCTGTTGGTTCCTTCCATTAAATTAGAGCGCCAATTTTGGAGACACTATCAGGAAACGGATGAAAACATTTGATAGTGCCCGAAGGAGGAGCTGAAGTGAACAATACGCAGATGTTCTTTAAAGGCGTTCTCCGTCATGATAACGCTCGTCCTCACAAGGCCACACCATTAAGAGATTGACATTTCAAATCAAGGATGCTTCGAAAGGAAAAAGATTTAAAAATAATGGTGAGAGAAGCATAACAAAATCCTCTTATTTTCATATGCTCGTCGTAGACGCAATTATTGTACTATGCAGTATTTATTTTGTAGTTGTCAAATGTTTTCTTGTTTTATAGCTGTAACAAATTTCGAGGTCTTGCTGGAAAATACGAGCGCCAAATGGGAACTTCTTCGAATAACCGTCAACCGAAACCAAAGGAACTGGGGTCATCAAATATTTTAGGATTCATTGCATATAAACAGATTGTCTTACCATCACGCGCTTTTGCTCATGGATCTCTCAGGGCTGAAAATGAATTTTCCATCTGTTTAGGCGTTTTGGCACAAGCAGAGTGAACTGTTATATTATTATGTTATTTTAATCTGCAAAATTTTTCTTTTAACTTTGAATATACTGTAGTAACTAATGCAGACTATTTTCTTTTGTTGGGGAGATATTTATTTAATAATTAACATCCTAACATACGTTCTTGAGCTCAATTCCTAAATTCCTTTGTGGCTCTGCGCACACACTTGGCCCCAAGTCATTCTATCACTGAAGTTATTTCTGCAAGACTTGCTGTGTAATGGTTTCAACTCCTCAATCCCGTTCCGCATCATGCCCTCGTGCTTGTCAAAAAGTCCTGGTTTCCGGGTCGTATCATACCCTCACGTCTCATTATTTCAGTCTTCAAGAACTCATGAATTTTGTTCTTGCGAACACGCTTGACTACAGTGTTTGGTTTATGAGGTCGGTTATGAACATAAACTGTATGCTACATTTGTTTAACCATACACTCTCCAAAGTACATGCAATGTGGATAATACAGCTCCTACTTCCTGATAACCCAAAGTAGAAAACAGCGGCCTATATCGAGACACAGTACTTTAAAGTGCTTAAAAAAGAAAGCCATTCATGCCATTTTAAACATGTTCTTTTAACTTCTATGTACTTGCATTGGATTGTTTGAGGAGGAGAACATTTCGGTACTTCAGCCTAGCTCAATGGCTGGCCGTTTGTGCATATGTCCGCAGTGGAGTATGGGATAAATGAGGGAGATATCAGAGGACCAGAATCCGCGGGCGGTGAGATATTGTTTTCAGATAGAACACTCCGACACCAAAGAACTCAAAACCGTCGAATAGTCGGTTCATGCCAGACATCGAAGCAGCAACCTTTCCAAACCGCAAGTCACCGACATGCCATACACAGCACCAGCCCGCCTCGTCTAACACTTTCGATTCCGTAAAAGGATCAACAGATTGAAATGTCATGGAATTAGAATAGCGGAAAATTCATAGAAAGGAAAGACACATTCCAACATTCGCCTAAGCGATTAGGGGATACCACGAAAAATCTTAAGGGGTTTGAGCCCGGCAGCTCCCGAATGGGAATCCAACATGCTCAGTTATCCAACTTGTTAACCATGTTGTATTTGCAGTGAAGAAGTGAATTCTGTAAAGTAGAAAAAATAAATGAATAAAAATAGAAAAAAACGGCTATCATATTATTATTATTATTATTATTATTATTATTATTATTATTATTATTATTATTATTATTATTATATCCATAAACCAATATGATGAAAGTTTCAAAGATACTTAATCACTTAATTCTAAGCGGATGACCAAGCCATAATAAGCCAAGATATTGAAGATGCTTCGTATATAGCAGTGGAATTAGCTGTTTATTTTAAGAACTGAATATTTAATCTTGAAGATGGAAAATTACGGGAAAAAATGAGTGTGTAAAAGATCGGATTAAAACGGTCAATAAATTTAAATATTGGGGTTCTTTTTAGAAGCTCATCTGACATCAAGAAAAAAATGAAGCAAAAAAAAAAACACACACACACACACACACAATGAGATGTTAACATTTCTTTAGAGTAAGAATATTTGCATATAACTAGGGAGGGGTACGCGGACGCCAGGTTACGGACTGCTACTGACACTGCGACGAATAATAATAATAATAATAACAACAACAACTAATGCTGACAATAATGTGATCATAAATTAGAATGGAAAAATACATGAAATTATATTTACTCACATAATTAGTGTGAAATTTGGCACTGCATGCGCGCTGCAAGTTGAGGAAAATCTGTTAATTGAACAGAATTATAATTTTCGAAGATTTCAGGCTTTGACAACTGGTAAATCTAATATCAAATTCGGACCCAAGAGTTTCAAGATAAAAAATCACGCTTGCTGCAATTTAACTGTTTCTGCCATAGATTTCAAGTTTGGAAAGTGTGAAATGGAAATTCTATTTAGATGTATAACTTTAGTTTCTTTTCAAATGCATTAACAACACTTATCATACTTGAAATATTATCTTATCCTTGCAATTCGATATTTAATTTTGAGTTGATATCTATCAAGAAAACTGATATCCATTTGCCACGATAATTCATCAAGTTCGTGATAATATTGCCTGGTAGATGATTACATAGACAGCAGAACCGTTCGAGTGTTTGCTCCCCTACGTCTGCATGAAGAGTTATGTCACCACACTCAGAATCTAATAATGAAATGTTTCTGAATAATCGATGACTAGCAGAAGTAATTTTATGTTACATGAGTTACAATTTTCATGGTATGGTCGAACTTTAAAATCTTTGCGCTTAAAGCTTTATGGTGGATAACACACTAAGGGGGAAAAATGGAATTAATTCATTCTTAGCACAAAGAGAAAGAAAGCCATTATTTCTACGAATCATTGACGGCGTCTCATCTGTTGTTATAGCAACAAGCTTTGAAAGTAGCAAAGTTAAGGAATGCATGAAATATGTCTTCTCCCCTAGTATATCATGAAATGGCAATAGTTTGACAAATTCTTCCTTTACGTAAAATCTTTAAAAACCATTCTAGCAAACAGATATAGCAGCACTTGCGTCAAAACGGAAGTGAAAAATATCCAGACGATTGCAAATACCGTGTAACAAAGAGTTCATATTATTAGAAATCTTTCAACCAGACTAGCAACAATTTGGTGAGACAACTGAAGTCCTTTGATGGAAGATATATCTGTGAGATCGAACAGAGATTCAATGGCATTTAACGTTTCTTCTGTTTACCACCTCCCCCCCTTCACTGAAAGCTTTTTCCTTTTAGTTAGGACGTAACGCTTCATAAACACACATTATTGCAATGCTAATTTAAATTTTAGGTCTTTCACTTTATGCTATCTTAGTTCAGAATTCTCGAGAAATTCACTGTTAAAGTTTTTGTGATTATTCAAAAAATGTCACTCTACATTACTTCCTGTAGGAACAGAGACGCTTGCGTTACACAATAAACAAACAGGTTTTCCTTTGTTGTCAATAAAGCAATACTGGTTCTCCCATTCATTGTTGAGCTAAGATTTTGATTTTCAGCCATAATAGGAATAGTTATGTTTAAAATATAGCTGATTAATAACTGAATAATTTAACGTTTAAAATAGCAATTAAAACACTTAAAACATGCTGTGTTTACAAATTCATAACACAAGGCACCCAAAACTATTCCATAAGCTCACAGGTACTGAACGTTCGCTTGAAAGCAAAGAATTGGAACATCAAATATAAGATTGTTATAAATTCTTTGTTCATTTTTTTGCGGCATATCTTTGTTGGGATTAAAGCTAGCTACTTTGAGGGCAAATTGGGTGTCTCATGGGCGCCGCGAATGGACATGGTTGGTCCAAAGTGTCGTGTTATGTGGAACAGAATCTTGGACATTAGACAAACAACATGCAGATAAAGCACTCGCTATGGAAGTGGCTATTGGCGAAGAACAGCAAGAAAATCAAGAAGAGAGAAAGTTGAAAATTGAAGAAAGTATTAAAGTTGGATAAAGTATTATTGAAATAATTGAAAAGAAAAAAAATTAAATTGTTGGGACACTTGAAAACAACAAGGAATGAAATAATTCCGTAGATGATATTGGAGTGGAATGCTGAAGGAAGAAGCAGCCGAGGCCAACCACTAGAAAACTGGGTGCATTTTCTGGAGTAAAATTACTGTGGGTGAAAGGAAAACTTTATTGTAGAAAAGTTTTATATTTTTATTATTATTATTATTATTATTATTATTATTATTATTATTATTATTGGAAATGGGGCACTTCTCCGCTGCAAATGGCTTGTTTCTTAACCTGCTTCAACGCTCCGTGTTCAAGCGGTTTAAGATTTATAACGGAGATAGGCGAGGAATGGGATTTTTTTTTGTACCCGGTTCTCATTCCGTTGACTGCTGGAATTCTCTTGCACAAGCGTTAATCTATAAATCTGGCGCTGAATTGTTCCGTGGGAAAGATACAAGTGCTCCGGCTTACCTTGGAAAAGGTCAAAACGGCAGTAGTCTGGTTGGTACATGCCACATACCTGGCATCTTACGGGATTACGGATCCCTGTTAAAGGAATCTGACAGGTTCTCGGTGGCAGGCTGTCCACACGGTGATCGCCTTATCCTAAGGTGTTCGTACGTGTGTGGTGTTTATTTATTTAAGCACTTGCTTTTCAGAACAAGTGGCAACAAGTTAAATATTCAGCGGGCGCGCTCGCATTAGTGTTCTCGTTTATCATAATGGTTTCCAAAGTGTGGGTCGCGAACCTCTTTGGAACCATGGGAGGATTTTCAATATTAAAATAAAAACGCTTTATTCACATACACTGCTGGCTATTAAAACTGCAATGCATTGTGCATGTTCATAATGTTTGACGGAGACCGGTGGAATCCTTCACGTCTGTGTGTTCGTCCTTCCTCGGCCCACTGATCTCATATTCGTTAAGCTGTGAATGTGTTTCGTCCAACACGAGCACCAGTTTCTCGGAATGAAATTCCGCATTCTCGGTATGCTACAATTCTTCCGTGATCACATTCAGACACCTGCTGGTTTGCTGTTGTTGTTTTTGACGAGTTATATCTCATTTCTTCTGAGAAAATGTCAGATTGGTTTAATGCATCTCTAATGGGCATTGCAATTTTAATGACCAACAGTGTACATTCAATTTATACAGGGATTCCAGAATAAGAACTTACCGCCCATATGGGAGTTTGCGCCTCGGCAGCTGCATATGACATAGCTGACTGCATTTTTATGCTGACTTCGCTTCTGAAAAATGTGTATAAAATGCAAGAAATGTCATCAACCCTCAGGTAAAAGGGCAATGTACCGCACAAACTCATTCACGTTAACATGATTTAGTTCGACCACTAATGTTTCTGATTTCATTTCCTGTATTCTCTTTGAGATCTTCCAATGTGTGAGGATTTGTTTGGTACACTTTGTCCTTCAGGCTACTTCACACATAAAAAGCACAGACTGTAAGATCTGGGAAGCGAGAGAGCCATACACAGCATTAGTCACTCTATCTTCAAACACTTTCTTAAATTTACCCATGGGCTCTTCTGCTAAATGAGCAGTGGCAGAATCTTGTTGAAACCACCCACACGATTCTCCTTTTCCGTCAACTGATTAAAAAATGGGACTAGACTGTCATTTCGGTACATCTCTCCATGTACTGCCTGCTCGTAAAATAATAGGGTCATCTCGCGTTAATTGTTCACAGATCACGCCTCTTCTGAAAAGAACATAAACTGTAGGTTGTTTAACTCTTCAGTCATGATGGGGAAAAAAAAAAACATTCACAATAACGCACATGATTACTTTGTGGTAGACAATGGACACGGGTACACTCGTAAGGTTTAACTTTAATAACTTTGTTGCTGTATGTGCAGAAGACACTGAAAACCAACTTGTGATCATTTCGGCAGTGATTTGGTTGATGGACGTTCAAGATTTGCACCAGTTGGATTAATTTGCCTTTGAAACATTACACGTGGCAGTAAAATCAAAATTTAGTTTTAGGTTTGATTCATCCTCATATTTTAGCTTCGGCCAACAGCAGTCTAGGAGTTAATTGTTAGCAGTTGACAAACTCCGTCAAATGGCAGCTGCAGGAGAATTTATCAGTATTATTGTTGCGCTTTGACGCTTATGGTTATCGAGAATGCTGAGAGCGATTACAAGCTGTGACATCCAGATGACGTAAAGTCATAGATTTGAAAATAGCAATTTATCGCAGAAGAATTGGGAATCCAATATGTCTGAACCGAAATAAGCCAAGCTCTGAAAGAGAAAAGCAAACATGTTGAATACATATTGAACGTCCTTCAAAATAAAATTTATGTTATAACTGTAGCGTGTACAACATTAGTTCAGGGGATGACGTCGCCCAACTGCAGCGAGAGGAGGATTATTGCATGCAACAACCCGTGACGCCATTTCCGGCGATAGAGAACAAAAACAAAACACGAGCGCAAAGCACCTGCCTGCTCTTAATATTCAGCATAGTAGGCACGCATTATAGAGCTTTGACCTAATCCGGAACGTTGATCCTGTGGAGGGAATGTTCTCATAGATAAGAATCCGCTTTGCAAACAGCGACTAGCTTTGCATTTACGACACTGACGACTTCTGTATTTTGTTTTCTCTCAGCGCAAAATCTCACACACTTCTCACGTCGATTGCAAATGCAAATCTTGTGCGCTTCGTTTTGAGTGAATGTTATATTACTGAAAAATTACAATCGTAGCCTGGATTTTCATGAACGAATTTACATTGGTCCATCGAGAGGCGATGAGGTATACAATACAGGTTGTTCCACTTGCTACCGAACCCGAAATTTCTTTAATAATCTTAACATGAGGATATTGCAGTAAGTTTGAAGAAGAATTGTCTTTTGGTGAGAAACATGGAAGGATTATAACATGTGCTGGAAATAGCCAGTAATTGCGTACAGAGAATATTGAAACCGGCGCATCATATTTTGGAAAGTGCATGTCCGTTGTCACTGTTGGAATTTCTTCGGCAATGTTTGCTTTCAAGGCTTCCATGGTTAATGGTTATTGCGATCAAGTCTTTATTTTCAGACATTTCCTTAAAAAATAATCCGGCGACGTAAGATCAGGCGAGCGCGATGATCAATGGTCCTGATTCGTTTGAAAGTTGGCGCTTTCATTCTTTGGCAGTAGACGGTGCGAAAAAACTTAAGTATACAGCCTTTATTTATTTGAAATAATTATATATTTACTATTTATTTTTAAAACAAAAGATTACTGATGTGCTCACCTCCTGTGATGCCTCAGTAGTTAAAATTGGCGTTAAACACTATTTAAAAAAAAAATCTGCAAAATGTACGTCATTTTTCATCCCTAGGTTGGGTTTTGTCTTATAGTCTTGTCCTATGTAAATACCTATTTTTTATTTTTAAATTAATCTTTAAATTACATTTAAATGCATATATATTGCTCGTATTCTTTAGTAAAAATTAGCATTTTCTCATAATTTGTTTCTAATATCTAATAAACCTACATTTATAAAAGCTGTACATAAGTATTATGACATTATAAGCAAATAATTCTTTTGAGTATCCAATGACACAAATCTACACTTCTTATCAAACACACGAACATCCTCTATTACACAGAGTTAGTTTAAATGTCCCGCCACCTAATACTTTTTAAAGCATGTGGTTCACTTAAGTGAAACTAGGTATGTGGAGATAGCCATCGCTGAGAACTCATAAGATATTAGCCACTAAATGTAATACCCAATATATTTTTACATTTTCGAATAATGTTCATTAAGACAATTTCAAAGTAATCACACCAGATACTTCTGTACAAACTTAAGAAAACAAAAAATGTAGCAAATAATAAAATACTCCTTCCTAAACAAAAACAAAATGTAATGTCTAAATTCTGTGTTCAAACTGGTAGCTCTTAGCTACTTGACAATGTGACAGTCAACCAGAGAAACAATTTAAGAAATGATTTGATCAGACTTTAGCAATGTCTTTCACCATTGCCATGATCGATAATGCAGGTCTTTTAATTCGGTTTTTTTTCGAAGAACTAATGACGTCAAATGACCCCACAAAAATAAGTCCAAATGCGACAAATCTGGGGATCATGCTGGCCACTCTATGTGACCTCTCCTACCAATCCATTGTTATGGAAAAACCTGGTCTATGTGCTGACAAACATGCTATCCATAGCTGGAGCTCCATCTTGTTGGAAATAGAAGTCATCTCAGGGTAGCCCATGGTTGACTGGATGTGGAAACAAATTTGCGATAGGTGATTTCGAAGTAAATGCAAACATCTATTACAGTTTAGCGTTCCTCTAAAGAGGAAAGGACCATTGATATGATCACCAACAATAGCAGCCCAAACATTAAGTTTTTGTGGATATTGATGTGGCTCTTCTCCATCCATTGTCGTTTTACGTCTGGCCACTATCGGTAGCTGTGTCTGTTGACAAATCCATTCAGGCAGAATGTGGCATTATCTGAGAGTACAATTTGTCTAAGAAAAACTGGATTGTTGTTAATGTGCTCCATCATTAGTTTACAAAACTGCATTCTTCTATCGGCATCGTCCTCTGAAAGTTTCAATTTTGTAAGGATATTGCTTATCACTTTTAAGGATTTTCGTTACGAACTATGGCTTATATTTTATTCTAGCCATAAATTTGTAGTAGAAACATTTGCATTTTCTTGCACACGGAGGAGAACATCCAATGAAGTAATCTCATCAATTGCACTTTTCGGACTACCTGATCTTACTAAGTCTTTTACGCTTGCAGCTTGAGTAAATTTCTTTACTATCCTTGTCACTGTTATGTGTGGAATTTGATGTGAAGGAATTTGTATCATTCCCTTTCGCTCAACATCAGATAGAATTATGTAACACACTAGATGTCAGATTTAACCCCTTAAGTAAGATGTTTCTGTGTCAAAAATATGATTCGATGGATATAAACAAAGGACAGTATTTATTTATGTTATTACTGACGAAAACGGTAAATAAAGAAGCGATTATTTATTTGCTACACATTTGTTTTCTAGATTTAGTAACAATAAATTTGTACAGAAGTATCTAGTGTGGGTGTTAATGATTATTTGTATATTCCATATATAAAATCAGAGAATTGCAGCTACTTCCGATTACACCGGAAACAGAAAAAAGTCGATAATACAATTTTTAGTTCTCAGTATACGGCAATCCCACACGTGTCAATTATTTAGGTGGTGGAAGACGTTTGACTAAATCCGCTTGCATTTTAGACCTAAGATCGCGGGTTCAATTTCGGCCAGATTCGATTAATTTTTTTCTAAGTATGGCTTCCTTCGAAAGGGAAGTAAAGCCGTGCATCTCGTGTTGTAGATTTACGGCAGGTAAAAGAACTCAAGCCTGAAAGAAGAGACCTCTAAGCAAAATTAATCGCTGTTTCACGCTCTGAGTTGAATGGTACGCTAATGACCTAATTTGTTAAACAGCGTCTGTAAATAAAATAAACCTATAACAGATACAACAAAATGTATGAGCTCGCAGCGTTTTGGGCATTCTTGTGTCGTCAATAAAACATTTAGATCAAACAAAAAATTGGATTAAGCAAAGTTTGGGTGCATCAGAATGTGGGATTGGAAAGAGTGAACACGCTTGAAGAAACCAAGAGTTAGTGTAACTTATTGTTTTGGAATAATTCGAATGGTTGAAATCGCAGTACAGCTCTTCGCTTCTCATTGGACTGAAGCAATAAAACGAACAGTTTAACACGCTGGTATGTTTTCTTTCTCAGAAGACTGGCATATCTGGAAGAGTGGCATTCTCACCCTAGAAAATGCATTGTATCAAACAGAGCACTTTCACGCGCATGTCAAGTAAGAGTTTAGGTCTCACACGTGCGTTCCCCATTCGTTTGATAACAATAATGTGCGAAAACGCGAAATGCAGATACGAAACTAGTTTTCCTACGACACGTGCGAATCTACTTCACTAAAACCAGGGAAAGTCAATTCGCCCACTCAAGTTGAAATACTACACTTTGTGTCAGCATTTAGTGTATTTACATATCAGCTGCGACTCGCGGCAGCATGCACGACTTGCTACTGCTGAACATACATCAAAGGAGAAAAGAAATACAACTTCATAAAACTGTAGTAGTAATCCACCTATTTAAACATTAATAAATAAAGTAATTTTTCTGGTTTTTGTGGCAACAAACTTATTGACGACCTTTGATTAAATTCTGGAATCTGCAGAATTAAGTTTGACTCAAACTCACTAGCATGCCATTCAGAAACAGCTGACTATACTAAAGAAGCGGCTGGATAGATAGAGTATTGCACTTTCAAAGTTAATATTACTTGATACTGAAATGACTGCAAGTTTTCTCATATTTAATATACGACTAGGGGCCGTTCGGAAATAATTTACAATAGTAGTTTTTTGTATCTGTTTATGTGCAACATGGTTCAATGCACTTGGAAACTCTCAATATACTTCCCCACCAACATTCGTGCACCGTTGGCAGCTTCCTTCATTATGGCGAATCCACGAATAAGGCGTAATTAGGTGGAGCGAGATCCGATGACTATGGTGGCTGCAGAGCAATAATGACCGGCATTTCTCATCCCTACACTGGGTTTTAAAAAGTTCATGGTTTTGTCTTATGTAAATACCTTATCTTTTTTATTTTCAACCTATTTAATCTCCTTACGGATCGCCAATGTATGCGCATGCGGAGAGAGGGTATGTAAAGTGTTCTGTCTCAAAACGCATTATCACCCTAATCGCCTGGTTATTCTAAAGAACAATCGGCAGATTCCAAGTTCTTTGTGTTTGGGGATGAATGTGTCAGGTTGACCTCGGCCTGGCCCAAGGTCTACACACACCCACGCCATGTGGCCGGTGTATGCAAGACAGGCCAAGCGTGACTCCGGTACACAGTGGAGGGCGGCAAAACAACGCCGTCCCCAGGCAAGTGTCCACCTCCAACATCGTTCGTGAGCGATGTCACGCCGAACCGCCCTTCCGGAATAGGTTTGAACGTTATAGCTTTTGTCTAATAGGCGGCATTCCATCCTTCACCCTCTTCCCTACAAAGTATATAGATTTTTCAAAAGTAACATTTCAAAATGGACGACCATTGATGACAGGCATCATCTACGAAGTTGAATGATTACTGTCCCAAAATAATAGTCGCGTTTCTTTAGAAAGGTGCATATTGGCACGAATGAATTCAAATATAGTCACTCAACATGGCGTACAGCAGCAGGGACGGGATTGTAATGGACAACTAAAGACAAACTCTGCTTCCCTATGTGAGGTAGTTTGTAACAGTTCCTCCCATTGACCTTCATACATTCAATGATGAAGTGTTGCAATGTCCCCGCAGGAAGATCTTCGAAGGCTTTGCAACGATGTAACAAGTTCATTACTGTTGTACTATTACTTGTTGTTGATGTTAGAGAGACTATATGGCAAAATTTTCAGCACTTTGCTTTATCCGACTTTTTGCTGCCACGAAGCAGGTTATCAGAGCCTGAAAGTTCAGACATTTATTTTGGTCAAAATAGACAAGCTAAATGCACTTAAAATGATGAAAATAGGAATTTAAACGTGAAAACAGAGAGTAATATCACTATTATTAATGAAAATAGATATTTAAGATACTTAGTAATTTCTTTATCACATGATTAAAGTACGTATCCTACTTCTCTTGACTACAAGCAACAACAAGATGTTTTTTCAAGCTATCAACTGTCATAGTCAGCCGCTGGTCAGAAAGAAACATTTTCGTCAAGGAAAAATAACCTTCTACTTCCACTGAAGTGATTGGAGCATATTTAAAACAAGTTATTTCGGAAAGACTCATAGCTGTTACAGCAAAACATTCAGAACACCATGGAAATGTTGATAAAAAAAAAGTAGTAGAGTTCTGACCAATGAGCGGAAGATGCTCATGGTCGAGTTCATTTTCTTTAATGCGTTTATAGGGGAATCGGGTTAGTATCTCTCTTACTTCCGTACTGAACACGTTGTAGAGACGGTTTATTGCAAGCTGTACCGCTCTCATCTTTCTCATTTGCAATTTTTTGCAGCTGAGAAGTTACCCCCCACCACAAATTTCTAGGAATTTCTCGCGCAGATAGATTGGTCATTCTCCAAGGCTATTCAAAACTACAGTACTTCCCTCATCCTATTTCCTGAAATTCATATGTCCGAGAAACCTGCGTACCTTTTACTAATAAAGGGCCTGTTATTTAACGAGCTGAATTAGTTGAAAAGAAAGTTTTTTACTTCTTGAAAAGAGATAAATGTATAACAAAAATCTCAATAGATATTTTTGTAAAGTGAAACATGCCATTCAATTTTATAACCTTTTTCAATTCGATATTTTTAAATCCTTTATATGATTTATTAAAAAGCTTAAATAGTCGCAGAAAAAAAATCATAACGATCGAAAACAGGCAAAAAAAATTTTTTTTAACCTTAAAATAGACACAAAAAAGGAGGAAAAATAGTAATTGGCTCTACCGCTCCAAATGTACGGAAATGTTCGTTTTTATCTGACTCTGAAATATTGATTGCCAAAAATTCAGAAGGGGTGAGAAAGTTTCGGACTATGTTGTATAAGAAATATTTTAAATGCATATTTAACACCAAATTATAAATTCCCAAATTAAAGGTTATTTGTTTTTTATTTTATTATGGCCCGAATGCTTAAAACTTGTTATAGCAGCTTGTTTTAAGATTTCAATGACATTGTTGTAATTGCCGCGAGCTTTTAAGAAAACATTTTCATATAGTGGTGCAATCGTGAAGGATATGATTCTTAACAGCACTCTCCATGTTTTCTCTTTATATTTGGCTTTATAAACAGTTGAAATTTTTGTATATCCTGATTTATGTTCACTGCCTACACATTCATGCCATTCTGCAGGCAGATACAGATATTCCTCCCAGAAACCTGCTCTAACAGGAAAAGTGAATGCTCCAAAACTGGTTTCGATCCTCTAGCCGCAGCTTTAGACAGATTTTTATACTGATTATGGAGGCTTTGCAGCTTTTTCTCCTTGCTTACTTTCGTGAAAGTCTCTACAGTATAATTTTGTACGTGCATGGCAATCTTACCACACATGCAATTTAACATGCTTAGCAGTTCAAAAGAGATCGGTTAGATTTACAAATAACTTCTGTAAAGTCTCAGTTGTTTCATGTTCCTGTGATTTTTTCTAAGTTCAAGTAGAAAAAGTTGACATTTTTCCTGAATAAAACTTACATATTAAAAATAAAGACGAGGGTTGGAATTTTAATAACTGTAACTATTTTTTTTTTATTTATTATAGAATAGAATATCTTAGTAGTGCCATAGCAAAGTGCGTTTTAATCACATTTGAGAAAAATGAAAATAATCTACTGTCAGAGTATCGTATTTCAAGTTGGTTTTTATTTCAGTGCATTAGTAAGAGCAAAATTATTGGCAATAAAGACTGGGCATTATCATTCTTTCCTTATATCACAGTGGTGGAAACTTTTGAAAAAGCGTACGGGCATGCTCCTTAGTGGCAGTACACCAGCAAAGAGCGAATGTTTGGTAGTCGGGTGCGAGAAACGGAGTAGCTTCGTAATGGGCAGTATGCTGCTCTGAAATTTTGCTTCCGTCTGCAGAAAGCTGGTAAGGAAGCGTACGCTGTGTTACAGCAAGCATGTGACGATGATGTTCTGCCACAAGAAACCACAGTGCTTCAAAGAGTTTAAGGAAGGCCTTATTTTAACAATAAGCAGGGCGGTCCAAGTGCTCCAATCGCTGCACTGAACGAGACCATGACTAACACAGCTGCCGTCATTGTCACGTAAGATCAACAAATAAGAGTGGATAGACTGGCAGACATGTTACAGCTTTTCCATCCTGCATGAGAAGTGTCTGTGCTTGAACAGAAGATCGTTCCCGTGGACGTGTGTCGGGATCTTCAGCGTCTCACAGCGGAGTATAGCGAGGCATACTTGAATTCCACAATTACAACCGCGAAAGCAAATAGGCAGGCTCAGTCTGAAAATCACTTGGTTCTCCGACACCAAATATTGTCAATATTGCTCGATCGGCAGGATATGCCATGGTGATTTTGTTCTTCGATTGTCGTGGAACGGTTTATCACATGAGGGTCTGAGATTGCCGATAAATACACGAACGTAATGGGAGATTTTATCTGGAAAGCTCAGACCCTAGAGTGATATTTATTAGGACTTTTTCACGAATAATGTAAGGATTCCCGTAAACCTGGGCGACATGTTGTAATAATTGTGTGTTTTTATTATGAATACTTTACCTGTTGCAACAGAATGTCGATGAATGTGGATTGTCAGTAATGTCAATAGAGAAGCGCCAAACACAAATTTACAAAATATCATAGATACAATAAAAGTTATTGTGTGTGTGTGTGAATAAAACTTTATTACTCATACATCAACATGAAAAACTTTTTAACAAAATGAACACAAATAAAGAAAAAAAAACTTTGATTTTAAATGTAACTAATACGATCATTGCCTTTGGCAATTCCAGAAGGCACTAATTCCAATTTCTTCCAATTTGATTGGCTCAACCCCCAATTTGCGTTTCATCAGCAGTTACCTACTGGAATATCCAGGGGATTAGGCTCCGATCTAAACAAGAATACAATACTATAAATAATTTATACATTTAATATAATAGTAAATTATATTTCATACAATAAATAACCTTCCTCCTTTTCCAAAAGCTGCTTATACCTTTGGACCTTATACACAAACAAAATATATATTTGAAATTGGCGCACGTAATATTAAGAATTGTATAAAATGTTATACTTATGAATACCTACCTATTCAAAAACCGTGAGACTGAAATAGACGAAATTCGACCATTACAATAGCTACCGTTCGATTTACTAATACCAACTAAGAAAAACAAAACAGAGATAACGTTTTACCATTCTTAACAAAGTATTCATTAAAATTAAGCAGTTATATAATTTATAAAATGATTTCAGATTGTTTGGTTGAATAAGCAAAAACAATTCTGAATGCCCTGAGCTGCATCCATCTGGTTTGCACCTAAACCTCGTGCTTGTATTGGGCCAGGGAGGGAGTTAAAAAAAAAAAAAACGAATCTGTACCCCACCCTCCATATAGCCCGAATCCAGTTCTGTGTGACTATTTTTCTACTCTCTCGTCCAAAATTGGGGTGTGGGGCCAACTCGTACGCATGCAATATAAAATTAATGAATAATAGTATATTTTATCCAATAAAACGAAAGGTTAAACAGTTACAGTATGTGTTATATTTATTACTAATTCCCCTATGTTTTTATTTTCAATTTCCCGTCCATGACATTTTCCCCCTATTAACGTTACTACACTCATCTTATACTTCTCAGTTTATTTTCTAACCTTCTACTTACCTAGCAAATTTTTATTTCTCCCTTGCAAATATAAATGCCTTCATTTGCTGCCAATTTAGCCTCGTGTCTGCATATTCATTATTTTCCATCACTTTCTTATGTTCATTCACTGTTTTTCAGTCACCACTATAGGGAATAACAAGGGCATTCCTTCGCCCCAACCTATTCAAGCGAGGCATGTGGGATGAAACTCGTTAACTTAAACCTAACCTTTTAAGATTGTTGGGAGGTTACTTGATTGCATTTTAACGAAAGAGTATAAATGTCAAATGGGTTCATGTATCAATGTAGTCTTAACCCCAGCCTCTCATTGTAAAAAATCTCAGATCTTTGAGCAATAACAAACACTCTTAAGAAATCTTATATTACATTAAAGTTCAACGTGGTGTGTCAAATCTACGGTAGCAACGTTAAGACCACAGCTTGTTTTTCTTTGTTAAGTTTGAGAGAGCACAATACGATAACCAGGTCCACAGTCAAGGAGCTAAAGTACTCAAAAATAGAGGAATTTATATCTTAGTTAGTACAAAGAACCCCATTTTCTTCTTCTACTTTCTCTTTCGCGTATTTTCCTTCTATTTATTTATTTATTTATTTATTTATTTTAAGTGCCTTTCTCCCATCTCTCATTGTCAGAACGTGCTTTTCCCCCTTTCTTATTCTTATCTTTCCCATAGAACGTGTTTTCAACAACACTCGATCTTGCACTGTGTAATATGCCTCTCATTTTCCCATCGGCAGTAACAGACATATCGCTCTGCATCAGTGACTTCGGCTGAAATCAACCAAAATTAGGTGCACGAGGTGTCTTTGGTGCAAGTTCATGTTCTAGAATTTTTACATTACAAGTATTTTCCAGTCAAGAAAAGTTTTAGGAACATATGGCACTCCATCGAAGCGAGATCAGGTGAATACGGTGGATGCGGAAACATTTGAAATCGTAGTATTTATCCTAAGTGACGCGACTTGAATGCACCGGTGCATTGTCATGGTGAAACAACACCTTTTTTCCCGCTCTCGATTATTTTTTTCGCGATCAAAGATCTTCAATCTCTCATAAGTGGTGGATAGTATTCTGCAGTAATGGTTTCCTCCTTCTTCACGTAGTCAATCAAGAAAATTCCTTTTTCATGCAAAAAAAAAAAAAAAAAAAAAACTAAAGCTTTCATCCAGCGGATGGAAGGCATTTCGCCCTTTTCTGAACCTGTTTACCAAGTGTTTCGTTTCCGGTGTATAGTTTAGTTTATAGTCACAAAACGCCATAATTCTTCTTAAACATTTCCAAACATTCAATCGAGTTCGCATGCTATTTCACTTTGTTCCTGAGTGAGCAGAGAGGTATCCATTTTGGGCAAAGTAATTTAATATGGAAAATAAAATGAACCATCTCAGTTGAGATGCCCATGGCCTCTGCTAACTCGCGCACTTTCGCTCGTCTATCAGCCAAAGCAATTATGTACTTTATCGATGAATTCTGTTCTCACGATTAATTTTGGAGCTCCAGGATGTGGTGCGTCTTCTATTTGTTGTTCTACTACGTTTGGATTTATTTACTCAAGTTGAACGGTCAAGTGTAGGCAATCAATATCCTCTCATGAATTTCCTGTACTGTTCCCCCCCCCCCCCCCAGGAATGAAGATTTGAGTCACATCACGAAATCCAACCATAGAAAGCAAACTTTATGACGACATATACAGATGTAGCTGTTGCTCTCTATTATTATGCGAACCTATTTACCTATCAAACCCCCCTCGTACAAAGCTTGTAGCTTACCTAAAAGTTAGGACATTTAACACCTAGGAGTATAGCCCCTTTCAGTCAAGTTTTAAAGATATTTCGCACGGACACTTCAGAACCTGTTCCAATGCTTCCGCGCCTGCACAGAAGAATGATACTTATATATCTGCAGTTTACAGATGAAAAGTGATCCAGCCTCTCTGCCATCGATATACGTACAGAATATTATGTTACGTTACACCTTTCTGTGACAATATTCAACATTATTAAGTTACGTTATTTTCTTACAGCGTGACGCAGAACCTTGCAAAATTCAATACCTGGAATGTTTATGCTTTCCTGAGCCAACTTGTCCTTCTGCAAACCTAGGTGACTTAATGACCTTCGTTTCAGCAGACAGAAAAAGAAAGAAGATAATTATTCCTTTGTTTATTGTACGAGATGTCCAATTGTTCTTTCCCCCCCCCCCCTACCTGTCATCTTTCGTCTTTTAGATCTGTATCAATTTCTGTGGAAATTAGCAGCTTTAGAAGAGTTTTGTTGAGCTTCACTTATCCCATCACTTAGCTGCACAACTCGCCTTAAAACTAAGCCAATGCTGATTTTCTTCATACCATGACAATACTAATAGAATTTCTACATTTTAATAAAAAATGTTAAGAATGTTCCTACAATTTACCCTTTAGGAACGATCGAGGAAACTTAGGAGCAGCATATAAATTACACCAGATAGATATACGGTAAAACAAACTCCATTTGCCAAACGTTTACAAACACACAATAAGGCCTCTAATAAATCCATTAACATAGCAAACGTTATAAGGTTAAAGAAGAGAGGAATGAAACCAGGGAAACAGGAATCTACGGAAAATTCTCATCTTATTCACCGCTAAGCTCTGAAAGTTAAACTTGGGTGCCTAAACAATGGGAATTGCTCTTAAAGATACCACAAATTATCACAAATGAGTGAAATTACGATTCGTCCTAGTCAGTCTTCTGCCGACCATGCGCGCAATCCATAACTGCCTTTCAACCGAACAATTTCTCAGTGTTATCGGCGTGTAATCTCACTCATTGTCATATTTCTGGTGCTAATTCAGATCTGTCACATCTCTTCTTAATGTGCGAGTAATTAATTGCTGTTGTGAATTAATTTAGTATATTACATGCTACCCAACAAATTGTCGTTAGAACAAACAGCATATGTGAAAACGGAATATTGAAGAGCAGTGTATTGGCAGCACCTGGTAAAGAAATACTAACATAGATACTTCAAGAAAACTTGTTTAGATTGCGAAAGAACGCCCGACAAACGATACAATTCTAATATCTAGTCTGTGTATCCCACGAGATAACCTTTTTGAGCAACGAACGAAAATGCTAAAATCGAAACCTTACCTAGTGTTGATTTGTTTTATTTACAGACGCTCTTTAACATACAGGTCATCAGCGCCCCATTCAATTCAGGGCGCGAAAATGACCGATAAATTTTGCTCGGAGGCCTCCTCTTTCATGCTTGAGGTTCTTTTACATGCCGCAAATGTACAACACGGGACCCACGGCTTTACTTCCCTTCCTAAGGAAGCCATACTTAAGATTTTTACGCTCGAAAAAGTCAATTGACCCTGGCCGGATTTGAACCCGCGATTTTGGGTTTAGGAGGCAAGTATGGCTACCACCGCACGACCAGGACCGACCCTTGCCTAGTGGTGATAGTAGTCCAGGAAGTGACGATGTAAGTTTTGTGGATGTAATTGGACATTGCAGTGAGTTGAAAAACATGTATATATTTTCAATGTGTTGTACATTTTCAAACACTTCCGTGGTTTTTTTAACCTAATTATCATATTAAAAGGAGGGGAATGGTATTTTCAGCAGGAGTGGGCCACAGCCTACCGTGCCCGTGATTCTTTGGGGGTTGTAAGGGAGGTTGTGGCCTTCACATTCTCTACAGCTTGTTGTTCTGAGGAACCATAACAAACAGTATATATAAATAACCGTCACAATACTGAATACTGTATCACTTTTAACACCTACTGCAAAGGTAATACTCCTTTCTTCTTAACCGTCGAGGGTGGCCGAGGTCGTGCGAACTCGAGCGGGAAGGTCGGGGGTTCAATTTCCACCAAGATCGTCCTCCCTAACTGATTTTCAGGTTTTCCTCGGTGCTCATTAATAGCAAATACCGGGGAAATACCTTAATCTTAGTCCTGGAACGTTCCTTCCTTTAAAAAAATCCTTTCCCGGTTTATCATTTCATTCCATGTATCCGCTGCCTGTGATGCCTCTGTAGTTAAACAATATTCAAAATATCTTCTTACCATCAAGGTGGCCGAGGTCATTAAGGCGCAAAGGTCTGGGGTTCGTTTCCCACCAGGACCGTCCTTCCTGGCTGAGGTTTTTTCCAGGTTTTCCTCAGTCCTCATAAGTGGCAAATGCTGAGGAGGCACCCTAAACTTAGGCCTGGAACGCTTTCTTCCTCTCCCCGTTTACTTAGACCGTAACGCTTGGGACTCGCATTTGAGAGGTTGCGGGTTCAAATACACTAGAACTTTCTAACCTTAGGTCTTTTCATGGTTTCCCCTGTCGCTTGGGCTTAGGCTGGGACGAATCTTTACTTTCCACGTATTTTTCACTCTCCCATTACATTCCATTGGTTCTACTACAGGATGGCTGCGCTTGGAAAGGTTTCTGTCCTGACGTCTGCTTCTGGGGGGCCGGTGTCGGGGTGTTCTATCTGGAAACATGTTAGGAACCCCCGTTTAAGTCTGCCTCGCCTCCCAGTGTCTCCACTCAGGGTGTAGGCACAAACGGCCAGCCCTGAAGCACGGCTGAAGTACCAAAATATCCTCTCAGTCTTTAACAATCCAAATTCAACACATCGTTCCATAAAATGTAGCTGTGATCCCTAATTGTACATGAATTTAAGTGTTCGTCTTTTATTTTGTGAAAGTATCTGTTTAGATTTGCAATTTAAAGACTCCCAAAATACACTTATGTAGTTACACCGCTTGCATATAAACCAATTCTTTGCTTTGTTAACTACTGTGTATATATAGTAGTTCTAATCTGGGGTAGCATGCAGTTTAAGATCTCGTTACCCCGTTACTGGCAGTACCACTCATAACAAATTTTATTTTCATACAGGAAGACAACGAATTTCTTACTGTTCGCCCTGTACTAAGGTGCCGGTTCTGTGGAAAATAAACCTGAAAGATTATACACCAGCTGCTTCACCGGACATGCCTCATCTGCACCGAAGCAAATTATATCTCGCGAATGTGCTTCATTATTTTCTATCAAGGCCAAACTCACCCGCGTCCTTTTTTTTTTTTTTTTTTTTTTTCCCTTACATTTTTCTTTGCGCAGGCGCGAGAAAATATTTATACAAAGAGCGTTAAATGTTGAAACACACCAAATAAATACTCTGGCTGCAATCATTAAAGTTTTCTCATAATCTAGAACGAGTGCAATAAATGCAGTCACAATTGCAAGTGGAAAGAAAATAAAACCTGCACTTTTAAGTAATCAATATACAAGGGAAATATTGCTAGCTTTAACATTCGTTCCTTTGTTCAAGACTGGGTGTCACCGTTCTGTTGTGTCTTGTCCCACAGTAAACAATAACCAATTAATATTATTAAACTTTACTTGAACATGTTATTCCAAAATCATTCATCAGAATGTTGTCGTTCCTATGTCAGTCTTTATTCAAAAGTATTATAGCCATAATTTTGAAACTTTTTATTTTTATTCATTAGTACATAAATTTTACTTCATTTATTTTTATTAACAAGTATCAGATATTTCATGGTTTAGTAGCCCGTTTTACGGCAGCTACGGATTGTCAGTCAGAATAATAACTCCCGACGAAGCGGACGTAATTTCCGCGCAACTAATTCAAAATTTCGCAAAGATTCTTCTAGCGGAGCAAAAGTGCACACAAACCTAGCCGAATGGCGAATACTATATAACGCTAAGGTGAATGCTGTTTCCGTGTTACTGGGAACGGGTAGGCGCTAAGGATGCTGGATGAGACTAGGGCAAATTGTACGGTTCAAAAAGGAAATGCCAGTGGAAAGGGTGGCATCCTTACTTGTTACAATGAAAATACAAATTTTGTAAAAATTGTAGCAATGTGAAAACTGTGACGATTCTCCTGTACAACTGTGATGATGCGCTGTCGTAGGGTAAACGGTCTGTGCGCAGCATTGTTATTCATTTGTTGAACATGATCTGCAACTTCTCTCTCTCTGATTAGTCAGTTTAACGTTCCTCACAACAATGAAAATCTATCCGGAGCTCGCAACGCTTAAAGTCATCTGGCATTCACCTTTTCAGAACAAGGAAAATTCCAGGCAACCCATAACGGGATTTTGTGTTGTTTCGTTGATAGGAAAATACTTTGACACCCACCATACTACCCGACTTAAGCCCTTCGACTTGATTCCCAAGATGAAGGAACCATTTCATGATAAACACTAGAATGTTCCCCTGAATCTCCAGGCAGTAGAACGCTCTATTCGAGGAGATATTAACAGAATGGGGTTTGTCAGTGACGACTGCTTCGAGGGCGCATTATTAAGTAACGCACAAGTAATTTGTTCCCGCTATGTTGTTATAGCTGGGACGGGGAAATTTTGCAGACGTATAGTTTGAGTTCTCGCTAGAAACGTCATGTTGACTAAGTATAACTCTTGCGAAGAAGCAAGAACTACTTCACAAAGATGGCGCGCATGTTATTGTCAACCCGTGAAGAGCAAAGAGGTGTAGTTTATTTTTTGTGAGCCAAAGGACTAGAGCCGAGTGAAATACGCAGGGAAATGTTGGACGTGTATAGGAAGACTGTTTGGACTGTAGCAACACCTCCAGGTGCTTCACATTCTTTGAAAGAGGCCGTGTGAAGCAATAACAGCTGCAACTTAACGGAATGTCACAGCCATTGATTGAGAATGCAACTCGGAACGACCCGGTGGATCCATCTGCGAACTTGTCAGAGTTGTTCACTCGTATAGTCCGAACCTTTGCACCCTCGGACTTTCTTCTGTTTGCCCCAATGAAGAAATTCCTAGGCGGCCAATGCTTCAATTCCGATGAAGAAGCGCGATCGACTGTGCACAGATGGCTATACTCCCAAAAGACGGAGGTTTGTGGACAAGGTATATTGAAACTAGTGCCACGATGGCAGTAAGGGGCGTGGCTTCATTGTGTGTGAATTATTTTGTCTTAACTATTAAACTTTTTTTTTTAAAAATGTGTTTTTCTTAATGATGCACCCTTGTGTATTGCTGGAAAGGCGTTTATACACATGCTGGCGACTACATAGAAGGACAGCAAAACTTAGAAATGAATAGTTACAGTAAAACTGGCCAACTGCTTTGTTTTTCTAATAGATAGTACGAATGAAATATTCCAACGTGCACTTTGTAATTATCTTTTAAAATGAAATGCATTGATTGTACAATATTACAAGATTATAAAATAAATTTAAAGCAGCATTAACAGCATATTTATAATGGTATATATTTTTTTATTGAAAGGAATTTAACGTCTCAATTTATGTTAATTGCATGTTGCAAGGAATGTTAATTGTTAACTTTGGAGGGAGCTTTTGCAACAATGAGTAATAATGGCAACCGCCCTCTGTTGTGCTGAAGAGCAAAGATGAACTTATACGATATTTTCAAATATATTTGATAACCGATACTGGCATTAATATACGAGGTTCATTTGAAGCAGTTTTGTTATCAAACCCCGTCATTTTCATACAAACATTTGTGTAATAATGCATGGATTTGTCAAGAATCGTAGTAGCTATTGTAGAAGTTTGTTGCAGTACAGACGTGTTTATACAGGAAAAATAGCAAATATCGAACATTGTACAGTTATTAAATACTTGGTAAAGAAGGATAATGCAACAGAAATTCATAGATATGACAAACACTCTAGTGCAGCGGTTATCCATCTTTTCCATCAACATGCCATTATGTTCATCGTACGGTATTAGATGACCCGTATACAAATTTTACAAGGAAAATGCATGATTCTGTGGTACAAGAGTCAAAATAAGCATTCTCTACATTTATAACAATACTTGAAATGTGTTTAGTTATTTTTATGTGTAGTATTTAGAGTTGGATATTTGTTGGAGAAAAAACCGTTCAATCTATTCCTATTCAACGGGGTATTCTGTGAAATGTCTTAAAATTAATTTTGTTAAGGTTAAAATATAGTGAATGAAAGCATTAACTAACTTCCACAAACATATATTCCTGATACTAGTACTTCAGTGGTCAAACTTGCAATCAGTAAATGTTATTAACTTTATACATTTAACTATGATTTTATCATTTAATTTATGACCCTTTCAGTGCGAATGTTGTGCTTGTAGCTAAGCACAGTTCTTTAATGTCTGGTTTCAACTGACTTAATTTTAGTCTTAAATTGGGATCAACATTCCATTAATTTCAGTTTTTGATATAAATTAGTAGTTACAAACATTTACAGCTTTTTCTGAAATCATTGGATATTCGTTTTTTCTTGCCAGCCAGAAGTCTGTTAAATGCATCTTCTTGATCATTTGCTCCAGACTTCCGTCATATGATAGCTCGATCAGTTCGTCTTTCTAGCAAGGTGTAATGGTTTCTGATAAGGTGTCAGCAATAGGAAACGGGTCTCTAATGCAATATTCTGGATTCAGGTGTTTAGGAAAGCGTACATTGAAATCTGAGATGAGACTCCCAAGGTGCTCCCTAATATTCATTGCCTGTTCACGATGAACAGGAATTTCAATTTCACTTAAAGCATCCAACAAAAGAAAGGAAGCTGTGTTTCCAATATTTATTTCTATTATCATTAAGCTTAGTTTTTTCTTAAGAGTCGCAATTTTATCGTGTACCAAGAATATGGAAGTAAGCGCACCAACTTTTGTTCAGCGAATGAGGCGGTAAAACACATCTGTCAAGTAACTCAGCCGGGCAAGCCGCAGCTCATTAGTGAAACAATCGAAGTCTGAGGTCAGTCGGAGAGAACAATCTGCAAAGCTGAACCAAGCTCACAGGCGACTCAATACTTTTCCCTCGACAGCCACCTACGAGGGTAGATCCATAAGTTTCCGGTCTCTCTGGATTAACAAACCCCTTGTCTGTTAAGTAAATAATTGCAGCTGTAACTTCTACTCCACTGTGTTCAGTTGTTCAGATATAGTTGCATAAAGAAGGCTATGTGTAGAAGATTGTGACATGTTCAAAATGGAGCATCGTTTTGTTATTAAGTTCTTCACAAAAGGAGGACTTACTGCAAATGAAATTAAACAGCGATTGGACGGTGTATATGAGAAAACACCCCCCTCATATTCTACCGTAAAGGAATGGGCCAAACTTTTTCGAATGGGTCGAGAAAGCATTGAAGACGAAGAGCGTGCAGGAGGTGCTTGGAGGTGCTCACTCCTGAAAACATCGCTCTTGTGGAAGGAGAAATTATGGAAGACCGGCGGTTCAAAGTTACAGAAATAGCAGCAAGGTTGGGCCTTTATAAAAAATAGTCCTTCATGAACATTTAAACATGAATAAGGTTAGTGCAAGATGGTTGCTTAGATTTCTTTCCTCAGTCCAAAAGCAGCAACAAGTTATCTGTAGTCAGGTATTTTTTGGAACTCTGCCGTGGCAATGAGAGTGTAGTTCTGCAAACAATTTTTACAGGAGATGAAACTATGGTCTTCTACTATGATCCCCTGTCCAAAAGAGAATCAATGGAGTGGAGTAAATCTGCCGAAGCACCGCCTCTAAAGGTCAAGGTCACTTAAACAGCCAGATCATGGCCACAATCTTTTGGGACTGTGAAGGAATTCCCTTCATTGACTTCAAGGGAAGGAACACCACATTGAATGGGGAGTACTATGCTGGCCTACTGCACAGAATACGTGCTTCCATCAAAGAGAAAGGACAAGGAAAGCTGAGTGGTGGTGTGTGCCTTCTTCACGACAACGCGCCTGTGCACACAGATCTTGTTGCAAAGGAAGCTGTGAAGAAATGTGGCTTTAAGGAGATCGATCATGCACCCTACAGCCCAGATCTAACTCCCAGTGACTATTTCCTCCCCTCAAAACTCAAGAAGGACCTTCGAGGAAGGAAATTTAAGTGTGATGAAGTGATGGGTGCTGTTTATGCCCATTTTACAGATAAGACTTTCTGAATATTTTGGAGGGGGGGTTGAAATGTTGATTCAAAGATGTGAGTAGTGTATTGCAATAAAGGGTAACTATATTGAAAAGTGAAATATGGTTTTTGTCTTTACCTAGAAAATGGTTAGGCCGGAAACTTGTGGACCTATCCTCGTAACTTCAGTGTGAAGTAAAAGAGAGTCATCTTCAGCACCCAATGGAAAGTAATCTTGAGTTCATCTGGACTTAATGAAATTGACAACTTTCCTGACAATTTAATAAATAAAATCTCGCATTCAACAACAAAAATGTAACTTTACTGCTTTCTTAACTGCAACTGCCTCTCGCAGCTAAACAAATGACAAAATGTCGCCCAGTGTTGTCTGATTAAATATATTCTACTTGTACTCTGTCATTGTCGTAGGATTAAAATTTAACCTCCGTATTATTTTTGTACAGTTTCACACAAAAGGTTTTTATTGTAATGTAAATCATAACCTGTTGTTTCTGTTTAGCTATAATAGAACAGCCAAACATTTGTTGTTTGTAAATTTTAATGTTAATTTAGTTTATTTGCCACGCGGCAATGGCTCATGTACCATAGGTTGAAAACCCCTGCTCTAGGGAACTCTGCCGTCACTTTCAATCGTTTCCAAGTGAACCACGGAGTTTAAACGCGGCCAAAATGACAAAATCTGTCGCATCAGACTGTACATATAAATTTAAAATGTACAAAACAAGCCTTTAGCTAGTGTTAAGTTTCCAAAGCAGTAGATGGACCAGGAGGCTGTGCGGCTCACCACAAAGGAATCAGTTTTCGGGGAGAGAGGAACCAGAACGACGAGTTGAGATGTGGTGGACCGTTGTCAATACTTGGCAGACTTGTTTTGAAAGTAATTGCAATGCAAGTGCGTATAGGAAGCCCTTCAAGCTACATCGTGTGGGGCGTGCTTCCGGTGAATGTTCCGGGAGCTTCAATTTGTCCTTTGTCTAAAGTCACATTACATGTACAGCTTTCTTTCTCGTCATTATTTATATACAATGTATCTTTCAAAACTTGTTGCATTAACTACTGATGATTGACAAAAAAAAAGTGATTTTCTTGCTCTTCGTGTTGAGATAAACTATTTCCCAAGTACCGTGTCCTCACTTTGCTATGCAGTCGGAGTTTGTATACACCAGAGGATGCGCAATTCCCGATAAGACGGAGTTAAAGCTTCGCTGATACAGGGAATTTGGCACGCTCAATCTATTTATCACACCATTGCATTTCTGTAAGAACTGCATGTCAGACGTTCTATTGTGTGTTTGTGTATTGTGAAATATACCGAGGATGGTTTACATATCACTAGAACAAAGATTTTTATCTATGATTGTCATGTGCAAAAAATAATCGTAGACAATTTCGTGCTAAATTTTCAGAAGTAACGTCTCCATCGGAAGTAGTTTTCAGATTGGTGAAAAAAGTTTGAACGAGAAACCGAAACAAGCAAAACGAGGTTAACAGGAGAAGTTTGATGAAACGACTATCTTTCGTTTGTTTCTTTAAGGACGCTCTTTAACATCTCAGATCATGAGCGTCGCATTCAATTCAGGGCATGAAACAGTCTATAAAGTTTTTTTTCAGAGGCCTCTTCATTAAGGCTTGAGGTTCTAATACGTGCGTAAATCTACGACATGGGACCTCACGGTTTTACTTCCCTTCCAAAGGAAGCCTTACTTAGAACTTTTACGCCCCGAAATCCATGGACCTTGGCCGGAATTGAACCCGCTATCTTTGATCTATGAGCAAGTATTGTTACCAATAGGCCATCAGGACCTACAGTATTTTATGATTATAGTTTTACTTTTATTTCACAAATTTTTTTCTTTCTTTTTTTAAATTATGAATAATTTTTCTCATCTACTTGAAGATCTAATGATTTTCAGAAAAAAGTGACTACCTAACCACTATGCACTTAGTAACAAATTCACATGAAATATGTTCAAGATAACGGAAATAATATCTTCTTAATAAGCACTGCTGCTAGTATTGAAAATGGTAACTAAATGAGTAGCTCTATTTAGACATTTATTGCAGCAATACAATAAATAAATTCACCACATGTCTAAGATACACTTTTCCCTTTCCGTTGTTCCACTAGATGTTTCTTTTCTTGAATGTTTAATCGGGGGCTTTGCAGTTATTTACATTAAAGAGTTCACCAGCGTAATTCACACACGCAACCGAATATAAAATTAAGTTATATTTAGGCTTGTCAGTTAACTAAGAAATTTAGCCCAAGGCCTGTACAAAACAAGAAAGGGAATTAGGAATTCCATTCTGACACTGCACTTCACATTTCCAGGAATTTTCAGATAGCAAGTGAACAACCCTATAAACGCATTTTTTAATTACTTCCAGCTGTACCTTTTTCCTTTTCCACTGGTTTCTTAGTGTTTATTGCTAAGGAGTAGTTAGTTCAACATTGGTTCTGTCTCTTTACGACGGCAAAAGCTACCGAGCGAGGAGCTACCTGGGTCTTTGTAATTACTTTCTAAGAGAAAAGAGGTTATATTTTTGACCAGAGGTACAGATACACTGAGATATTGTAATCTAAAATACGACTAAAAGAGTTTAGCGTACATGCTAATATGTGATAAGTGCTCTAAATATACTTTACTAATCCCAACGTCTTAAAATACATTATGTATAAATTTATGCAAAAAAAAAAAATCGAAACATGCATGGAAAACGTTTGCTTATTTTTAGTCGTTTAGCCATAAAATGAAAAGTTTACAACGTTTAAATAAAAATATCTGCACTTGCATGAAAATCCAAACCCTAGAATCTTCGGTGCATCATGCAACAGTGGTGGCTCTAGGTTCAAATAAGGAGTTAAAATTTAAGTATTTGGGCACATTTTGAGTATAAATAAATATACTCATTATTTCTACTCACTTATTACACAATAGAAAGCTGATAAGGTAAAAACTATTGTATGTCAACATAAACTGTAACATATCAGAGGTACTATAGTAGGTGTGTAAGAGGAAAATTATATTGATGCATTTACACAAGACTCGCTGATTTTATATCATTTTATGTAAATGCAATAATGCACCTTATACACCGGAATGACGCCATAGAAAACCGAAGCTACAATCAGTAGAAGAACAATATAGCCGGAGCTAAATGCATCAAGTTGTCAATCGAAAAAAAAGTTTGTAGCTACAGACTATAAAATAAGTTAAATCACTAAACCAGTAAACGTAAAATTTAAAAAATGTTGTAGCTATATAAAGTCTCAAAAAGTTATATTTAGCAAGCTAGCAGTACTCGCCGACTCGTGCATCCTCAGTTGCCATGGAAGCGGCACACTTTTTCCCGCCTTAGACGTTGTCCAGTGTCCGATTTTCGGTTTCGGCTGATTTGCTATCTCGGTAGACATTTGCTATAAAGTAAATGCCTACCTTTACCATGGAAACCTCTATGAAACAGGTCGCAAGTGCAGTCAATTTCGTTCTGACGGGATTGGCTCTGCATCAGAGGATACAGGCCAAAGCAACGCACTATTACAAATGAATTTGTATGTCAGCACTCAGAAATAGTTTAAATTGTAGTTAAAAACGAAAATTCATGATATTAATAATAACATATACTGAATAAAAGATTAGTTCAGCCGGGCTGTCGTAAGTTCATGATTTTGTTTACATTCACTAAAATGAGTGGAGTGCAAGCAGAGCGCCACACATTGGGAAACTGGGGAAGAAGGAAGTTCTGTTTACCGGAAGCTGTTGTAACCCTCAGCTTTCACATCTTCAATTGTTTTCACACTTTAGTGAACTACGCGGCCTTCTGCAGACATTATCATACGTGTTGTAGCAAGTAGTTCCATGCTTTATCGAGCACGCCGCGGATGGACGGCTTGTTTCTCTCGTTTTTAGTCACTTTTTTGAGACATTCCGCCAATCTCCTCTTTATTTTAATGATAGCGTTTTGTTTTCCTGTACGTCTGCCGCTGGAATGTCTTTTGTTTCGCTAGCAGCGCTCCCACATTCATTTTAAAATCGCTCAGGGATAAAAAAAAAAAGTATCTTCTCTGAGGAATGTTTTTTGTCTCTATCCATCGTACTTATTTCATAAAAGGGTAACTCGCTAGGCAAGGCATTTATTTGAAACCAAACCAGCTATATATGTATATTTCTTGGAGCTACTATAGCACTTTTGTGTACAGGAAAGATTAATTTGTTATTAATATCGTCCATAAAAATTATGTCAGGTGCGGCGGTTTTACATCATAACGCCTCTGGAATTTACCCAATTAATCATTGCCAGTGAATAAACGTTGGAAGTCACTTTACCCCATATTATTCGTCGCGTGCTGTAGGTGGAACTAGCCTATCTCATCTTGCACAGTTCTTACCTGCAGAAACTAAGTGTACATTATGCATTAAGCTAACAAAATAGGGTAAAATTAACTTTTAGAGAAAATATGCCTGTAAAAAGTATGAACATTCTTTATAGAACAGTTCTCATATATTATTATTATTATTATTATTATTATTATTATTATTATTATTATTATTATTATTATTATTATTATTATTATTATTAAGTGCGCATATTTCCGCTCCAGATATTGCTGCATTTCCGCAAGCAGGGTCAAAGAAAGTCGGGTGTGTACATGGAATGTGACAAGCGCATGGAAGAAACTAATAATTGGTGCCTGACAAATTATTGCAATTATTATTAATTCAAGGCGATTATTAGAAATGTATTATAATTGTAAGAAAACATCAAATAGAAATAGATGTATAAGCCATTTGCATTGAATTTCTTCATTACATTATTACATTTTGTGAGTTCGCCCTATTGGGATACTTCGCAATTTACCAAAGGCTCCCTCAGGACCCACATCCCATTGATTGAGAAACGCTGCTCTATAGAATCGAAACATTAAAATTATGGATAAATACAAAATCACAATAATACACTCCCGCGTAACATGAGCTTAACCTACGGTCCTCGATATTCCCATATACATATATTAATTAAACCTCAGTGACACGCTTAAAACGAATTTTTCAATACTGAAAATGTTGGAAAATATTCGTGGAAGTCATCAAATCGAACTAATGCTGATCCGCACATTCTGTTAACTGTGGAAGTATTTTTCAGGCTCTCGTGGGCAGCTTATGAACTCCGAGAATCACTCTAAAAGATTTTGATAATGTAAGCAATAAAAACTTTCAAAATGTGATCTGATCATTGCATATTTTCAAAACGTTTTCTATTATATTTTATACAACGTCTCGTCTGTTCAAACTATTTTATAAATCCTGAATGTCATGCGTCTTTGAAAAGGGTGCAAATATATTCTTTGTATGCAGGTGATTCATATCGTTGACCAAAGGTTTTTTTCGGGGTAGAAAAAAGTTTCATGGGGCTACTGTAGGGAGGGTGTGGCAAGAAGTTGATTGTTGACTCCTGCACAAATTGAGTTGGCTCAAGTGCATTGGTGCAACAGGATTCCAGGCATTTGATGGTGTACCATCGGGCAGTGACGTTCTTTGTCCCTCGTGTGGAACTGTCACAATGTGGTCACTTGCTGAAAAGATCACCTTGCCAATACTTCGCCTCATTTTTGTTGGTAGATTCTCTGCTGGAAAGACCCAAACCGATGATTTCGCTTAGTTTCTCAATCATATCATACTTTATTACTTTAAATAAGGTTTTTTTTTATCTTTCTGCAACACTCTGCTTTCATCACATTTACATCCATTGTTGCATATTCATCTTCAACAATACCACATCGGTAAACCATGGGAAAAAAGTGATTGTGAAAATCAAAGATCCCCAAATGCACGATTCGCTCTTTTAAGACATTCTCTCCCAAACCCGACTTCGAAATCATAGTAAATCATAGCACAGAAATACGTTCGCTTGAGCAGCACTCTAGCATCTGGTGCAGCAAACCCGCTTACACATACACAAGTGCTCACATGACATATTGTTGGGCACATGTTGCTATCTAAACATCAATCTATAGCTAGGAAAACCTGCACTGACTTGTCAAAATCCTTATGGTTTATTCTCAAAACTTTTAGAGTGGCCGTTGTAGACTGCTGCAATTGAAAAGTTTTATTTTATGTATTTATTTATTTATGTATTGAATTGTGTTTAACTCCCGTTTTCACTACTGAGGCACCACAAGCGGGCACTGAGAATGAAATTGAATTCTCTACCTATTATTTTGACCAAGCCAAGAGTTAAATGCACAAGTATATTTAAGGCAAAATTTACTTGCCGTGTAATGAATGATACACCATCACAACCAACAATACTTGATCGCGTAGAAAGTACTGCAGATCGCTTATGCTAGTCTTCAACTAAATACTTTTCGCAGCAAATAATCAACAAGAACTGTTGTGTATAATGATTGAGAATTTACATATTGTAGCCTTATCTGTAATGTAAAGTAGAATAATCTACATTAAAATAATACTGGAAAAATACGAGGTCCCATTTAACTCGCGATTTCGACCCAGTCCCTTGGAAAGCGTGTATAGGAGTTTCACTGCAGGTGTTATAATAGTATGAGTTATTAGCGACAAAAGCTTTGGAAAAGGATTTTATTTTTAAGTAAAGAAAGGAAGAGTTTAGACCTAAGTTTACGGCACCTCCCGACTCCCAGGCATTTGCAATTTATGTGAGGAAAACCTGGAAAAAATTTCGGTTAAGGACGGTTCGGCGGGAACTGAATCCTGAATCTCTCGCTTAACGACACGCATACTTTACCACTCTAAGGCAACAAATACAGTGTAGATATCAGGTAATTGGCGTTCTAACAATAGAACTGGCTGCGCCTGGCATATCCGCTGCCCGCGAAACTCTGTAGGGAAGTAGGCGAAGCAGCATCGCGTTCTTCCAAGCGGAAACTCTGAAAAACTGACTTTAAACCACTGGCTCATGCGAACAAAGAAAACTATAGTAATAAAAGTTAGTTGATATTGTCTTCCCGTAGTTAAATTTTGTGGAACACTGCGTAGTGAAACTTCCTTCTGTTAACACGGGAGTCGTTCAATAAGTAATGCTTTCATATACATACACTGGATTATTTCTCGATTGTTTGCTATACAGTGCTATTTTCCAGTTTCCTCCCCACTCCTGAAACTCCCAAACGTAACGCCTCAAAGACTTGCCCTAATTCATACTGCAAAATCGAATTTCGGTTTATATTTGATTCACCCTCGTATATTTATATTATCTTTTATAAATTGTCATTTTCTTCCTTTTAACGTGTGATCATAATTTTCACAATATGTTGGACAGGAATACCAGGCCTTGATGGAAGAGAACAGACGTTTGCAAACAGCAGCAGAGTCTCGCAGAATGAGTGGGAGAAACTTGCAGGCGATTGATATGGCTATTCTTCAGACTCGTGTGGATACTCTGCAATGGCAGCTGAAGCAGGTATTAAGTTAATCATCATTGAGGAAAGGTCACAAGTTAGCTTTTTTATAAAAATAAGTTTTATACTGGACATGCATGTATAAGGGTAGATGTACAAAGAAAGATCATGGATATATCGTAAAATCAGTGTAGGCTCTCTCTCATGTTCTTGTAGTAATATCATGCGTCACTGCCTTTCTGTATGGATCTATTTGAGCAGTGTTTGCAGCACTGTCTTCTCTCGGATAAAGCAAGACCCGCTACATTACCAGACACCAATACGGAACAAAATTGGCGGCCTAAGTCGCCCTACTACTCCCAATAGCAAATACGAAACTATTACGCAATATTACGTTTACTTATTTATCGTTAGAAAATATTTCAATGGTTTTTAAAAATCTCAAATTGTTTAAAAACAACATTTCTCTTGTGTAAACGAAATATAATATATAATGTATATTATAAATTTCTCCACAGATAAGCGCAAAGCTTTACAAAATACACAAACTTTCAAATTACCGGACACCTTAAAACTAATCGAAACAGATGGAACAATATCATATTTATCATCGTCTATTTTATGAAAAGGACATAATCTTCCTTGGCAATAGTTACAAATGTGTGACCGGTCTTGTCTTAGCTATGCTTGCAAAGGAATCGAAACATAACATCCTGCTCACACCATTCATTAAAACTTTGCACATTTCGTTCCATAACCCGCTTCATACGTCCTAAAATGACCCCCCTAACTACAATTTTGATATGAGACTTTTAATACAAACTATTCCACACTGCAATTAATTGCAAAATTTGCACGATGCATTCTCTTTATACACTCCTCCTTTAATTACGGTTATTTAGGAAATGTAAATATGATATTATGCGGTGCATTGCCATAATTAAGACTTACAAGAGCAATCCATGTTATACTAAACCCTTTCTATTACACAAGTTCCTGGTGTAATTTCACTAAATCAATATTAGCGAAATAAAAAAGAAGTGACACGCTACTATTGACTATAAACTAGTTAATAAACAATGAAACTGTAACGAACCAAATTAACAAAGCCATGTAATTAAGAGGATGTGTCACATTTTCCACCATTTTGTCTACTATTGATACCTATATTGGGGCCTGCTAAATGTAGTCCATCTTGGATAAAACTATCAGTTTAATTCGTATATTATTGTCGATTATTTTGCGCTCAGTAAATATTTGGAAGCTTTGAGCATGTCAGACACGGTAATTCTTCCAGTTCTGAAAGTGGGCAAAAGGAGAACTAAACTGTGAATAAATACAGAAGAAAAATTGCATGCAACTCCAAGGTTAAATGGGTGAAACACAAACATTTAGTGTGTGTGCGTGCGTGCGCAGAGCCCTCGTTTGGACGCGTGGCCGGCTTAACGGGAATTAGCTTGGCACCGGAAAGCACGCTGTTTGCCGGCGGAGTCGGATATCCCTTAAATTCAAGCGTATAGATGTCTGTAAGATTTCAATACACTCCAAACACCAATTTTTTGTAATACAATGGCATTTCGTGTACAAGATCGGGGTTTTCTGCATTCCAGTATCTATTGTTTTGTATCGCTGCATGACCATGTAAATTAAACCATACTTAGTCCGTAAAATAAATAAATAAACAAACAATAAATTAAAAATAATAAACGTGGGTCAATAGAGCAAACATTAACGTTATCCAACATTAAATTACAGAAATTAGCTCTTCTTATTATCGCTTGGTTGCAATTCCTGAACTACAGTTATCGTATAGAGTTTTCATTTTAAAAGTTTAGTGGCATTCCAAGTGGAGGTTTATGAAATTCTCGATTCCTGCTCAAGCTTTCTCAGAGATTTCTTTGAACTTCGTTCTAACTTTTCTCCGATGTCATCGGGTTTTTCTTTGTAAGAACATGACGTTTTAATTTCAGTTTCTTATCAAGAACAAATCCCGTTTCCCCAAATTTATTCACAAGATTATGAGCCGTTTCTCTGTAAGGCGTATAACAGGGAATCTGTCTATAAATAGCCGTCTCGTTTCTCTACAAGAGTTTGTTATCATATAGAAATCATATATGAAGATTGTGTGTACTAAAGTATACGGACTTTTGGCATTTTAACGGTACTAACACACCATAATACTGGAAAACGTGGTTTCACAACGTTCAGCTCCTATACAGCACAAAGACTGCATAAACTGCTACACGAATAGGCGGGGAAGTGGAAGGGGAGACAACCGATTAGAAACAGGGCATGCAAATCCCTGTTAAGCCGGGCACCAAATGAAGGCTCTGTATTTATTAACTGCGATTGAGCTTACGCCCGGTAGCAGTGAAGAATAATTAAAATGCAAAGATTTACAGCAAAATACTTAAAGAGAAATCAGCTGACTTAATTAAAACACATGTCTACCTACAAGTATATAAATAAATCTAATTTAAATACATGTCGAATTGATTTTAGACATATTTACATGGCATTTAACTTATTTAATACATTTCACCCAACTACGTAATAAAAACATATCATTCTGATTAAATATGTATCAACCTAGTTAAATACTTCAAACTTACCTATTAAATACATGTCAACTTAATTAAATACATTTCACCTAACTAAAAACATCTCAATTTAGTTAAATACGTCAAACTAAATACATAAACGCCTCAATTTAATTAAATACGTCTAACTAATCAAATGCAGATCAACTTAGTTTTGCACATATTAAGTTATTAAATACTTTTCACCTAACAAAAAACATTTATATCTAGTTAAATACGTAAACTAATTAAATGCATAAACATCATATGGAAAAGACCTGGTCTTTTACGCCGTCTGTAGCTTCTCGCCAAGGGTGCCATTTGGAGGAGATTCAATAATGGTGTGGAGTAGTGTTAGTTTGTTGATTTGGTTTGTTTATGGACGTTCTTTAACATCTAGGTCATCAATGTCCCATTCAATTCAGGGCATGAAACGAATTTTGCTCAGAGGCCTCTTCTCTCAGGCTCAAGGTTCTTTTAGATGCCGTAAATCTAAGACACGGGACCCACTGCTTTACTTCCCTTCCGAAGGAAGCCATACTTAATATTTTTACGCCCGAAAAAATCCATCGACCCTGACCGGCTTTGAACCCGCGATCTTGGGTTTAGGAGGCAAGTATGGTTACCACTACACCACCAGGATCAACTAAGTTAACTTGGATGCATTTTTTTAAATAGTGTTGTGATCCGTTTTTACTAAAAGATACCACAGGCAGTGGACACAGCTATTTTGAGCAGGTTGTCCTTCCACATGTCATTCCCTATAAGAACTTGATTCTAATGCACGATAACGCCCTACCCCATGTGCCAAGTTTCTGGAGGTAGCGGGAATCGTTATTTAAGATTGGCTTGCATCCCATCGCGAGTGTGGAATGAACCTGCACATCACGTTTGTCGACGAGTTTTCCACACCATGAACGAACTTCGGATAGCTCTTGCTCAGGAATGCATGCAGTTTAGCAAATTAATATTTACATCAAATTGTCAAGTATACCGGCCAGAATAGTGAGCGGAGTGGCTCAGGTGGTAATGCTTCAAACTTTCATTCGGAAGGTCTCGCCTTCAATTCCCTTTGGGCTGGCAATCCTGCTTTTGGGTTATTTCGCGGCTTCCCCTGGTCCTTAGGCGAATATTGGATATTTTTCCATTCTCCCTTTCTTATCATTTCATTCCGTTGGTTCTGCTATAGGGTCGAAAGTGCTAGGGCGAGGTAGGATGGTGCGATGTAACGGTGGCTTGCGCTTGAGAAAGATTTCTGAAATGGAAAGGTACCTTCCTTTCTTTTCTTTAACGCTAGCTCTTTCCTAACCTTTAGCTGTTTTTCTTTCATTATATTCTCTCTGCAATTTCCAGTTTCTTGACATAGTAATAGTATTCTCTTCATCACCAAAAATCGGACTTGCTAAATGTAGATTTTATAAAACAATAACATATCCCATAATATTCATCTCTATTATAAGTAAATCTAGCATAATATAGTACAAATATAAATGTATGCTCTTTTTCTTACAGGCTGAGTCAAGTCGACAAATGTACCGAGCTGTAATGGAACAAGTTGTACGGTTTTTGGACAGAGTATACAAAAATCTTGACATCATTAAGACCAAGATAGATCCTGGTGGAATTCCAAAACTATCATATAACAGGTTTGCTAATTTTGCAAATATAAAAGAAAATCTAGTGACAATGAAATACAATTAAAGAAATATGCATTTAAAGCAAAAGACCTTAAATTTTAAAATTTGGCTAAAATGGTCAATGTCAAATGGTATTTTAATCCTGATTTTAAAAATTACTTAAACATTTTCTACCTTAATATATTTTTTCTTACAAATGAAAGTTTAATGATTGAAATACTGAAATGTTAAATCAATGTCACACTTTTCATATATTAACTAAAAAAAAAAAAAGTTGTTCATTTAAGCTGGTGAGAAAGATTAAGAATGAAACCATAAAAATTGCCAATTCCCAAAGAGCTGATCTTGGTATGAACTAAACTGCACCTTTTCTGCTTTTTGAGCATTTCCTTGAGTGATTAGTCATCATACTGGCATTCCATGTACTTTGGTATCTTTTCCCCAAATTTTTAATGTCTTGATGAAACTTTTCTTCTTGCTATCTTCATTGGCATCCCCTAGATTTTCTTGGAAGAATTTGATGTTTGAATAAAGAAAGTGGAAAACTCATGCTGCAACACAATATTGGGATATTCTCATGATATATTGAGGACGCCCCACCCCACCCAGAGTTTCTGCAATCAGATTGATAAGCTTTCTCCTTGTTTTACAAAACTACATGTAAAATGAAATTTGGTTGGTTAATCTAAATTTAAAAAATAGATTATTTGTTATTGTTCCATTCTAGTCTCAAAACAGTATCTCTTTCAGAGGTACTTTAGGAGAGGCTTTTCCCTCCCAGTCTTTCAACTGCCTCCCTCAGGAAGAAATATAACAAATAATAAAATATGCCATTGATGCCACAAATAGTAAAAGATAGTTGTATTGCAGTATTGCATTTAGTGTCTTCCAGGAAATGACAAAGGATGATGGATATATCAGAGATACAGAAGTCTGCTACAATACTGTCATGTCAGGGTGAATGACCAGAAGTTCATGAGACAATGGGCTGGCATTGAGGAAAAAAAGAAGAAAAACTTAACTTGCAGGTGGTGAAGTGCCCCTTAACAAACAAATCTCAGATCATTCAGGACTGGAAATGGGAAATATGTAGTAGGGCAATGATATAGCCAAAATGCTGCTTGTTTTTGAAAGTAAAAAAAAAAATTGTTGGTTTCTGGTCACAGCTATCCGAGTTCCAATCAAGACTTCAACATTATTGAAGAAAGGAAAAAGAATGTTAAGTGCATGGATACCTGAAGGAGTGGGAAATATGGTGACCATGAACTAGAGTTAATAATCATTTGAAAGTGGTGATATCTATTGCTAACAGATATCTAAATACCACCAAGCTACAGATAGCAGTACAAACTTTTAATTAAGACTTCATTGTAAATTATAATTAACCTGTCATCTAACACACTCTTATGTTTCACTTACTTTTAAATACATCATCGTCAAGTTGGTTGAAGATGGAGAGGATGTCTCTTCGAAACCATTCCCACCACATTTAAAAGTAAGTGAAGTATAAGAGTGTGTTAGACGACAGATTAATTATAATTTACATTTAACAAGCTTCACTGTGCGAGTTCCAACAGAATTTTTTAAAAATGTCTTAGTTTTTGAAAGTTCTTAAGTGAATGTAAGACTTCACTGTTTGAGATGATTGTACTGAGTCCATTGAGTTGAACAAGGCACTCAAATTTAATAATATTCTTTCAATAGCAAATATACCTCATCTTCTACTGTTAAGTAAAATAAGTGCTGAAAAAAGGACCTATGTCCCATGATTGCATATCTTGACGTGAAATGCAGGAAATTTGATCTCTCTTTGTGTCAATAATATTAGACTATTGGCACCGATTAATAGATTTATGTTAAAAACTTACTGATAAATAATGTTAATGACAGTATTCCACAATAAGAAAAATCAGGTATTTACAAAATAAACTGTGCAGAATGTGAAAAAATCTACATTGGAAAAACAAAGAGAAACATAGGCACATGATTAAAGGAACATTTCAGGAACATAAAGTACAAGCAAATAGAGAAATCAGCAGTAGCATATCATTTTTGGACACCAAATCACGACATAATAAATAAAGCAAAATAATTCAAATCAGTACAAGGACCTACGGAATTAGTAACCTGAGAGAAAATCTACATCTACAAATACAAAGACAGCATAATGAACTTTGACATTGCCGGGGATGAAAATAAACTACAAGTTTGTCACACCACCACCAGAGCAGAATACACATTCCCACAGCTCAACGAATGATCCAACAGTTGAACTTTAGCCTGGCTGAAGATGGAAACTAAATGTTCTCGAAACCAGTTCCATACATTTATGAAAAGTAAGTGAAGCTTTAAGAGTGTGTAGTTCAACTGAATCATACAATGATATCAATTAATTGGACTATTGTTACATCTTGGAGCACTTAGGACAAAATCCATCAGTTGTGCTGTTGCCAGCACAGTTGACATAGGTCAAAGAAGAAAAAGTTGGATGTTTCATACTAGTTGCAGGTTGCCTGTTCTTCCTTTGTGAGGACCAGTGAAATTCTTCCCACTAGCTTTAGTTGCAAATTATACCAATTTCTGTTGCTGCCACAAGCGAACATTGCTCTCAGTTACATGAACTCTCTTCCTGCCTTTTGTTAACATTTTTTCAGCATATTGAATTATTTTATACTTGAAAGTAGCATCATAAGATATTCTTCTCTGTTTCCCCTCCATTTCATGACTGCTATTCAAATGCCCTATGCAATAATTGGCCAACAATAAATGTAACAAAGTCAAGAAATGCAGCAATGCATCATTACGTAATAAACAATAAATTTGAATGAAGTTACCAGCGAACTATGAAACAGATTTGCATAAATATGGTAACTTTCCCCATATATTATCACAATTTAATACAATATAAGTATATAATTTCCACTTATGACATTAAATAAAATTATAGGCAATTGCCCTACTGGCCTCTACCTCCTTATGGGTCTCCCTGGCCAGATTTGCCTGAGATTCAAAGAAACATAGAATTAGATGAATATTTGAAGAATTATATTATATGATATGTTATGGGTAACTGCAGCATTAAAAGAAAGTGTTTGAATTGTAAGGTAAATCAAAAACAGTAAGAATTATGTAAGTTATACAAAAAGGAAAAAGGAAAGACACGGAGAAATGGCAAATGGCTGCTAGTAGATATAACTAAATCAGTAGTGTTTCTAATTCTCCCATTCTCTCTTAGAAATGAAAAAATCTGTTTATGTATTATAAAAGTGGGAAATAATGTGAATTTTTCTTTGAGTTGCAGAGTGCCTCGTTCTCGAAGTGTCCACACAGTAGATGCTTCATTGAGCAGTGCTTCACCTGTGCCAGTATCCTCAGCTTCTAACTTTGCACGAGCTAAAAGCATTGCACAGATAGAAGAATCACAAAATTACAGCACATTCAGAGATTTTACATGGTAAGAACAAAGGGCCAAATTGATATCATAAGATCATCTGATAATTTATCACTTATACTGTAGTAACTTAACATAATACATTGAAGCTCTGACTAAGTCATAATATAATTTGATATAGCTTAATGCCATGCAACAGCTTTAAACAGCAGTGTTTGCAGCAGCATAAACTTGGTGTTTACTACTGCTGCCATTGAATATAGGTCACGAGTCTCTGGAGTCTAAATAACTACCAGGATTCCAGAATATGTCATCACCACTCCCATTAAGTTTTGAATCTCGATCAAGGCTACTACCCTTTCCACTCATGGTCACCTGCTTCCTGTCCTTGACTTCTGAGCAGTTACCACTCTAAAATTCATTCATGAAGGTGACAAGACAACTAATTTTAAGGCAACATTTTTTTATGTGTTTTGTAAATAGGAATCAACTAGTTGTGTTTCTATGGAATTATTTAAAAGTTCCCTGAGCAACTGTCTTCCTTACAGAACTGCATTTCATGATCTTGTGAATAAATTTGATACTACAATTTAATGCAAAACAAAAAACACATGCCAAAATGTACAAGTTTTATCAGGAGACAAATAGATGAAAATGGCATGAATCTTGAACATTCACCAACAAGATCAGCACAAAATTACCACAAGAAGTTGGAGTTTTAGTGTCTTCTGCACATACAGCAACAAAATTGCTTACAAGTGTACATATGTCCATTGTCTATGAAAAGATGATCCCATACCACATGTGCATCATTGCGAGTGGTTTCTTTCATCAGTGACTGAAGGGTTAATTGACCAGCAACTTGTGTTCTCTTTAGATGAGGCAGCCCCACCAAAATGACCATGTGAACCATCCTAACACTTACATACATTAGTGTTCTGAAAATCAAAATTATATACAAGAAACCCCCCTTTATGATAGCAAAATTGGATTTTGATATTCGATTAGCTCAAGACACATAAAGTGTGACCAGCTATGACATGTCCAGCTCCTGAGACACAAAACCCACGCAAACCCATGGAAGTGATAAGGAAATATTCCAGAAGAGCTATAGAATCAATACTTATTCATGACTGAGGTCACTGCTATCATCACAACAATGAGTCAAGCTCTAAATTTACAAAATTTCAAAGAAGAATTTTGAGGTTAACACATGCTGGAGGATATCATTGCAGAATGATGGAACTTAA
Organism: Metallyticus violacea; assembly: GCA_030762175.1. Classification (NCBI taxonomy): domain Eukaryota; kingdom Metazoa; phylum Arthropoda; class Insecta; order Mantodea; family Metallyticidae; genus Metallyticus; species Metallyticus violacea. The sequence goes on along the minus strand of CM060840.1, from coordinate 14,575,862 downwards.
GACAATAGCCTCAAGCAAGGACAAGGGAGTCCATACATGGCTATTTATACCAAAGGCAAGAGCCAACTGTTATATGCTGACTAGTAGAGCACTAAGGAAAAGGAAACGGAAACATGGCACTCCCTAGAAGTAAGAGAAGAAAGGAATATCTCAAAGATTTAAGAGGAAGGCAAGGTATTTTTTTCTCCCAAATTTTACATCAACTCTTATGTGTCAATCTATAAATGCTGCTTCCTAATGGGTTCTAGGATCCTCTTTCATAACATGTACATATATAGATGTCCAAGTTTAAATGTACCTCAGCAATATGGACATGTAAAGATGTCCTGTATGTACATCGGAACTAATGCTTTTAAACCCTTCATTATGTATTAATTCTTATTCCATGAAACAATTTTCACACAACACAATTCAAGCTTACCACTAAAAATTTTGATATTAATTATATACTTGGAAACTGAGTAAGTATATGAGCACATATTTTCCTGTTAACTTAAAGGTTTTCTAGTTTGTTCGACATTTTGCTTCTATGCGTACAGGCCTCTGGATGTTGTAGCCAGTAATTAGACTGCAAGTTATTTATAATTGGAAATTTAAGTATCATGCAATCAGTTTTGTTTCCCTAAGAGTGATTTACCAATGGGACCATGCTGCTTGTTAGCCAGTAAGCCAACCAGCCAGGTCTCCGTGATTAATGGAGGGGTAAAATGATAAAACAAACCAACCATATTTCAATACACTAACCAATTTAAGAGGCTCATTACTTATCAAATGAGGTGTTAAAAATTCTTCACACATTTTTGCATCTATTTTGGAAATTATTCATCACTCACTGTAGTTCATTTTGCAAAATCTGAGCAATTTCCTGACGAATATGGTGTGTGAGTTCATCTTGTACACAGCATTTTTTAATTACCCCAGAGATAATAATTGCAGATGTTAAATCAGGGGACCAAAGGAACCACATATCGCTACTAATAATTCTTGTCATGTACATTATGTATTGCTGTATTGAAATTATTTCCAGTGTGAGCAATGGCAGAATCCTCTTGAGAAAATGCATGATCGTGCTCCCTGTAGAAAAATTGTCTGAAAAAGGGGGTATGCAAGTAAGTAATAGAATCAAATGTATGCTATAAAATAATTGTTCCTATGATTCTTTCACAACTGAGGTAACATATATGAATCATACATAAAGACACACTGTGCCATGATGATCTAACCCATTATGCATAATACACTTTATGTATACTGTCAAATTAAGAAACGAACATCTCAACACATATACCCAAAACAGCTGCACTATGACTGCAACAATCAATAAGCTCAACAAGTAAGCAAGCTGGCTTGCTACCCCCTCCATGGGTGGCAAATGAGTGGGGTTTGCTAATAGGAAAAGCCCCACACCTCAGGGGAAAGCATCATTGATTGCACAGTATATCTTTGGCTTGTGTGAGTTTATAGCTCTCCAAGTAACCAAGCAATAGTATGTATTGATGTCCAACTGTGAAAACAATACTTTTTATACTATTTTACAGGTTTTTGTAAAGAGGATATGTCTGCAATATATGGATCCACTAAATTGACACTCCCATATGCATATTATATTTCTTGTATAATGTCAGGCTTGAAAATGGTCATACGAGTGCGGGCATCCATTTTGTTCCAATCAAACATCAGAATCAATTAGAATTTGATAATACTGTGCCAAGCAATGTATGTCAATGTTCAGAGCTGACATGCCTCTTTTTCCCCTATCTTGGTCCCCTTGATACCTGTATATTTACATTCTTTTGGTTAATCTTGATGGTCTAGTGGTAACCATACTTGCCTCATAGAACCAAGACATGGATTCAATCCTTGCTAGGGTCAATGGATTTTTTTTTTGGGGGGGGGACATAAAAATTCTAAATATGGTTTCCTTCAGAAGGGAAGTAAAGACCTGAGATGTCTGTAAATAAACCAAATAAAAAAAAAACATTCTTTGGCAACTTAATAAATTTGAATGTACTGTTGCAATTACATTCTGTTTTATATAAGGAAACAAATGACTTTGGGTGCTGTTTTCTAAATATAGATTTCTACCCTGATCATGAACAGGTTCCATGAGGTACATACTGGGGAGACAGACAACCTCATGTCTCTGTCTTCTGTTTCGTCAATGTTAATAGAGCTATTGTTGCTGTTTTACTTTCTTTTAGCTGCTTTAAGTATGTTAAACCAGTGATATGTATAAAGGTAGAGATAAAGGAAATAAAATAGCCATTTTGCACAAAAACAATTACATAAACAGAATAGAAATTTTGTAAAAGTGAAAGACCATGAACAAATCAAAAAGAATTTTTGGAGTAGTTGCAAAAAAATATTTAACCAAACCACTGAATGAAGTTGAAATATTTTCCACCACTGAAAAACAATGAGTCATGCGAAGCAATCCAATACTATGTAGACTTTATACACTTTCTAAAATCCATAAAAATGATAACAGCATGAGACCAATAATTTAACAATATCAATTCACCCTCATACAAAATAACAAAAATATTAAAATACAATTTCAACTCTCTTAAAAAAATTCAAAGCTTGGGCATAAAAAATTAGTGGTTTTGTTGAACAGCTTCAAAATATCAGAATTTCAACAGGAGATATAATGGTGTTTTTTGATGTAAAAGCCTTATTTCCCAGTATCACAATAGAAAATCTTAAGCAAATATTAAGGAAATAGAATACTTACCAAAATTTGCATATTCAGGAGATTTTTTCATTTTTATTAAAACTTTTACCAACAAGTTTCTGGTCTGGCAATGTGAAATATTGTCTGCATTTCTAGCAGATTTATTCATGAGCTCCTTCGAAATGCATATCACCAAGGCTTTTCCATTAATATTCAGACATGGTATAGGTTGTGGACAACATATTTGCAATAATAGCAAAAAAAAACATTAGATGCACTGAAACTTCCTTAATATGCAACATAAATCTATACAGTTTACCATGGAAGAGGAGAAAAATGGGTGGCTCCCTTTCCTGCATTTAAAAATTATAAGAAATGCAGACAAACTTAACTTTGGAATCCATAGAATAGAGAGATGCACAAAGAAAATGATATAAAAAACAAACATCCCACAAATATGCGGTGTTCTACAGCTTGGAACACAGAATAATTAATATCCTACTCAAAGAAACCATACAAAACAGGATATCAACAGATAATTGATACAGTAATAATCGATGATTTTGACAAAAACACAAATCATAAAAAATATCAATAAATTTAAAAGATAAATATCTATAAGGGAGATTTCCACACTGAAAAATCAAGGAAGGATACAAATTCAAAAGTTTCAATATCATCCAACTTGCCACAAAAATTTTAATAGGATGTTCAAAGAACTTGCATAAAGTCAGTCTCAAAGACACCATTCTAATAGAACAGAAATCAAGAATTTATTATATTAAATGTGCAGATTGTAATCAAAAATATATTGGAAAATCAAAGAAATTTAGAAATTCAGAGTGGGAAAGAAACACTTTAGGAATATATGTGTTAAATAAATTGATAAATCAGCAGTGGCCACTCACTTTTGAACCCAAAATCACAAAATTAAACCAGAGGCTAAGCTTTTGAAAGAACTTCAAAACCCAGAGCTATCTACATGGGGAACATTTTTGTCCTGAAAAATGGGAAAAATTTAATGAATTTTGATGTTCCACCCATTCACGAACTCGTCAAGTTTCTATTTGAACCATCACAGACTGCCAGAAGCACAGAAGCACCTTGGGATCCAGCCTCCACATCGAGTACAGGTAGTCTGTCAACATCTGAATGGGAGCAGTTGCCCCCAAAACATGTCTTAATGTTGTATAAGTAAATGGAGTTAGTGTGAATGTATTTAACAAATTATAACAGGAAATATTACCACTCCATTGTCTATAGCTTCTTAGGTAAATTTAAATAAATTTAACAAGTTTAAGCAACAGTTCCTTGTAAAAGGGAAGGCAACACAAACAGAATGATTGTATGTATATGGAATGAAAGGCTTTGAGTTAGGTCAGACATATGTAATATACATTCTGGCTTTCAAAACACAAATAGGGATGCGATGAAGTTTTGTTTCACTTGTAAGCACTCTGATTCAGATACATACAGACCGAATGAAAAGAAGCACACATTCAATCTAAGAATGAAAATTACTTATACAAAATATCTTCATGTTCTAATGGTTTTCAAGATTTTGTAAATTATGACACTGTTACTTAAAAGCACCAGTGTTCAGGGGTGAAATTATTAAATTCCTTTTTTGTTTCATTGAAATATTTTAATAAATAAAGGAAATATTGTTTTTCTATAACATGAAACATCTATGTTCACAGCCAATTTAAATACTCATCTCTTGTGTATCTGGAGCATATCAAATTCTAACTTTGGTTTATTTTTAATTATTTTCAAATAAAGGAAAGGAGGTACATTCTCTCTCTCTTTTCACTGTTAATTTTACTACCATGGGTGGCCGAGGTCGTTAAGGCACGGACTTGTGGGCAGGAGGTCTGGGGTGTGAATCCAGCCAGAACCATCCTCCGTGACTGAGGTTTTTTCCAGGTTTTCCTCAGTCCTCATAAATGGCAAATGTTGGGGAAGTACCCTAAACGTAGGGCTGTAACATTTCCTTCCTTAAAAAAATAATCCTTTCCCAATATATCATTTCATCTCATGAATCATCAGTGTCCACCGACTGTGGTGCCTCAGTAGTAAAAATGGGCATTAAACACCATTCAAAAAAAAGAGTTAATTTAATGCAATTTCTTATATGTTAACAGTTTTAACTTCCCCCCTTCTTTTCTTTTAAATAGTGTTTAATGCAGGTGGCAAACACTGGTAATAAATGAAATGAAATTATCAATTGGGAAAGGCTTTTTTTTTTTGTTAAGAAAGAAGATGATCTGGGTTTGAATTTAGTGTACCTTCCTGGCATTTGCTATTTATGAGTGCTGAGGGAAAACCTACATAAAACCGCAGCCAGAGAGGACAGTTCTGGAAAGAATGGAATCCCAGACCTTCTGCTCACCTTAATGACCTCAGCTGCTCATGTCAGTTACTTTAGTAAAGGGTACTTCAAAATAATGGACTAAACTTCATTAAAGTGCATTTTCTGTTTATAAAATATTCTGTCAGAAACTAAATATGTCGAATCTAGGCAAAGTTTTGTTGGCTTTAATTTATTTATCTTTGACATATACAGTCCCAGTATGTTTTTTAAAATTGGTATTTTGACCTGGAAAGTATGCTATGGACTGATTCTAAAGTTTTATACTTCTCTGAAAATGTTACAGGCGACGACCTAGACAAGAATGCACTGATCCAGATGAAATTCCTATTGACAAGTTATCACAGGAAGCATTCCGCTTGCTGCGCACAGCACAGTCACTGCTAAACACACGAGAGCCAGACCTTGCACAGCGACTGTATCCTGAAAATGACTCAGGAGGTAGCAGTCACCGAAGCAGCGTTGCAAGCCATGAAGAAGGACTGGAGCTTTCTAGAAAACCCGACATTCTGGGCAGCTGTTCATCTTTGATACAGCAGTCCTTGGATACTGCCTCTCTGCCATCAGCAGCATTTAGCAACAACTCTTTGACTAGTGGGCTGGAATCAGCCTTTGCTGGGGGTTGTCGAGCTTCTTCCCCAACATATACTTCTTCTCTTGGACGTCCTCGCAAATGTAAGGCTCCAGCTCCTCCTTTACCACTTACTGAGATGGCATTTCCTACATGCTCCAATTCTAGCAGCAGTCCTCCTGCACCCCAACATAGCAGTGTAAGTTCCACTGAAGATGAGAGTGGCTTCTCATCAATGAGCTCCTTTCAGGAGGTTGGACTGCCACTAGTAAGTTCCTCTCCTACTCCAAAGCAATACAACAAACCTGAAGGTCTGTCTCAAAGGTTTCAGGAGCCCAAATCATACAGATTCCCAGAAACTGCTCCTAGTTTTAAATCTCTGACAGCTAAGCCAGAGCAGTTGCATTATGGGCTACATGAGTTTATGGACAGCCAATCACAGCATGGCAAACGTGATTCATTATCTTACAGATTTCCAGATCCTCCACTTTCAGAGGTTGAAGCAAACAAGGTACAAGAACCATCCCAAAGATTCCAGGAAAGTGCAGAGCACTGTAGTAAAATTGAAGACTTAACTTATAGATTTCAAGAACTAGGCTTGCCTGTCATGGATAAGCCTCCAACCATGCACAGGCGTTGGAGTTCAAGTCCTGCAGAGACTTTGCAATACTCCAGACATACTGCGTCCTTCTGTGCCACAGCAGAAACCCTGAAGGTACTGTGGGTGTGAATCTGCAGATATCAGCCAGCCTCTTTCATCTTGCACTTTTTAACAAGACCAGATACTGTGTTAATGACTCTTTTGAGTGATACATTTATAAGTGTTAAGTGCTTAGTTACAAGTAAGATTAATGTCTTAAAGCTTGGTGCTCACCAAGCTAGGACCATATTGGAATCCCCTGGAAAGAGGGTGATCTACAATTTAAGGATCTAAAACCATGGATTTTCTAAGACTCACATTGACATTTATAATATATATATTAAAAAAATGTAAATGTGAGCTGGTATTTTCATGCAGCTTTGCTAAATTTAATATTACCTATGATATGCTCTCATACAGACCAATTTATAAGAACATGCTGTTCCTATTATCCTTTATTTCTTTTCTCCTGTGGTGAAAGAAACGGTCTCTTATCTTCTATGCCTAGTTTCTTCTCACATACTAACACCAAGATAATAGCTTAATTAAATTTGAACTAAAATTCAACATAAAAGATAAATTTCTAATAATAAAATTTAGAAATGTGAATTGGAACTTGTACATTGAAGCTAATCATATAATTAAGAACATTGTAATGATTTAAGTTGAACTACATACTTATTGGCTGCACTTGTTTATAATATGTAGTACTAGTACATAGTACTACACATTATAAACAAGTAAGTGGAGCAATAAGAGTAAGTAGTTCAACTCAATCATAAAATGATCTTCATTATAAAATTTAAAATGTTATTGTATATTTTGCAGTGAGTAGTAGATAATGAAAACATTTTTTATTACCCAATGCTCACCATTGCATTTCTGTCAAATGGTGCTAGGATTGCCAACTGCACCATACCTTATGGGATATCCCATATTTGAAAGTTTCAAAAAGCATCCTGTATGATTCTTTAATGGAATGTTCAAAATCCCATATTTCATTTTTTTCTTTATTCACTGTCAAAGATTCATTAATGTTACAATCATAATTTTTGCCAAAGGTTTGAATTGTAAAATTGTTTAAATTTTACAAAATTTTAAGTACAAATTTTTATTATTTGTTAAACTGTTTTCTTAACATAAATTTATTCTGCAGCATTAGCAAAATATCAATATATTGAATTCAATCTCTAGTACTGGCACTGAAAATGTTAGCAATCTTATTTGGATTTTAAGATATTTAGGAATCAACACAGTGAAAACGAGTATAAAATCTCCAGTAGATAAAAGTATTTTAAAATGCTAAAAACACATCTGTGGATTCACTTCCAATGAACAAGGAAGCACTTGTGAGTTAAAAACATTTAAAATATTGATACAATGTTAAAACACACTTTGCCTTTCACTCTAAAATTAAAAAATTCAGGACAAGTTTTGTGAGACCATCGCTCACATTTTCAACTGTTTAACTTCTCATTTAACAGTTGACAGTGTGAGCGAAGGTCTCACGAAACATGCCCTGAATTTTTTAATTTTGAGAGTGAAACGTTAAGAATGCTTTATCATTATACCAATATTTTAAATGTTTTTAACTCAGAGTGCTTCCTTGTTCATTTGAAGTGAAGCCACAGAAATGTTTTTAGCATTTTAAAATATTTTATCTACTGAAACCTTATTTGGTTCATGACTCAATTTGAATTCATTCCAAAGAAACATTCTGCAATAGCAGAAAATTTACAATTAGATAATTATTACAAAAAAGGCAGAATAATAGGAAATGGACAGCAAAGTACAAAAAAGCGTAAAAAATAAAACCTTCCAATAATATTTGATAGCTCACAAAAAGCATTTCTATACACTTAGATCTTTCCTGATAACCACCAATAAAAAGGGTGGGGGGCATTTTTGCATAAACTCAGGCTCTACTTATTTATGTTTATTTCATTACAAGTATGAATTTTTTCAGACCTTGAGAAAGACCTCTATTAAACCAGCTGTATCTTAATATTTCACGGAAGAATCATGGCTTGCAATTTACAGTTTCTCTAACAATACTAATAAAATCCTTAATTCAACAAAATGGTAATTACAGAGTGCAAAAAGAAACAAATATAAACCAAACCCCATTCCAACATATTATGCGTTTTTATTTTTTTCTTGTCTTTTTTTCTTTAAAAAAAAAAATATATATATATATATATAGTGATTTATATAGAACTAACACATTTCTTTATTTATTTCAAAATGAATAATGCTTGCACAACTTATTATGCCTCAAATGTCGAATAACTTTGGGAGATTAATAACCTCTATAGAAATGTTGAATATGTTCTTCCTCCTGCATAAGGCATAACTAAACATGTTATTCACTGTTATTGGGTGCTTATTGAATGACTGTGTTGTCAATATCATTTATCTTCTGTATAATGTTGTGCTTCAGATCATCCAATGTTTGGCAGCTTGTGGAGTAAACTCTTTTAAGTAACCCCCATAGAAAGAAGTCTGGTGTTGTCAAATCAGGAGATCTCGTGGCCTCAGGTTCTTGAGATTATCCAGTTGAAAGAAACTTTCAATTAGCGCCATATATTGGTTTGATGTATGGCATGTAGCATTATCTTTTGAAAATATCCATGACCAGGCTCTACATCATTCAAGTTGCACAACAAACTCCAGTGATACTCTGCAATGTCCACAGTCTGGTCAAAAAAAAATAATTGGTCCCACTATTCTCTTTGCTGATGTGGTGCACCAAATTCTAACTTTAATTGGGTGCTTAGGTGCTTCATGAATGACATGTGGATTTTGGACAGTCCAATAGCATGAGTTCACATAGCCATATAAATGGAACCATGTTTCATCTGTGAACCATGACAGACAATATTTCAGGATTTTGCACAATGAATGCCTGAAACCAATGGCAATACATTGCCCTTTTATCATTATCTGGTTCCTTCAACTAATGAACTACTGCAACCCTGTATGATTTTAGGTGAGTACTTTTTGTACCTGACACATCAGGAGTACCCGATATCCTGCAACAAACGTCTTAATGACTTACGGGTTGACCGCTTCATCGTGCCCAGATCCACAACAACTATGGACAATCTAGTGATGATTTTTACCTTGTACCTAACCTGAGATCCAGTTATTTCCAATTTGTTTACCAGTGCCAGTTTTTTTTCTGGGGGATTGTGAATAACAAATTCTCTCTGGTATGTCCTTCAGGTAGCTGCAATCGAATTCACAATCCAATATGCTTCACAGGGAAGAGCCATTGATTTAATGTGTACAGCATTTTCACAGCGACTAGAACAAAATATCAAAAACAGCTGCCAAAAATAAAGAATAAAGATCTGCACATCTCTTGAAAAGGAATCAAAACTTCAAAATATCCTGCTTTATTTAACATTAAACTCAGGGCATTGGGTGAATTTTCAGTTGAATAAAGAAAGAAATTATTAGTTCTATATAAATCACTTTGTATATATACAGAGGGCGCCAAAAAATGTATACACAGTTCAAGTAAAGAAAAAACAGTGTTAACATAACAAAACTGAATTAACACAAACAGAAAATTATGAGCACTATTAGAATTTTACAGTTATAACAATTGCTCAAAGTGCTTGCCATCGGCATCAATACATTTCTGAGTACGTTGAACTACTGATTGAGCAACGTTTGTGAAAGTGTCCTCAGCAATTGCAGTACATGCCATTCAATTTCTTCCTGAAGTGTAGTTGGTTTTCTATGGTATACAACATTCTTAAGAGTTCCCCATAGCTAGAAGTTCAACAGTAGTTTTGTTCTATACACACATCTCGTTGCCTTTGAACTTCAACAACATTCTCAGTTTTCCAATACCATTTCAATATCACTTTCCATTGTTCAAACAATAATTTTGGCTCCATTTTATTGTAGTAATGCTAGCATAATGTAATATGAGTCACATATGTTTACAGAACATCATATGATAAATCTTGGCTTCATTTGTTCACTGTTGATTTACCTGTCACGTAGCAATGCTACCATAATGTATGCCAGTCACATCTGTTTACAGAGCATGATACTACACATTACCATTATTTTTCCTTACATTAAGTTTTCAGCAATATACACACATTTTCTATAAACCTTTATCATAATAAAAATGGTATCAAAATACATATTGAATGACAACAATAATACAAACAAATATATACCCTACATACTTTACTGTAATTAAGTAACCTTTTTCTACATCATTATTACTCCAAGGTTACAATTTTTTATTATTTATACTCTTAGTGGTTTTAATAGTGTTGAATGCCCATTTTAACTACTGAGGCATCACAGTCAGGGACACTGATACAAGAGAGGAAATTATAAAATTTAAGGATTTTTTTAAAGAAAGGGAGCATTCCAAATCTAAATTTGGGATACCTCCCTGGCATTTTCCATTTACAAACACTGAGAAAAACCTGAAAAAAACCTCAGTAAGGGGGATGGTCCTGGAGGAAATTGAAACCCAGACCTTCTGCTTATGAGTCCATGTCTTAATGATCTTGGTCTCTTATGACGATACACCATAGCGTGAAAACATCCACAAAATAATTATTTAGCAACTTGGCCTACATACATATTTGCACAACTTTCACTGTGCCTCATTTTTCTTCATTTTAGCACTGTTGGATTCAAAGTTCAAAATGTCTATCTCTAACTGGTTTGCTCTTTCTAGAACACAATTGTTCACTTTAAATAATTTGATAAATAAGAATGACATCTGAAAAGCAACAGCTGCAGTGGTTTTATTTCTTCATCCCCGTCGTCATAATCATCATTATTTTCATCAATATACTTAATTTGAAAAAGCCATTTTTCTTTTCACCGTCCCATTAACTTTACTGCAGCCAGCTCTGACTTAAATGAATCAGCAACATGCATGAATAAACTGATAATTCATGCTATGCATTGCGACAGATTACCAAACATCAGCACTAACTAATGCTATGGTACTAAAGTGCAAATGAAGCAAGCATACATGGAAGTGAAGCGACATTGATTTGAGTAGCAATCTTCAGCTTTGCTTAGTGCACAGCCGTCTTTATTCAAGAACATTTGTATCTACAATAGCTGTGCTTGGCTAACATTTTGTGTGTGTGTGTGTGTGTGTGCATGCACGTGCATGTGTGTCTGAGAGAGAGAGCATTTTCTTATGCTAAACACAGGTTTTGCACTAGTGCAAATCAAATATGAAATTTCATTGGTTTTATGGAATTGTTTTCAGAAATCAAAATCTCTTGCATTAAATGGGTTTATACTAAATCGAGTTCATGCAAAAATGGTGTTATACTTATTTATAATGCTGTACAGTTTGAAGCAACTTTTATAAATTTTGTCTGTATTTTTGCAATGTGTCATGATGTAAGGCTTGGAACATGGAATAAAACCCTCATGTTTAGTACAAAATTTTAAAGTTGAATGTGTTTTCTTCATCAGTGCATCAACTTTAAATTTGCACTCTGTCAAATTTAACATATCTTCACTATATGAATATCACTGTCTCAAATTGCTCTTGTGATTACATAATTACAAACAGGCCTATATTGTCAATAGTTCACTGAAATACACAACACAGTAGTTTTGCATCTATGCTATGCTGATAAAGCATTGTATTTGAAGGAACATAATTGCCTAATGAACTGCATTTAATACATTTTTGTATAATAAACTTTTTTATTGATCTTTGTTCTATCACTGCTTCTATTTCGAAACCTAGATTCACTAAACACATCCTGCTTGGTGCCTATGCAAAGTACAGAGCCTTCATTTGGAAGCATAGCCAGCTTAACATAGCCTGCACTGTTTTTAACTGTTCTCTTTTCCACTTCCCAACATTCCACTTGCCAGCTAATCAGTTGATGCAAAGTCTTTGTGCTAAGGAAAAGTTGAACGTTGTGAGACCACATGTTTTAGTGCATTAGTGCTGTTATGTTGGTCATGATGGTGTAGTAGTAACCTTACTTGCCTTCTAAACCCAAGATCGCAGGTTCAAACCCGACCAAGTTGGATTTCTTCTAGCATAAAAATCCTAAGTATGGCTTCCTTCGGAAGGGTAGTAAAGCCGTGGGTCCCATGTTATACATTTACAGTACGAAAAAGACCTCAAGCCTGAAAGAAGAGGCCTCTGAGCAAAATTTGTTGGCTGTTCACCCTCGGAATAGAATGTGACGCTGATGACCTGAGATGTTAAAGAGGTCCATAAATAAAACAAATCAACAACAGTGCTGTTATAATGCCAAAAAGTCTTTAGCACACAAAATTTTCGTGTATAATTCTTTTGTTGTGACAACAAACTCTTGCAGAACAGTGAGATTGCAATTTATAGACAGATTCTCTACTGTTCATAATATTGTGAATAGATTTAGGGAAATAGGATCTGTTCTTAATAAGAAACCAAAAGTAAAGAGCTGTGTTCTTATAGAGGAAAAACTTGATGACATCAGAGAAAAGTTAGAATGAAATTCAAAGAAATCTCTGGGACAGCTTGCATAGTAATCAACAATTTGGAAATCTCAGCTTGGAATACCACTAAACTTTTAAAGTTAAAACCCTATAAGATAACTGAAGTTCAGGAATTGCAACCATGTGATAATGTAAGCAGAGTTAATTTCTGCAATTCGATAAAGTTAATGTGATAATCTCTCATTAAAATTAATTCAGGAAATTTTTGAAGATAGAATCACCAGTAGGGGATTATGGCCAGCACGGTCTCCAGATCTTACTGTATGTAATTTTTATTTATGGGAGACCCTAAAAATAAAATAAAATATATCTGAAAAACTCCATACATTGGAAGAACTAAAAGATAATATAAGAAGAGAGATTGCAGCAATCTCAGAAAAAGAACTATTTATTACTAAAGCACATTTTTTAAAAGGTGTGAGAAATGCATGGTGGCACAAGGACATCATTTCTAACATTTTCTATGATGAAGGAATGTGGCTATTGTAGTTATAATTTGCATGAGAAATCTATGTGGTTGAGTTTAAGAGACTATGAATGTCACACTCCACCTGCAAACAGCATGCTTGCTGGTGCCAAGCAAATCCCTGTTAAGCCAGCCATGCATCCAAATAAGTTTCTTTTCCATTCTTCTATTTTTAAGCTAAAGTAAATAAAAAATTGTAGCTAGATCTGGTTTATATTATTGACTTGTGAAAATTTTAGACATAACAAAATATCTTTAGCAGCGTTTGAGATCAGATTAGTGAGCTTTTAAATGCTACTTGTGACTATATAAGAAGAAAAATTTAAAAATTAAAAAAAAATAAAAATAAAAAAAAAATGCCTGGAGCATGGAACATAAATATTGAGGGGAAAATCTGTAGTTGAGCCATTTTCTGTTAAGTGTACAAAGTTATTTCAATAGAAATAATGTCTTATAGATTTCTACTTAGTAAAGTTATTACATAGTGAATGAAAATGTTGGCATCATATTAAATGTAAGTTTTTACTAATTCAGATGTAGTGAGTGATGTATGGAACAATTATATTACCTGAGTTTAACAAATATTTAGTTCGTTCAATGTACAGATGAGTGCTTTTGTAATAAATTTTGTTAAAGACAATTTGGAACTCTTAAATGCTCTTTTATGTTTAGTCCCTGTAATCCTTCACACATTTAAACTTTTTAGCTAAGGACTGAATTTTCATGTACTAATTTTTGCTGAAACATACATGCATTTATACCATTACAACTTCAAACACAAGGGCTGTTGAAGAAAGAACAATCAAAATTTTTGACAGCATATCTTTGCTCATCCTCATAATTTTTATAATCTTTCCCAAAATAACCCCTCTTGAATCCAATACACCTGTCCCAGCATTTCTGCAAGTTTTCAAATACATGCTGAAAACCATTTTTTTTTTTTTCCTTGTTCTTCAGAATTGCCCTTGCAGCCGTCACCACTGCTTCTGATGATGGAAAATGCCTGTCATGAAGGTGTTTGTTAAATTTGGTGAAAAAGAAAAATTCACAGGGGACTAAAACTGGACTATAGTGAGGATGAGGGAATGGGACACACTTTACATTATTATTTCTGAGATATATTTTAAGAAGCCACATTATTCAGAATCTGTGAGTTCTGCAAATGTTTAATGTGGGAAGTCAGTAGCATCTATTTGAAAAACTGTTCTAGCATATATGACATGACTGGAAAAGAAGATCAGAATGTATCTTTCTTGGAAGAGGAAGATTTGTGGTGGTAACCATCCCTATTGACAAGGAAGAAAACAAGTGAGCAGAGAGTATATTGTGTAACAAAGTCAATTAAATGTCAAAATTTTACTTCTATATTTCAATAAGATGGTGGTTTGAAAGTTAAATCATTTAGGTATACGAGGCCCAGCCAATCAATTGATTGCTATCTTTGTTTTCTTGCTTGTTAAGGTTATATGCCTTTTTGAAAATATGTTTAATTGTTTTAATGGTTGTTATGTCCTTTCATTGATTTTATACATAAGTGCCTTGACAACAATTTACATGTTGTGGGTATATGCTTTGATCTAAGCAGTGCCTTTGATTCTATACATCATGATTAAGCCCAGGTCTCTTCAATCTATTTATTGATGATGCTTTAGAAGAAATTAGTAAAAATAAAATTTATTTATAGTTCACCAACTATAAATAACATAGAAATATTGGGTCTGCTGTTTGAAGATGATCTGGTAATAAGTTCTTTAACAAGTGTAAGATTAAAACAATCACTTGAAGCTATAGATACAATTTGTAGAGAATGAGGTCTCAGGATAAACAAAGCTAAATCTAAGATTATAGTGATAAAAAAATGTTTCAAATTAAAAAATGCAGGAGGAATGTGCTGGGAAGAGAAAAATGATTACCTGAGTCTTAGACCATGGGAAATGGAGTGATCAAAAAAGAAAAGCGCTAGCAGAAGGAAAAAGGACCATGAGTGTAAACAGATCTTGCATAAATAAAATATCAAATATGCAAGTAAAATGGTTAGAGAGAGAGAATGTGGTTCAATCGTAGAAAACAGTATGATATATGGAATAGAAATTTGGGAGCTAGATGGAGGATGGAAAGCAATAAATATATAAATAGACTATTTTGTAGAATTGTCCTAGGCTTCCTTAGAGCTTCACCTAATGAGGTTACTCTAATGAAACTAGGAAGATTGGGGTATAAAAGCAAGGTCATAGAAACAGTGCTGAAATATTGGTACTAGGAGAGGAGAATTAAATTCTCCTATTTCTGAAAATTGCATGAAATTGGTTCTATTTATATGTTAAAAAATCTGCATGTAATAATAAATTGAAAGAAATAAATCCATTCATTCAATATACTTAATAATTTTTTGAAAATCAAATCAGTTAGGCTTAGGAGGCCTAGCAAATCAACTGATTTCGTCTTTAGTTGAATATAGACAAACATGGTGAAAATTATGAACAATGGTATCCAAGAAATTTTCTCTTCATTATGGGATCCCATAGCAATCTGTTTTAAGTCTCCTACTTTAATATTATATATAAATGATTTTGAAAATCATCTTAATGTTGAGTGCCTCACCACGTATGCTCATGATACGCTCAGTAGCAGTGAGTTGAGTATCAGTGAAACTTAAAGTAATAAATGTTTTAGATGAATCT
The DNA here is from genome assembly GCA_030762175.1 of Metallyticus violacea. NCBI lineage: Eukaryota > Metazoa > Arthropoda > Insecta > Mantodea > Metallyticidae > Metallyticus > Metallyticus violacea. The sequence continues at coordinate 14,559,958 of CM060840.1, read as the reverse complement.
ACAAATTTCAACTAATGACTTCCATTTCTATACCAATGAAATTATTGAAATTTATAGATAGATCCTTAGAGCTGGGAATATGGGAAAAAAAGTTTATAAAAAAAATATGAAGATAAGGTTATGAACTTTGAGATCCCAACAGAAGATAAATTAATCCAAAAGTTCATAAAATGTCCACAAGAGCTATACTAAGTCCATTCAACCAACAAAGAATCTGGCAGTCAACACACAGCTGATGATGCAGGCGAAGGCCTGTGAAACATGTTCTGTTTAATTCAATGATAAATGTGCTTTGATAAATGATAAATATAAGTACTATGTGATAAATAAGAGTACTAAATTGACTCATTATCTAATCAAGAATAAATTAATTGCTTCACTGTATTATTTCTGACAAGAAATTAATTTAAAATTTAATATGTTTGACTATTTGTATAACAACAAAGAATTATTAAAAATAAAAATTGAGTTTAATGAGAAATGTGCAAAATGACACAAATGGAACATAATCTGAAGCATTTTCACATTTCAGAATATGGTATGTAACTCCATTTATAATTTTTTTTCCTATCAATAACTGTCAACATTAATAAATGTAAAGCAATAATTTGATATAAAACACATGTAGCATTTGAAGTGACTCTGCATAAACTTGTGGTTTTTTAAAGTGTTAATTGATGGATATAAAGGATCTGTAGATGACAAATGTGCTTCTTTTCATACCTTACTTCAAAAATAAGATAGGAAAAGTTGTTCTGTCAGCGCGGCAAAAATACCAAAAACCTAAATTTTCACTCATGATCAGTACTTTTTTTTTATGGTTCTTATAGTTTTCTTCTAGCATGTGAAAGTCAGGGAATGGAATAAATCCATAAGTAAGTTTTAAACTTAAATTTAAACGTACATATAATTATTTGACTTTTCGTTATAGTAAATAAGTAAAAGACAAGAATCGAAGAGACTGAGTGAAAACCTTACAACATTAGTGCTATTATAATTGATTATGGTTAGTTGGAAGGATTTTATATTAGAAATTTTGAAAGACGCAATAAGCAATGTTTTCTATTTCTTATGCTAAAACATTACATATCACAACATGACACTGTTAAAACTACCTCCACCAAATAAATAAACGGAGGGAGGCGTGTACTCAATGATTGTACTTATTGCCAATATCTACATATAATCAAGCACTAAATTAAGTCTCTTTTTAAATATTTTTATAAATGTATGTAATTTGTAAATGGTTAAAGGCTGATTTAGATAATTTATTATTCTATTTAATGTTTACAAAATAATACCATCTTCTGGAGGTGATGCTTGACGAAACACCCAACCTTTAGAGATTTTCATGCGCGTGCATTGCTCTCAACTAGAGAAACTCTTAGCTGTTACGTTGGCTAACGTGCGTCAGGACTGTTTTGTTCTCGGTGGATGAGCCTGCTCGTGCGTAGTAACGTAAATGTTGAACGTGTGTGAGTGTAAGAGGTGGTGATTGGGACTTTGTGTTGCTTGTGATTTTTTTTTTATTTATATTTGTGGTGAAAATTGGATACCAGCTAAAGTGTGCTGGGAAATGAGCGAAAAGGATCCTCCTTCGCCCACCGTAGTTCAGAGCAGCCTCAAGCTCCTGTTGGAACAATCCAGTATATTCCCGTTAATTGGTGAGTTTTTGACTCCACTATTACTCGCTGCGAAAACATCACCCACGTGGCCTTGACTTCTGGTTTGCCGTCAGAGGGGACCACGTAACCTACAAGACAGGGTTAAAATGTATACAATGCGCACCATGGCTCTCTGTTTGGGCTGTCGCTTGAATAGAGATGTGCTAATTGTGATGATAGGCATGTGAAGTTGATTTTACCGCTGCGTAGGGGTAGCAGTGGGCGGGAAACTTTTGAAAGTCACATGGTTTCAATGACACAGTGTAAACATTGAAGTAGTACTCATTAAATCATGTGGCGATTTCTTTTGTATCAGATAGATAAAAACAACGCATAAAGCTGTTTGTTCTATATTTACGTGATTAATATAAAGTGAATGGATTCGCAATATTGCTATTCGAATTAAATTCACAAGAAAATATTTCAATGAAATGAAATATTGTTCGCCTTCAATTAAATATCGGTATAGATTAGTACAGATTACACTCCTATAAGCATATACTTTTATTTGTTTGATAAGAATAGCGCTCAACAAATAATATGCGGCAATAATGTATCTACTATGGAACTCTAGTGTGTATAATCAAATAGCAAATAGGAGTTTTATTCAATAAAGCATAATGTGGAAGGATACGACTATATTTGTTACCGTATGAATACTTTTGTTATGAATGTTTTATATATACTTGGCTCCTATCATAGAAGTAAAGCGTGTTGTGTAAAATTACGCTACGTGAAGGAATAGAAGACCAGAACATTTAAATTGCGAACATGAAATGTCGTAGTAAAATTGAATGTTTTATATATACTTGGCTCCTATCAAAGAAGCAAAGCGTGTTGTGTAAAATTACGCTACGTGAAGGAATAGAAGACCAGAACATTTAAATTGCGAAGATGAAATGTAGTAAAATTTTATAGGCTGCGTAATAATTTATTATATTCATTAATATCGAATCTTGTAAGAAATTATCTGTGAAATCTGCCTTTTATTTTTATTTATTTTTTGTGCATAGCAGAATTATAAATGCTCTCTACTATTGGTCAAAATCGTTAATATAATGCTACATTATGACACTACTTGCATAAAATTACCGTAATAATAATTACACCATTAAATTGTTTTCATTGCTAAATGATGTCATGAACTTGATATTATGTTACTATAATATTACGAAAACTGCTTATATATTAATGAAAACTAATTAATCATTCATCTTCATTCCAGAATACATAATTAATAAAGTATTAATAAGCTATTAGGTACAAAATAAATTAGTCTAATTTGATATTAAGTATCCTCTTAAGTAAGATGTTCTCCGCAGGTGGGTACGAAACGTTTGGACACCTTAGCTGCAACAGACTACGGCTTCCAAGCCCCGAATAAACTTTTAGATATAAGTCTGACTTCAGCCGTGAAATCTTCCGCCTACTCTTAATATTAAATAGATACTAACCTGGTATATGTATATGCAGACACTAAAGTTTCTGAAGTATCCTTAATATTTTTATTGTTTATCCAAATAATGAATCTATTGTATTCCTTCTGATAAGTTTCAGGAGTATTTCTCGGTAATATTGACAGTTCAGCCCTTTCAGTTTGAACTAAAATTTGGTGCGTCTTCGCTGACAGAAATAACAATAGACAAACGAACTAATTGTAATAATCTCCAACGATACAATGGCATTATATGGAAATAAAAGAAGGCGTTGACATAAGAGTAATTCATCATAAAATAGACATTAATATTAATTTTATTAATATCCTGTAATTCTGATTAAAAATGGCGCATGAAACTCGTTTACAATGTAATTATATAATTGTATTCGTAAAAATTACAAAATGGTTTCGATCGTTTGTTAACCACTCATGCAATAAAGTGTAATATTATAAACTAATATAATATACTATTAAGAGGCGACAATTTGCTGATAGGCGCGCAGAAAGTGCTACACAATTGAAAGCTCCCACCTTATGCCGCAACAACGTATGCGGAGCAGCGAGGTTTTGGAATTCCTCGTATGCCACAATTTTCCGCCGAATAGCAGAATTTAAGAGAGGGAAAAATGCTTTAAAACTGAGCAACGAAGTTACTGACTGCTCTGATTGGGGGCAGATGAGAGAAAGTAAGATGAAGGGTTAACCCAAGATCTTACGAATTAGTAGCCGAGCGGTTCTAGCATCCCGCACAGACATTTGAGAACGAGGAAATTTTCTTCTCGATAGATGCTACACAATCTTTCCAAGGTCAAACATACGTAGATCAGGGTGAAAGGAAACGCTGGATAGATTTGGCGAGTCTCTCGGCTGTTTTACACATTGTAACAGGTGGTGAGACCAATTTCAATACGAAATTAAGTGGCAGCATGGACTTGGGCCCCATGAAAGAGAAATAAACGAACCAACTACGAAGACTTTGTTCCAAACCTCGTGAGGAATGTTTGGTTAATCTCTTATACGTTATCGCTAATAACATATATACCCTACGATTGCTCTTTACGCGGGTTTTTAGCAAGCCAAGATAACAATAAGCGGACATGGCTGTCTTGCACAGCAGTGCGTTTCGCGATACAAAAGCGGTCAGTAGACTAAGCTGATTGTTCTTAATGCAAGAACAAGAGAAGAGCCGTGCCTAACGATACGTTTGCATTGCTGAATGAGCCGGAAAACTTGTGGCAAGAGACGCATAACAGTAGGACGTTTCCAAGAAAGTCTGGGTCTTCACATATTGACTACTGAAAGTCATTAGAACTAAGTAGTGTTCCATCAGGGTACTCCTGCCATACAAATGTATTACATCATAGACGGGTAAGTAGCGTTAGAACAAACATAGTGTATAACTTTTACAAAAATTATTTTACAGAACCCGGAAAGCAATACAAATGTTATTTGTTAGAAATATGAGTTGTAAAGGGTAAGAGGAATCCTGCTTTTTTTTTTTTTATTGGGGCTAAAAATGTAATTATGAGGTCCAGATTCAAAAGCCGTGTTGATATTTTAGAAGTACCCCAAACCACTAAAGAATTACTTGAATCGATAGTAGTGAGTAATTTATATAGTATAAAGAACGACCATGTAAAAATAAATAAAATGACGCATTTTTACATATTTTGTATACTATAGACGATTCAGATATTCGTTTGTACTGAAATTAAAGGTGCCGTCAAGCTCGTTAACGTGCAAGAACGCATAATCTTAAATATTTAACCCTTATAGGTTAAGTTCCTTTAGATGAATCTTGAATGAAAATTGAGTAACTTAGAAAGGGCATTATTCCTTGCAATGTCGCTTATATTATGTCAGAAAAATCAAATTACATAGACCTATTTTTATATGTTACTTATTACCCAGACTGGTACAAAGTAATTGGCAATTCCAGGGTTAACTGGAGGATAGAATTATACGGCATTTGGAAGGTATACTACGGGTTCGCATTTAAGTTAATATTAAACGAGAAGCTTTTCGATAAATCCTCCCATGCGTAATCTCTTTAGATTTAGAAAACATTTTCCTTATATGGAAACAGGAAATAAATTGTTATTCTAGAAATGATGAGCTAATAACTTTTTCTTATTTTGGATATAAATGCACGGTGAGGACCAATGCGTTACACTATTTTCACTTTAACATCTTTCTTACTGTGATTACCATCCTCATTAAGGCTTATTTTCCATCACTCACCTTTTTGTGAACCCATTATAAACTTTTTGTATCTTGTGCCATTACAGTTAGTAAGTAACAAAATTTCTCGTGTTTGTTGAGAATTACCAGAATGGCCAACATAGCAACGACATTTCCTATTTGTATAAAAGTCTACAATTTTTGCTTGGAGTATCATTACTATACAGAGCGATAGGAGAATTATCGAATTGAGTGTCGGTAATTTATTTGAAATATCTTTTAACTATAATTCATTCTCTGTTTAACTGAGGTGCAATGTCAACAAACGTACAAATGTCGATTTCTCCTCCTTTGTAAATAACAAAAAATATTTGTTGTTTGGGTTATTGATAAATAAAATAATCAATAAATAGCTGCAAGAGGCTTTCTCAAGCAATAATAAGTTTAATTGTGTAAGAAACTGATGATAGTACACTGTGGGTATTGTGGGACTAAAGGGAGGCCTTTATACCCGCCATTCCGCCCCACCATAAACTGCTATTTTAAGGTTCTGCTAGTTTCCTGCGAATTCGATTGTAAGCTAAAATATTTTTAGTTAGGCTAGCTTATGCTATGTTAGGTTAACTTTGGTTCTTTGTAATTCGGGTGGGCAATGTTAAAATAAAATAACATTTTAATTTTACTACCGCTGGTGCATTTCAAAGTCAATCTAATAAAGTTTACGACATTCTACAAAAATATAAAACCCATTTTGGTAAATACTTTTTCTGAATGTATGTCTCTAACATAGCGACGTTTTTTGGAGTGAGAGAATTTTTTTTTTTTTTTTGAATGATTTATTTATGGACGCTCTTTAACAGCTCAGGTCATCAGCGTCCCATTCAACTCAGGGCGTGAAACGGCCGACAAATTTTGCTCAGAGGCCTCTCAGGCTTGAGGTTCTTTTTCGTGCCGTAAATGTACGACACGGGACCCATGGCTTTACTTCCCTTCCGAAGGAAGCCATACTTAGGATTTTTACGCCGCGAAAAAATCCATCGGTCCTGGCCGGGTTCGAACGCGCGATCTTGGGTGTAGGAGGCAAGTATGGTAACCACTACACCACCAGGACCGACGGAATGAGAGATAACTCATTATGACGAGTTTCATTAAAGAATATCAATACTTACTTTTGTGTACATTTTATGTCACCATATCAGAATCCCAATGCTCTCATTTTCTGTTTAAAATATCTTGTATTTATTTTAACCATAAACTATGTTCATAATACAAGAAGTAATTAAACTGATCAACAAATTATTTGGTTGCCATAGTAACTTCTATTAAACAAACGAATACAGCATAGCGATACTAATATATGTTTTCTTTCAGATGAAATGATAAAAATAATAAGATGCCCTTTAAAATGCTATACATAAAGAAATAATTAGCACAACAATGAGCATAAAACTATTGTGTTTTCATTGCATTACGCATTATTTAGGAAACACCGTGCGTAATTACTTTTTAATCAATACCATTCAAATGTTCCGTATAATTAGTTAACTATAAGTAAAAATGTTTTAAACAGTCATTTCTGAAAGAAAAGCAGATGTATTGATGTTCGTAATTATATTTACTTTCAATGAAACTCTCTAAAGAAATTGGTTCAAGATATGTATCCCTCTGAAAGCTTTGAATATTGCATTTACAATCAGTATCAAGCGATATAAACTCGCAGTAAAGCGCGAAACAGTTTCTAAAATGTAAATTACTCCAAGTATTAAGTCTTTGAAATTAATGAGTGGCACTTTTGCAGAGTCTGAGCATTCATTTGGCCAGTTGGTAACTATTATGAATTTAAGCGGAACTGGTTGTGAAAAACGTCTAAAATCCGATATTTTAATGTATGTCTCAATAAAAAGCCTTATTCTTCTTGAGTTTTACACAATTTCAACGGCTTTAAAAGTGTATTTTAAAAATGGCATCGCTACAACCACCTACTATGGTGCCTTAGCAATAAAAACGGGCGTTAAACACTAATTAAAAATGTATTGCTTCTGCTGTTCTCTAAATGTTGTTTTCCATAGCAATCTGACAGGCATTAGTGTGTTATAGAAGGCCGTTTGTAGTCCTGGACTGTGGTAGTTATTTATGTTGGCCATGTGCAGACGGAGAAAATAACTGGTACTCAAAATCCCAACGAGTCATTTAAATTTGCGTTTGAAACCATCTGCTTAATACTGTTTGTGGGATAATGATATTAAACATTATTGTGATGAATGCAGTGATTCAATGAAAAAACCGAGACAGAATAGAACGTGTAGAAAAATTAAGCATCCTCTCGGTTCTGACATTAAAGCAGCGCTGTCCATTGTTGATCACCAAAATTTTGCAAAAACAGAAAAATGAGCACAAGACTTGACAAAAAAAGCCAGGAACATTAGAAGAAAAGATAAAAGGTAGAAGACAAGAATCTCAAAGTAAACTGCAGTATGAAGCTGGAATGTTCTCAATTACAACATTGGCGGGTTAATATTGTCAGCAATTTGTTGAGTTTTTTCCCCCTCCCATAAACTGACTTTTTCACACTTTGGAACACGTGTTTTACAAAGTAATAAAGCTACAGCTTTAATTTTTGAACGCTTCTTGAGAATAACATTCTGGTACCAATTTCATGCATTTCATTCATAACTTATATTTTTCCATGTAGAAACCGTTATGCTTTATATGGCCTTTTTTTTTTTTTTTTTTTTTTTTTTTTTTTTTTTTTTTTTTAAGTATGCATTTGTTAGCTTATAAAGAAAAACTGCGTTTTGAACTCAAAGAATATGAAGATTCGCATCACTTTTGCTTTCCAAATGTTAACAGAAATTCGGAATAACGCCTATAAAGAAAAACTGCGTTTTGAACTCCAAGAATATAAAGATTCGCGTCACTTTTGCTTTTCAAATGTTAACAGAAATTCGGAATAACGTTATAGAAAGAGTACTTTTTTCAATAATGTTTAGCGCCCATTTTTACTCCTAAGGCATCACAGACGGTGGACAATGTTGATACATGAGATGAAATGATATAATGGGAAAGGATTTTTCTTAAAAGAAGGAAGAGTTAGGTTTAAGTTTCGGGTACCTTCCCGGCAATTACCATTTACGAGGATTAATAAAAACCTGAAAAAAATTTGTCAGGGAGGACAGTCTTGGTTGGAATTGAACCTCAGACCTCTCGCTCATGAGCTCGCATCTTAACCATTTCGGCCACCGGTGTCAGTTTTATTGTTGAAAGATGAGGCACCTTTAGAATTGATGAAGAAGCACTCACAATTGTTTGAGATGAGCGAAAAATGTACCAATACAATTGTCCAGCAAAGATTACGCAATGCCATGGTTACTATTTGGGAGTTTTGCATCACCTTTTTAATAGACTTTTATTTCTGTGACTAAAATGAAAATGACAAACGATAGTAATAACAGTTAACGGGCAGCGATATTTTCGAATGTTGCAGATAACACCAATATATGCAAGATGGTGCTCCACCTCATATACACAATACCGCAAAACACTAATAAGTAATATATTTGATGATCATATTATTAGTCGGTCCTGGTAGTCTAGTGGTAACATACTTGCCCTCCTAGACTCAAGATCATGGGTTCATTTCCGGCCCGGGCGTAAAAATCCTAGTGATATGGCTTCTTCGGAATGGAAGTAAAACCTCGAGGTTCTTTTACGTGCTGCAGATTTACGGAATTTCTAGTCTGAAAGAAGAGGCCTCTGAGCAAAATTTATCGTTTCGAACCGTGGATTGAATTGGCGCTGATGATCTGAGATGTTAAAGAGCGTTAGTAAGTAAAATAAACCAATAATCATGTTATTAGTAGATATTTTTGAACAGCTGACGTCCGGCTGGCTCTTGTTTATGAGATTACCCCAAAGAAAGGATACTGCGCAGCTACACCAGCTTCCGCATGTACAAGCAATAGTCCCGGCGATGCTTCTGCACGATGCCTGGGGAGCCGTAGCTCAGTCCTGCGCGCTCAGGCTTCAGTACGTCCAGAACGGACCCCGAAGGTCCTTCTACGATGATACATAAACCCATCCAAACCAATTGTCTGCTCTCTTGGCGGTACGATGAACGGGCGCCTGCAAGCGGTGCCGTAGGCCCTCTCAATCAGCCCTAGGGCAACCAAGCCTGGACCGACCCGGATAAGCTCTAAGCAGTTCCCATATCGGCCCAAAGAGCTGTAGTTCAGCCACTACGTTATCGGAATCTAGTATTGGGTTATTGCTGGGGGCTACATACCGCGCCAATGCGAGAACAGAGTCAAGCAGAGGCTGGCCGAACTAATAATCTCATGCTTTATGAACAGGGAACAGCGATCGTGCTGGTCCCTCATCCAACAGACCCTGCCCCAAAAGGGAGCAGTTGTTGCCGTGCACGGATGAGAGCTGTGAATTTCTTACAAACCTATCCTTATTATCTCTTACGTCACCTACCAAACCTAATCGAAGGTAAAACCGCCAGGTACTGTCGGGCCAACACCCGACTAGATCTGGTCGGCCCGTACTGAGCCTGGAGCATGAGAACTGAAACAATCGATATCGGATAACATTGAAACCATTCCTAGAAATAAATATTAGCTTAGAAGAACGATTACTTCTTACTGAGAACGTGGTGGTCATTTTTAACTTTTATTGTTTATTCTCATACTACTGGGCGAAAAGTTTTATTTTTCCCACTGAGTGTTTTGTCTACGGGCGAGCGCTCCGCTCGTTAGCCGGCCATCCTGGTGTCGCTGATTAGCCGAAAAGTAAAACAATAAAACAAACCAACCATAAAACAATGTACAAACCAATTTAAGAGGCTCATTTCTTACCAAATTATCAAATGAGGTGTTGAAACTGCCCGTCTTAGTTCTCCATACATCTTTTGGCCTCTCTTTAGGAAATACCGCCAAGGACTCATGAGCGGGAGGTCTGGGGTTCGAATCCCACCAGGACCATCATCCCTAACTGAGGTTTTTATTTATATAAATATCAGATAGAAGAGTAGAGAGTCCACAACATTTACGTAATACGTTTTCTAGATTACATGAAAGTACATGATATAGTAAATAGACCCAAACTATGGTATAATTAGGAGAATATAAAATACAACCGCTTAATTAATGCAATAACTGTCCTTCCTTATTAGATCAATCAGAAATCAAAATTAGAATGCAAAATAAAAATAAATCTAATTTAAGACAAAGATGGCGAAAGAAAGTAATTGTCGATATCTTTTGTTTCCGGCCTGACCATGGAAGCATGGGGCTTCACTGTTGTGATGTTCATGCTGTCTATTTACTTGGAGCAGTTCATTTACTTCAGACGTGTTGCATAATACAACATGATGTTCAAAACTGAATACAGAGCACTGGATAATTTTTTAACTGGAGAACTTATATCTCGTGATATTAAATGATGCTCTGACGGTATGTCCTTCGTATTTGACGTGGTCAAAAGTAATTCGTTTGAACAGAGAGCCTTGAAAATGACCCTCGTTAGAGTATGGCAGTGAATATGTTGACACAAGAAAATATGTTCCTTGTCAATGAGTGACAGACATCTGAAGACAAAAGAAATAGCTGCAAGATTGGGATGTTCTAAAACAACTGTACTTCACACCCTTCATAAATATTTGCCTATACATAAGATCAGTATAAGATGATGCCCCGAATTCTTTCAGCAGTTCAAATGCTAATGCGCGTGGAGTAATATAATCGGATTTTTTTTTAACTTTGCCAAGGTAACGACAGACAGTATTGCAAATCGTCACGGGTGAAGCAACCTCTTAGAAAGACCAGGTCACAGGCCTATGAAGATTGGCGACAGCTTTTTGGGACTACAGAGGAATTCTGATGACATACTTCAAAGAAAGGAGTACCATACTGAGCTGCTGCATAGTCATGAAGGAAAAGAGGTGTGGACTGCTGAGTTGAGGATTCCTTTGCTCACCAGCCCACAGACTGCTGTGAACACAGGAGCTGAATCATCCACCGTACAGTCTAGACATTATCCCCAGCGACTTTGACCTGTTCTCAAAATTGAATGGGCGGGGATTCACGAACAACAATGAGTTGAAGAATGCCGTTGTTTTATTGCATTTTGCAGACAAAGCTTCTGATTTTTTACAGGAGGATTGAAAGATTAATGCAGGTATGTGAGAAGTGCATTGAAATAAAGATAAATTACATTAAAAAGTATACTTGTATTTTTATTCTACCACTTGCCTAACATGTTGGTCCGGAAACTAATGGATCACCTCGTACATGGTTTCGATACTTTCTGCAGTAATATGCAGGGCTAAAAAAATATGCATTTTAGAATACTAAGTTTTTGCAATTACACTGTTTATCTTTTTCGTTACCATGGTTATATAAAAGAGCGTGAAATGCTCTCCCAATTGGCCCACGATTCAAATTGCTAGTTTTGGCTGTAACCATTAGGAGACTTTTAGACGTGCCAGTTGTCTCTATAGCAACCAGTTTTTCAGCCGATCGGTTGACAACGCAGCTTAAATAAAAGACATGACAGAGAGTGGATGTGCCAAGGCCATCTGATGACGAAAGACACCAGTGAAGGGTTGCGCTTGGGTCATACCAATGCATATTGTTTTCCATCACTAATCACTGCAGCATACTTTACTAGTGAGTCTAAATGCTGACAGAGGTGGTGCTGTAGTTCCAACATTTTCACAGCGTGTACCACTATTAAGTGAAGATCGTGGTTTTATTAACTTTCAGATTGGTTTCTTGTTCATTAACGTGGAAAATAAAATAAAATAAAATAAAATATCGTTGACTCTAGAATATTGACGATTATTTATTTACTTGGTTTATTTAAGGGCGCTCTCAAACATTTCTGATCATAAGCGTCCCATTCAAATCAGGGCATGCCGAACATTTTGCTCAGAGGCCTGTTCTTTCAGGCTTGAGGTTCTGATTTACTTCCTTTCCGAAGGAAGCCATACTTCAGATTGTCAAGTCCAACAAACTCCATCGACCTTGGCCGGGATTGAACCCGCTATCTTGGGTCTACTAGGCAAGTATGGTTACCACCAGGGCCGATTTGCTATGTTTGTGGAACCTCCAGCTGCAATGAAACGGCGACAAAACTAGCATTTTCATTTTCATTCAGTTTTTATTAACTCGCTTTCTTGTCTGTTCCTGTGGAATTTTGTAATTAATTTTTCATGCCCTTCTAAATGGCATAGAGACTTGAAATTTTGCACATAGATCAGAAATGGATGACAATACAATGTAATAAGGTAATAATCATGGTTCAATGGTTCAAAAATATGGTTCCGCAGTTTTGAAAGTAATGAATGAATAGTGTTTAACACCCGTTTTTGCTACAGGGGCACCACAGGCGAAGGACACTAGTGATACATGAGATGAAATGATATATTGGGAAAGGATTTATTTTTAAGGAAGGAAACGTTCCAGGCCTATGTTTAGGGTACCATCCCGGCATTTGCCATTTATGAGGATTGAGGAAAACCTGAAAAAAGACTTCAGTCAGGGATTCGAACCCAGACTCCCGCTCACGAGTCTGCGATTTTACGACCTCGGCCACCCGTGGCGATTTTGAAAGTAAAGCAGCGCAATATCAAACACAAAGGTTTTAAAAAATGTAAGATTGAATAGTAAGAACACATTTCTGTAGTTTCGTTAATAACGCATAAAAATATAAATTAATAATCTTTATTTAAAAATAAGAACAGTTGCTATGATGATTGTATTATATTTATCAATACAATAAATAAATTATAGTGTAACTTGATTTATATTTAATTTCAACGTTTATTTGAATCTAAAATGATTCGAATTCTTTTTGTTACATTTTGATAACAATTCAGTCGCCATGACAACTATTCAAATAAACAGCGCGATGTCGAACGCGCAAATTCCAAGAAACGCATGGCTCAAGCGCGATCAACTGAGACGATGGAAAACGTTCTTCTCGACTCGCTAATGACACGCAACGACATGCTAAATATTTTGATTACAATACAGCCACCATGGCAACTTTTCAAATAAAAACATCAAATTTAAATCCTCACAATTAAATCCTTACAAATAACATTTAATAAATCTGATTTCTATTACATAAATTCAATTGCGCTAGTGTTAATGTGTAACATACATGTCAATAATGTATTAATAATTTCAACTGTGTAAAAAAAGTAGTGAATGACTATTATATTTAATATAATATGAGTTACATATATTATCAAAGATTTTGACTTCTATATTGAGGATCTGGTACAAATGTATTTAATACTGAAATAAAATTTTTCAAAATTAACTTTGTGTTTCTGTATTTTGTTTTTAATTAAAAAAACAATAATTAATCCACTGTTTCGATATATCAATGTAGTAGATAAAACAATTTTCTATTTTAGATGCGATCAAGAGAAAACAAAATGAACTAAATCTAACAGTTGCTAAATGTTTGTCTTTGTTTAATGGATATGTCTAATACTGATTGCAAAATTACGTGCACACAAGACAAAAAAGTAAAAAATAATTCATCCTAGCCAAATGCAGATTTATAACCTCAAGCAAATTCATGATCTCATAAACTTTTTTAGAAAAAATCTTACAAACGACAAACGTAGAGCGCATGCAATAGGTAAAATTAATAAATGTTAAGGGTATTTGTAGTTTAAATTAATCACACAAAAGGTTCAGACAAACTATTCCATGCGCTCCACGTTTTTTCGTTTGGAAGAATTTTCCTAAAAAAAGTTTGAGATTATGAATTTGCATGAGGTTATAAATCTGCATCTGGCTAGAATGATTATTGAATACTTTTGTGTTCATTTATAATTTAGTTTTTATTTTTTATTTATTTATTTATTTTTTTTTTTTGAATAAGCATAAGACTTTTATTCTGTTAAGAAAATAAAACCGCGACTACTGCGATATCATTGAATCAACCTACAACAGTCTTCTGTTGTTGGTCTTCCTTGTCGATGAGAATCAGTGACGTCTGTGCGGTCTTTTCAATGCCGCTGGGCTCAGCATTTCAGTTAATCCTTACACCGTCAAATTTCAATATGAACGTCTATGCAAGTCTAAATACAAATCCTCCGTAACCTTCACAACCTTCATTACTAGCTAAAGGCTACGTTAATTATCACAGTGTGCAACAGTCAGTCCCTTACTGAGCTTCATGCAAAATCTCGTAGACAGTGTACTGCATATAATGCAAGTACAGCGTATTTCCGTCTATCTGATAACACTTCATTACTTTACAGAATCTCCGGCTCAAACAAACATGTTTCCTTCGTTTGACGGTTTTTTGCCGTTTCCATGGTAATGTGTGCGATGAAGACTTTTTTTTTTTTTTTTTTTTTTTTTTTGAGATTTGTGTAAATAGTAAATGTTTAGTACATCAGCAAGTGACTGATAGCCTTTTTCTTATTTCCATGACAACTTCTAGAAATAGAGTCAGGTTGACATGATCCTCATTAGCTAAACTGCTTGTTCCATCCTCTCCGTCCCCTCTCGTTCCATCAAATGTCGAACTTGTCATTTTGCAGAGACCGGCAGACAATTGTCAAACGTCAACTCCGGTTTACTTGTGTTGAAATGAAATTGAGTGGGATTGCAGAAGGCAGGTCTTCAGGCTCTGTTGCCAAGCGTATAGTATATTATACGAGTTGCATAATTCCAAATCTCGCTAACTGCAAAATTATCGAAAATGAGCGCTTAATGCCATTTTGTTCCACACTTTGTCCCCTACAAGATGTAACGTCATTGATTCTCTGTTAAATTAGGCATGTAGAAATGGAGACTGCGACGAAACTGTCCAAATCAAAATCTCATCTGCTGTAGACTCTGGAGTAATGGAAGATGATGAAAATGAAGCTACAGATGATGATGTTTTGGTTGTTGAAGATGGTTTTGACATAAAGAAACAAATTATATAAATATATAGGGTAATTCTGAAGTCCTGTCTCGGTTTCGGGAATCAACAGAAGAGTAACCATGACATACATATCAGTGGATACAGTATCTCTGCAAATTTCGTACCAGCTGCTCCATATGTCCTCTCTTGTTGACGCGGCGTCAAGTTCTTGGCAAGCACCTCCCAGCATCTGACGGTCCATATCAGCGACTGCATGAATGATCGTCTCTCGCAGCTGTGCTAAATCGTGTAGCAAAGGCGCCGCGAACACACGATCTTTGACATAACCCCATAAGAAAAAAGCACCTGGAGTTAGACCATAGGTGTCTGTAGGAGGGTCATCTCGAGCAGCACGTCCATTCCAACAACGAGAAATGTCAGCATCTACTTACTCAGGGACCTCATTATGAAAATGAGATGAGACTCCGTCTTGGTGACAAATAAAGCTCTGGTTGTCTGCGTGTAATTGTGGCATTAACCACTGTTGAAGCATGCTTGAGTACACCGGACCGGCAACAGTTCTCTCTGCAAAAGAAATGGGCTGTGAACTTTTGACGAAGAAACAGCACAAAACACATTGACCTTAGGGGAATCACGGACGTGTTCCACCACAACATCAAAGTTTTCCTTGCCCCAAATGCATACGTTGTGATGGTTCACTTCGCCGGACTCATGAAACGTGGCCTCGTCAATAAAGTCAGTTTCTCAGCAAAGCCTCTTCTTCTAGCCGCTCTTGAAAATCAACACAGAATTGAAGACGACGATTGTGATCCTCGGGACTCAGTGCCTGCAACAGCTGTATCCGCTATGGTTTCACTTTAAGTCCTTGACGTAAAATACGCCAGACAGTTCGCTCGGAATTTGCAATTCCTGGCAACCTGCCGACTTGCCGACTTTTTAGGGTTCCTGACCAATGCTTCTCGTACACGCTGAACCAAACCAAGGACTTCAGATTCACTCTGTACATTATATAGTATACATAAAAACTTCTGTATTACTTGAAACTTGTCTTTTATTGTTGTTGATTGTAGTTTTCAATAAATACTTCAAAAACGGAACTTGCCAAAATAATTTGCAACAAAAGTATTTCAGTTCACGATATATTTTTCCAAAACTCTCACCAAATACTCATTCCAATATCAAAACACTCCAATTACATTTTTATTCTTCTTTCTTTCCTTAGCTTGGGTTAAATATTTATTTCATTTTCTCATAGAAATACAATTTCAGCTTCTCTGAAAGCACTAACTCAACTGTAACTGAAGAGTTAATATTTTAAGTAAAATAGTTTTTTTCTGGAAAATGTTTGCTTTGTGAGATGATTATTGTTTGAGGGCGCAAAACTGCTACGGTCATTAGCGCCCAAAGTGTGTGCATTGTGAGTTAGTAAGTTTTAGATTGGGGTAACTCATAAAACCTGGCTATTTCCCAACACATGTGACGTTCTACGATATATAACCCTAACGAGCTGACATTACTGATAATCAATTACCTTATTCTTATACTCCAGTGGCTAGAAAAAGTTTGTTAAAATTAAACACCCAATACATCACAATATAACATTTATTATAAAATGTCTGATTGATCGACAAGTTAGTGGTACGAATCAAATGTGCAAATTCTACATGTTGTCCATTTGACTACGGAATGCGAGGGGGAAATGTGGCGCTGATATGTTTGGTGATTGCTGTCTATCTGACAATTTCTTAGCTTTCCTCCACGATTGCCAGGTCGTTACAGACTGAAGACGTAGTGTTTAATAGCCTAAAGTGGCAGAAAATGAGATCGGTTTTATGAGCGCTAAGATTTGTGCAACATCTTGCAAGCTTCTTGATGAACCACCAAGATATATACTGGTAACTGAAAAGTTGCATATGAGATGTGTTTGTTCACGGTGGGTTGCAAGACTGATGATTGCCGAATGAAAGGATATTCACATGCAGTTAAAGATGGTGTTACATTATGGGGGCTTATTTCAAATGTAATTATGAAATTTGGATACATCATTTCGATCCTGATAATAAACGGCAAGTTCTGTGTAGAAATCTCCATCATCACCAACACAAAAATGGTTGCTTCTGCTTGGAAAGTTACGGTCATCTCATTTTTCGGTATTCAAGGAATGGTTTATTAGCATGTGGTACCTCCTACACAGCTGTAACTGGGCTGTACTATAGAGATGTCCTGAAAACTCTGCAAGGACATATCACCCCCCCCCCAAAAAAAAACCACACATTTCGGTGCATAAGCTTAATGCTGCACCATGCACGTCAGCACATGGCATAGGTTGTTGCTGAATATTTCACGAAAAGCAATTTGGAGTGTGTTTCTCATACCTCCTATAGTTCAGATTTAGCTCTAGGTGACATTTTCCTTTATCCAAATTGAAGAAACACCTTCACGGGAAACATTTTCCATCATCAGAAACAGTGGTGAAGGCTGCGGAGGCGATTCTGAAGGACTTGTTCAAAAATAGTTTCCAGCTTGTCTTTGAAGACTGGCAGAAACCTGGAACATTGTCTCCAACGAGGATTAATATGAGATAAATCATAAAAATAATGAGGACGAGTAAATGAATGTTGTAAAAAAAGTATTATAGTTATTGACAGCCCTCGTATTATCTTAAAAGATTAAATTTCCTGTTCCTTTTTGAAACGATCTCGTCAGACCCTCGAGTGATGTTTATTAGGACTATTTCGCAATTAAAATAAGAATTTAAATATAATTCCCCTAAACATGGCTTACAAAATTGTTATAGTTAACCTTTTCAAACCATCTAGTAAGATGTGAATGTCGATTGTCTCTAAAAGTTATATATATGAAATTCGCGCACAGAATGTTAACAATTGTATAAAATGTTATATACTTCTGAATACCTACCTATTTAGAAACCGTGAGACTAAAATAGACGAAAATCGACTATTACAATCGCTACCGTTCAATTTACTAATACCTACTGACAAAAACAAATCAGATATAATACCAGTCTGAACAACGTGTTTATTAAAATTTATGGTTGCTTATGCACATATTGTTACATAATTTACAAAATGATTTCAGATTGCTTCGCTGAATACTCAAAAATAATTGTTTGATTAAATACACATTAAGTTAGTTAAATATAAAATTTTCGTGCTCAGAAATTACAATTGGAGGGGGGGTATTGAATTAGCTACACTGACCAGAGGACAAATGCACTTAGCGCGGTAAAAGGATTTGGTAAACCTTTTCGATAATTTCACTGCGATACCAGGCTGTGATTTGTCAAATTTCAAAATTGTGTTTCGTTTCATTTCATCGGTCGATTTCATGATGGCGTCACATGAGGTATTTCTGAAACGAGAGCTACTATTGATGCATTGCTTTCACCAAATTGAAGTTCAGACAAGTGCCTATCAATGTAGCCAACACAACGATCCAACAGTTATTAGAAATCGTATATCTAGAACAATGTCTATTGACTTGAAGAGAATAAAACTGGATGAAATTACTTGTAGAATTTAATTTTTTTTTACCACTCTACGATCTGGTCTAGACCAAGTAATTTGCGAGATATCGTTCGTTATATGTAATATTCACACTTTCAGACGTTTAGATGATTTTAATGATCATTAGGTACATGTATCTAGCATTTGCTGTGCTATTTAGTGAATTTATCAACAATATGTTGCAGTTACCATCGATGGGAGTAAAATTTGGAGCTCTAGTCACATGAAACTTTTAGAGTTGTCTGTCCCATTTAACTGCTTAGGCTGGAAATGTGCCGCACATGATCGTCATTCTTCTCCTTATTGAGAATGCGCTGAATTTATTTGCGACAAATAGTCTGATACGAGGCGCATTCAAAAAGTTTTGAAAGTGTTACCTTGAAGTCCAAACTAAGAAGTGAATTCGAAAACTTATCCTCATAATCCTTCAAAGTATTCTCCATCTCTCTCCACATACGGTTGTAGACGGTGCAACAACTTGTCAAAAGCATTACAATATGCGGACTGAGATAATGTCAACAGAGCTGAATTTATAGTTTGAGCAAGGTGATGCACTTGTTTAAAAGACTTTCCAGCAATGCAAGATTTCACTCGAGGAAACAACCAGAAGTCGCACGTTGTAAGATCAGGGCTGTAGGGTGGATGATTAAGCCACTGGACTTTGGCGACTTCCAATTCCCTCAAATTTGCAGCAGTTTTGTGAGAGGACGCATTGTCGTGCAAAAGCAACAACCTTAAAGTCCCTGTCTTTGAACGCCGCCTTAGCTCTTCAAATAAAGGGTCCAAAATATGTCATAGTATTCCTCATTCATTGTCCATTCTTCTGACATACATCAACCATTAATGTCCTTCATAGTTGAAGAAAACAATGAGCATTCGCTTCCGAGAACGAAAATCTTGTCCAAGAACAACTGGTCTTGGGCCATTCTCATTTACTCACAAGCAGGTCTGAGCTTTATTTGAAATGATAATAGTAATAGAACCAACTTTCATCACCAGTGCATATATCTGTCAAACGTTTAGAACCATTTGGTGGAAACATGCTCAGCAGTTTTCTTGCACATTCCTTTCTCCTCTTCATCGTTAAGGGAATGTGGAACTCATTTTGCACAGTTTTTTCGCAACTTTGAACACTGACACCCACTTCCATACTTACCATTTCAACATGAATGTAATATGTCGATTTTTCCTTCAAAAGTTCCTCACTCTTTGAATTGTTTCCTCGTTCACTTCCCGAAGCCGGCCAGAGCGAGAGTTGTCTCTCGCCCCTCTTCAAATCGAATCCATCTTGCAATGATATCAAATGAACACACTTGATAACCTTGAACAGCTACCAAGTCCTTGCTCTTTTACCTGCTTATAGCGTGTGAGAATGTAGCATTAAAGTTTTCTTTAGAATTATTCATGAATTTTCACCAGCTATTGACACAGGACTGAACTCAACAGGCTGTACGACAGTGACTATGGAAGTTTAAACTGGTACTTATGTATATTTTGATAGCTTAAGGTTCATTGTTACCAGCTGTGTAGTTACATTTTTGTAGACATTACCATCAACGGATAAGCAGGCTGCAAAATGACTAAGACTAGGAATATTAGACCCACCCAGGATAAACCGCAACATATTGTTGATAATTTCTCTAAAATGTAGTCAAAATATGAACTTTTTTCCCTAACAATCCGGGGAATATATTGTTTTTTGCTCACATTCTTGGAACTCTATATAAATGATCTAAATGTCCAAGCCCTAATATCCAGTAAACTATTTGCCAGAATTGTGCACAAAACCCATTATCTATAAACATTGTTCCATTTGAAATGGTGTAATTTTGTGCTAGAAATACAGTTGTTAATACTTTTTGTAGTCATTGTATACAAAGTACTTTGATGACCGCTTGGTTAAATTCATTTCGGTGAAAGCAGCACCTTTTGTTTCAGAGATATCCGTGGTGGAAATTTTAGTTGATTCACGCTGTATACTTAGGTTTGTTGCATTAACATAGCATCGCTTCGAAGTCCATAAGGTTTTTCGTGCCGGTCATTATTGACGTTAAGGTGGTCTTTCAGGACACATGGTATCATTGCAAACTGTAATCGGATTATTAATTTTTCTTTAGTCTCAGCTCTGCAGCTGGTAAAAAAGAATAAAATAATGTGACAATGATTTTTTTTCGTTCCTTTTGCAATACTTTGCATATCGTTGTCATTTGAATTTAAAGCGTGTCTTAAAACGAGACAAGTTCTTCGTCCTTCATCCCGCTGTTCTCCTTGAAGGTGATGGCTCACGCTCTCTGGCAGGATCTGGGGATGTGATATCATCATGTTTAAACGTGTTACATTTGATCTCAAGTGTCGGAGTTATGGCAATTTTGCATAATAATTTCTTGATTTTAAATCCCAAAAGTTTTGGTTTTAAACTTCTCCTACAATATGTAAATGAACGTTTATTTTGTTTAAATTAAATTTATGTTAATAAATGACTATTCAGATTTAAGTTTTGAAATGATGGCTCTATATATTTTCTGGTGCACATTATTTTATAAAGTTAGTAAAGATAGTGAAAAAAATATGTAGCCTTTTCGATATAAAGAAGCAACTTTTCCAGGATTGTGATGACTAATACAGAGTTAAGTACAACTTGCTTAAGCTTACTGTATAAGCAGTCCACACCTGTGTGTGGAGTTGCCGAAAAGAATAATCACGTCTTTGGAATATATCACCGCAAATGAAGGAACGGAAGGAAATCTTAAAAGTTCCCACCGGAAGTTGTAGTGTTTCCGTTAGGTGAGATGCAGGCCTCTCTGTGCACACGTGGCCGGGAGAAGTGTGCGGTTAGTTAGGGGAAGTGATTGTAAAAATCTGTGGCTTAGTTTTCTATGAAGAATATTTACTTTGTTTAATGTGTTGATACACTATTATCCAGCGTGATTTATGTAGAACTAACATATTTCTTTATTTCAAAACAATTTATGCTATGCACAACTCAAATGTACTCAAATGTAGAGTATCTTTAGGATGCTGTTAACCTCTATAGAAAATGTTGAAAATGTCCTCCCTCCTGCATAAGGCATAACTCAACACGTTGACCGCTCGTTGGAGGACTATGTTGTAATACCATTAATCTCCTGTGTAATGTTTGCTTCAAATCGCCCAAAGTCTGGGAGTGTGTGGCGTAAACTCTGTCTGTTAAGTGACTCTATAGGAAGAAGTCTGGTGTTGTCAAATCAGGAGATCCGGTAGCCACAAGTTCTTGGAAATTATCCGGTCGTCAAAGAAACTTTCAATTAGCCCCATGGTATGTAGCACCATCTTATTGAAAATATCCATGACCCAGCTCTACATCGTCAAACTGCTCGACAAACTCCTTGAAAACCCGACGGTACTCTGCAGTATCCACAGTGGGTTAAAAATAAATAAATAAACAACAACAACAACAACAACAATAATAATAATAATAATAATAATAATAATAATAATAATTGGTCCACTATTCTCTACATGGATATTGCTCATCAAACCCTGACTTTAACAGGGTGCACAGGTGCTTCATGAATGACGTGTGTTTTAGACGGCCCAATAGCGTGAGTTCTGAGTTCATAACCGCGAAAATAGAACCATGCTTCATATATCTGTTTAGAGTATTTGTGTTATAAAAAAACGGAATAAATATTTAAAACAATGGTGAAAATTGGCAAATTAAACCTAAAATTTGCACAAGTAATACTAATAATCTAAACAAATTGCGTACAAAATCTAAAATGTAGGTTTCCCATTCAGAATTTATAAAATGTATAAGATTAATTAGAACAGCATATCAGTATGGAATAAAACTGTAAAAACATAAATGTGCTTGAGTAGAAAGCACTACAAACATTTTTAAAACATGTTAAACGCAAGAGATTTAAGTTAAGTAGGTGAAATAAATACAGATATCGGTTAGACCTGAGATTAAGGCATTTATCTTTTGTAATGTATTTTCAGTACTCATAATGAACGCGATAGTAGACAGAATTCCGATTATCTCCTGTGTTGTAGCGAATTCCGAAGGAATGTAGCTGTGCGGTTGTAATGAAACGATTTTTGAAAAAAATCTTCAAATCTCCATCTATCCTACCTACTAGGCACCGAAAATGACAATGTGCGCGTGCGTGCGTGTCCGTTAACGCTCTAGCGGTCGGAACCCCCCCCCCTCAAAGAGACAAGGCATATAACCATCAATTAACAAATGATTCATCGAGTTCGCTAACTAGCAAAATTGGAAACCATTAGGGGTGGGGCTTGACGTAAAGCAGGTTTTTTTTTAAAAAAAAATCGCTTTAGCGGCTGAAAATTTTTATTATTTTTTTAATGAAATTCGGTATATTTCATGAACATAAAAATAGTTTCTGAAAATCAAGGTACTCGAGCCAAAAGTAGTGGGGATATATGTACCTGAAAATCGAGTGGGTTTAAAACGAAATTTAAAAATAACTCTAGCGACCACAATTAAAAAAAAAAAAAAAAAATTAAAGGAAATTCATTGTATGTAATTGAAATAAAATAAGAAAAAATAGTCTCTGAAAATCAGTGAAATCAAATTATTAGGAATGGGAATGAATAGTGTTTAACGCCCGTTTATACTAACGAGACACCACAGGCGATGGACTGATGATACGTGAGATGAAATGATATATTGGGAAAGGATTTATTTTTAAGGAAGTAATCGTTCCAGGCCTAAGTTTAGGGTACCTCCCCGGCATTTGCCATTTATGAGGACTGAGGAAAACCTGGAAAAAAACGTCAGTCGGGGAGGACATACTGTAGTGCTTTTGTTCATAATATTATTTATAATGCTGGTTCTACAAAATTGAAGGTGGGTGATAGTGCCATGCAGAGTGCTGTAATCGTGTCAGCATTTCTCTTTAAGAGTCCAAATTCTTTCTCATAAACATCCTGGCGGGATTCGAACCCCAGACCTCCCGCTCACTAGTCCGCGCCCTAACGACCTCGGCTACCC
This sequence comes from Metallyticus violacea, assembly GCA_030762175.1. Lineage (NCBI taxonomy): Eukaryota > Metazoa > Arthropoda > Insecta > Mantodea > Metallyticidae > Metallyticus > Metallyticus violacea. The sequence continues at coordinate 14,536,255 of CM060840.1, read as the reverse complement.
ATGGCGGCTTAGGAATGGGGATTTATATGATACCCAACATTTAAAAATCGCTCTAGCGTCACCGATATTTGCTTTTTCGCAACGAAACTCGACATATACCATTAAAATAAAATATAAATGCTTGCTGAAAATTTAGGAAATGGGGCAATTAAAAGTGGGGGTTTACCTGAAACCCAAAATTTAAAAATCGCTTCAACGGCACTAATATTTGCCGTTTCTCAACGATGTATACATTTAAATAAAATAATGAAAATAGTTTTTGAAAATTACGTAAATCGGGCCATTAGGAATGGGAGTATATGTGAAAACCCAAATTTAAAGAGTTAAAGCGAAATTTGAGAATTGCCGCAGTGTTTGTTTTTCTCAAAGAATCTCGTTATAGGCTATTGAAATAAAATATGAATAATAGTTTCTAATAATCAGTGAAATTAAAGGATTAGAAGTGGGGGGGGGGTTTACCCAAAATTTACCTAAATTTTAAAAACAACTCTAGCGGCACCATTATTTGTTTCTTCGCATCGAAACTCGGTATATACCATTATATAACACAAGAGAAATAGGTCCTGAAAATCAGGGAAATCGGACCCTTAGAAATGGAGGTTTCATTGAAACCAAACATTTAAAAATAGCTCTAGCGGTACAAATATTTGTTTCTTCATAACAATATTCGGTATATACCATTTAAATAAAACAAGAGGGAAAACCAGACCATTAAGAGTAGAGGTATACTCGAAAACCAAACTTTTAATAACGCTCTAGTGTTTAATTTTCTCTTTATTGTTTTAAAATAAAAGGACAAATTAACTCAGCATATAAACTGTATTTATAACGTTGCATATGTTTATATTTAACAAAAGTATCGTCGTGAAGATAGCACCTGTGAAATATTAATCTAATATGTGTGTGAGAATTATATTTGTATGTAAGAGCGCTCTGTAATAATCTTCAGAAAACATTTACGTTACGTGTTTTTAATACAATAACATTTAAATTAAAGTTCAAAGCCACTGAAAATCTATGTGACTTTCGATTGTTTTTCTTTTCTTAGTACATTGTAATTGTTTTTAAATAGTAACATGTTTTTTGTTTTATTGAAACATATGGGCATCATCTTCTTAAATGCACAATGTAACTCGAAACTTTCTGTTATTTTTCTCTATTTTAGTGAATGTAAAGATGATATCAAGGGTTCAGTTCATAAATATGGTTACATTTAAAAATGTTTAAAAATACGCACACATTTAATTTTGTATTATCAGTGGTCATAAATTTAATTAATAGTATACCATTAATTTTTTTGTGATTTAATCTCAACAATAATAATAATAATAATTTAATAAATATTAAAATACAGATTACAAGAATTCTAATTTTGTTCCCTAATACCACATAGTAATGACACAGCTTATTTCATTTCATTAGTAAGGCCTAATTTGGATTTTATATGCTCCTGCGTGACGGACTTTTTACATTATGCAAATGCGCTGCTTGTTATCGAGTTAAGGCGAAAGAAACTGCCGAGAAATGTAGTGCCTACTTGCTTATTTGGTTCCCATGCTGTCCGTTGCAACACTAAACTCAACTATATGAAGATTAACGACTGACTTGTATTTATCATTGTGTTAACCACAAGATTGTGTAAATATTAAAATCAAATCAAGTGGATTATAATTAAAAAAACAATTATTTTTTGAAGGCATGATAATGGACATTATAAGAATATTTAATATGTTGAAACACGCTTCATAAATGGAGAAAAAATTAATTACACATCAACAGTCTCCAAAACTTCGCTCAGAAAGGTTACTTGCCAGACTGGCTTTCTCCACTACGCGGCATTTCACTCTTTATCTGGTAACATCGCTTTGCAGTGCTAATACTGAAAGAAAAGGTGCTAAAGACGGAAGCTGTGAATGTATATTTGAATATTTTTCAGACTCGTTTATGAACAAATGAAGAGTTTTTACAAAGTAAACGGACTGCACATTAACAATTTACCTTAATGTAACGGTCATAACTAAACTACCCATGTTTCTTTCCTGCGACAGATTTGTTAATTTATGATTGCCCAGACCAATGCGCGGTAAAATCTAACCCACAGAGTGAACATGCGCCCTGTTAAAAACCGTACGTATATACAGTGGTAGATTAATAAATAAGTCAAATTGATGTCGGCTACTACATGATGAAAGCTATCCCCACTAGATAACTAATGTCCGGGGGCAATTGGTAACATTCAATCGATATTTACAATTGGAAATACCAGTTATGGTGGTAAACTCTGTGTGAGTTTACAACCCTCAAGGAGCAGTTGGCAAAGGTATGGAATCAAAGAATGTTCACAAAGAAATGCTTCTCATCTACGGTCAAATTGTTTTCAATTGAGTGCAGAAGTTCTCTGATGGGCGGACACGTATTGAAGATAGAACACTGTATTGGCCGGCCAACGGAGATTGCTATAGAATCACATATGCAATGAGTTGATACTTAACCCAAACGACAGAAGGATAATTATAGACACTTTAGCCATTGCTCTTGGTTGTTAAAATGACATAATGCATGGCAGGTTAAATTTTCACAAAATCTGTGCACGATGACATTATACAAAGAATGGGTCTGGCATTACAACACATCACATTCTCTACCACGAAGGAAAGGACATGCTAGCCCAATTGCCACAGGTGAATCTTGCTTTCACCATTACCATCAGAAATATTTGCCTGCGAGGAAAATAAATAAATAAAGTGGTTCTCACCCTTATCCATACACCCAGTGCTGCTTGGGAACCAAGTAACGCTCCTTTCACGGCCGGCAACTGAGAAAACCGAGCCCAACTCCAGTCAACTAATGTACGTAGAAAATTACCACGCTCTTGGCAGCCTTGTGGCTCAGTTGGTTAGAGCGAGCGTCGTGCTACCAACGGGAAGGTAGTGGGTGCGCTACCCCCCCTGGGCCAACTTTTTTTCATTTTAATTCTCATTAATTGCTTTCACATTTTTACTATAATAAGGTTTATCTTTTTAGAGAGGATAATGCATAGAAAAGTACTATTAACGCATGTTACAAATTTTGGTTGAATTGCGGCTATTTTATTAGTTCACTTGATCTTTATTTATACACATTTTTTATATTTTTAGGAAATCGCATTGTAAGAGAACTAAGCAAGGAAGGAATTTACCAAAAGCCTTAAAAACAAGGAATAAAGATGCTAACTATTCTTTTGAAACAAAAGACCAATGTCAAACGTCAAACTTTAATTGCATTACCGATACGGGTAGCCGAGGTGTTAAGACACAACCTGGTGAGCGGGAGAGGTTCAATCCCCGCCAGGACCTTCTCCTTGACTCTTTTTTTTTTTTTCCTACCAGGGTTTCCTCAGTCCTCGTAAATGGCAAATGTAGAGAAGGTACACTAAAACTGGAAAAAAAAAAACCTTTCCCGATCAATAATTTCATCTCATATATCATCAATGCCCATTACCTGTGATGCTGCAGTAGTAAAAACAGGCGATAAACACTATTAAAATTGAATAAATTATACTAATTAATTCGACAACAAATTGAACGCTAAGCGTGGCTAGAACTTTGACGAATTTGAAATAAAAGCTATTAATTGAAGTATCCGAAGAGAAATATGTAACTGAAAATTAAAGAACTGATGGCGCTAACATATAAGTACTAAGCTAAAGATTTAAAATTGGAAATGCAATTCTTTTCCGGTTCTCCCTCAGAAATTAAGTGCGAATGCTCTCCAAGTAGATTTAATCCATATTTTTTTTAAAAAAAAATTCTACATATGTATAGTAGACACATCAGACACATCAAAGATATATTTGTCCATTTTTTCGTCAAATAAGTTATCGAAAGGATATCTGTTTCATATTCTGTATCTAACGTTGCGGAGAAACTTATCTAACAGATAAAGTTATGAAATAGAAATCTTACTTTTCGTAAAGTTACCTATCTGGTGTTTCAGAAACCGGGCCTATAAAATAAACGCCCGAGTGCAATCCAGAAACTCAATTTTCTGCCACCTCTGGACGGTTGAAATTAATGCTGATATATAGCCGTACGCAATCGTCGTCTCAAAATTAACTATTACGCTGGAATAATTGACAGATTTATAATAAAGTATTTAAATTCATATTATTTTTAAGAAAAATACAAGATACATTTAGTAGGAATGACATAATCTGCTCCGTACTTAAAAAAATAGAGAAATTTGTAACTAAGACGGGAGACATAACCTAATTCAAGATATGATGACTTATGGGCAAACAGCTGTTCCTCCATCTTGCTCTTATATGACGTCGCTTGTAACTTTTTGTTGTACATTCTTTCGTGGAACAGAAGGTTTACAAGTCCATACTTTACAAGGACTTGTGCTAATATACTTGTAATGTATTACACCATACTCTAGTGGAATAAGTCCCTGGTGGTAGTTGATTCCGTTCTCAGCGTGTATCTTCGAGAGATGGTGCTAGACGTCGGTATACCGGTATGAAATGTTTCTTGTTCAGCCTCTTCGTTACTCAGTATTTTGAAGGGAGGAATCCTTATAAACACTTCGTGTTCGCCTCCATCAGAGGTATCTGAGAACGGTTTCTGGATATCCTATACAATACCAAGACATTGGTTTGCACTGCGATTGCACAGAGGAGTTGCAATAGTAGATTATTATTATACAATTTTAATGTTAAAATTACGAAATGCATTCAAGGAGAAAACACAGAAGGTCTAGACAAACTGTGATCTTGCTTTAGGACGATGATTCACGTCACAAGTCTTGTATTGCGATTCGGGGGTCACTACGAAAGTTTTGAGAACGCCAAATACGGAGTGGGTAGACGTAACTCTTTCCCAAGTACTCTCCACCACACTCTATACAGTTTCTCATCCTCAAAAAACCACTTACCAAAGCACTCCTTGCCACTCGTTTTCCTCAAGGGTGAAACGTTCATTTTCATGTGCAGCCACAACCACTTAAGGTCTGGAAAATTACTTACCTCACTGTAATATTTACCACTGGGAATAGAAAATAAACGTGGAGCCAGGTCAGACTTTAGGGAGAATGAGTCATGAGTCTGACCTCTGTTACTCCAGGAACTGGATGCCGTGGAGTGGAAGGTATTGTCATGTGAAGCAGGACCCCCCCCCCTCAGTCCTGTCCTTGGACGGCTTTCTCGGAGCTTGTGGAAAACTTTTGGCGGGAAGACTGTGGTGTATCACTGGGCAGTAACCTTCCCTTGCTCCTCCAGAGAAATTGTGGTCACATGACCACTTTTTAAAAAGTGGCCACCATTTTCTTCCCAACACTTCGTCCCCTCTTCACATTCGCTGGTGGGTCATCGTCTGGAAAGATTCCAACTGCCGACTGTCGTTTGATCATCAGGTCAGCATTGAACTCCCTTCGCCGAATCTCTGCAGTATTTCTTCACATCATTCGACGTGGCCGCGCTTTTGTGCCTCTTGTCAAATTGTGAGGTACAAGGTGGGGAAGTCTTCCTGATACGAAAATGATCATGCAGGATTTTTCCACATTTTTCGTACTATTTCTTCCACAGCGACAATATCACTCACTGCCGTTGCAGTAAAGTTCGGCCCCTTTTAAATTCCGGAAACTATCGGGAAACTATTGCGTTAATTGGAGCAAGGTCCCCAAAATCCTGTTGCGAGTACTCAAAGCTTTGGTTCCTCAAATCATAAAGAATTTTGGCATGAAGATGCTCTTCTCTCTCCGGCTCCATCGTAACGCCTGGCTGCCTGTGCACGGCAGGGGCTGTTTACTCTTTTAACACTAGAATGCGGTACAACTGGCACCGTTTGACTCGTATGGGACAACCACATGCCAAATTCATTTTTAAGTGATCAACATTCACTTTTACGCATCTCAAAACTTTCGTAGAGACTTTCGTATAAAAGAATCCTACTCTTGGAACACCCTACTTGCTCTAGCTCCAGGGATTTTAGGCTGTTTCAAAACTGAAATGTTCCAAAGATTATGAAGTCATGAAAACTCTAAACCAGTGGTTTGTAGAGGTTGCACGTTTCTTTATTCAGAACATCAGTCCTCCAGGAAAATATGCTGAAAAGTAAGGTAAAAGTAAAACATTTAAATCCACTAGAAATAGGTAGACATGGAGGGTATGATAATTCCTTACATTATTTTTAAGTATCTCAAATGTTGTGTCCATTATTTTAAATTTACTACAAATATTTTAATATTCATGGCCTCTGGGTTTCATATTTGCAATTCTTTATTCACTTTCGAGGAAACACAAACCGAACATTCAGTTCAGCTTGTTTTGTCAAGGAAACGTGATATAGCAAAGCACATTCACCTGTTTTCTCGTTTGGTTAGGAACGATATGTCATGCTATTAAAAGAACCTATGCGGGCATCCTCGGGTAGCCATGGTGTCTGAAAGATTCTGTCACGCTTCATCGCTACACGATTCAGGATTCCTACCTGCTGCCAGGCGTCCTTCGTTTTTTTTTTTTTTTTCTTTTCTTTTCTTTTCCCAATTAGTTGTTATCATCGACACTTGCCCAAGGCAGCACGTTCATATCCTATCACGCCAGTCTGTGGAGCCTATAAGGAGTTTAGCCAATTCTAAAAGAGTAGTCTAATTCTAGGATAATGATTTCGTCAGAAATTACAAATATTGTGTACATTTGATGAAATACTCACTCTCATATTTACACGTTTTAACTCTGGCGAAGAGTTAAATTTGTCGTGATGGCCCTGTTCCATGGCCAGCGGGATCATCAGATCTTACACCCATGAACTTTTTCTTCTGGGGTCACTTGAGCCTAACTTACGTGACTCCTGTCGAAACTAATATGGACCTGGTTGCTAGGATTGTAGCAGGCGCTGATGATTCTCCTGGGATGCTAGAGCAGGTGCGACAGTCCATTAGGCGTCGCTGTGAAGTTTGTCCTCACCATGTAGGTGTACGTTTTGAACATTCACTTTAAACAGTGTAATTTGGGGATTTACGTGTCTTTTTTTTTTTTTTTTTTTTTTTTTTTTTTAATATTTGCTCATCTATCCTTAAGAATAAATAATTTCATGTCAGGAGGTGATGAGTATTGATTAATTTCTTGTGAATTGTAATATAAACGCGCTCTACAACAGCCAGGTGTTGTGTTTTATTTGAAACCAATCATATTACAAGTAAGCAGGTACAAAGGTGGTTGAGTTATTACAAAACGAAAACAATGAAATTACTTGTAATGAACTACCTGGGGCCACGGGTTCCATATATCAAAACACTCAGAAAAAATGCCTGAACAACTTGTGAAAGTCTGTCGGCAGAATCGGATTCAACCTGTGTAAATTAACCCCAATATACTTGGTGGTTAAACTAGAAGCCTGGATTTTAATACTGTATTATTACCAGCCTTAAGGAATTAATGTCCTAACAGGGAAACCTTGGAGATGTCTCCGGGTGTACATGACGTCACATGAGAGAGGTTCATGGAGAATGACACAGTAGCACAGTTGGTAGAGCGTCAGCAGAAGGCTGAAGATCCGTGGCTCAAATCCCATCCATGCTCGCAATTATTTTAAATCTGATTATTTATTTCCATATCATTTAAAAGTTTACAAAATAAAAATTGATAACCTTTTTAAGTACCGTCTTACACAGCATAAGCTACTCAAGTGGAGGTTAATAACACTAGAAAGTAACGCAAAAACTATTCCAGCGACAGAATATAAATTCGCAATCACGTATAGCGCGACTTTTATTTATTTATTAGTACTGTAATATTCTAATTATTAATATATTGTAACATTTTAATGTATATAAATGGGAAAAAAATTAAATCTTGTTTATTCTTTTAATTTGGACGTGTTAAAATTGTTTTTAATAATAATTAACCGTTTTTATGTTTTAGTTAGATGGTTTTCACATTTCTTCACACTTTTACCCTCTCTGCTAATAACTCAGCACCAGTGTGTCTTGAAAACAACAATTATTTTGCTGAAAGCTGGTTAAATGTAATAGAAAAGTTTCGAAATAGCCGATAATTGTTTAAGTGAAATAAAAAAGGATTTAATGTACTGGATGTCCTTCGATAAGTAATTAGCTATTTTTCTAGCGAGTGTGTTAACGAGCTTGAGAAACAAACAGATTGATGTCTCTTACATGAGGTAGGTAGGTTCTTGCTTCACTTGCTCCCGCACGGTTACAGATTTGGCTCACATGATGTACGTTGTATTAGCGGGGTGCCGATAAGAAGGAAGTTTTGAGTATAGCACGTCAAGGACAGAAACAAGCCTCCAACTGTACTTAACACCACTCGTTTTCTACTGTAGATTGGAACCGAGCACCGTCAACCTTTTTAGTAATATTTAATTAATACTAGAAATGATCATTACTGAAAACAAAGATGGTTATGTCGAGTCAAATCTGTAAAGCTTAGCGTTATCGAATGATGGTCTTATCAGTGAGGGAAACATTTATTGCGTCACTCTTTAACTCTTTAATATTTCGAATCGTTGAATTCTTTGATCGTTTTATTTCCGTTATATGCTTCCATAAATGTTCCATTATTATTGTACATTTTATTTTTTTTAATATACATGTTTATTAAAAAAATAGAAACAAAATACTGGCAAAAAGTAAAGTTAGATACATTTTCAGGAATAAATTTGCTTATTTATTATTTTAAAATATGTAATATATAATGTAATATAAACGCACATTATGAAACATAAATTTCAACTTTTGTAAAACCCAGTTGTCTAATCAACTGCTTTGTTTTCGTTAGTACTTTGTTGGTCCACCACGTGATGGAATCATTGCCTGGGCAATGAGAAAATCAAATCGTTAATGTATACCTGAGTCAGCTCATGAAACCACACACACGCGCGACAATTGTCTCCTGCAGTTCTCTTTTATTGCTTGGCTTGTTTTTTGCAATAGCATTCCCCATAATCTTCCAGCAGTTCCCAGTCGGATTCAGGTCCGGACTATTTACAGGCCAGTCTAGTGCCTTCACTCTATTTTTGCTATGGAATGTTTGAATGACTGATAATTGCATCAACACTACCTATATTCCAATTCAATACAAATATTTCAAATAATTACCTCCAAATCCCTGTGATAGATAACAGAGTCACCCTGAAAAATGCAGCTTGAAGGATCACCAAAAATGGTCTCGTACTGTGGGCATCAATTTGTTTTCAAGGATGCCTTAGCAACCTCTGCATTAACAGTGTCACTTAGGAAGTCCATATGGCGGAAAATATACCCCCAGATCATCTGACCTTGTGGAGGCTTCGCTGTTTTGTTATGCATGAAGGTAACAATTCTTCACTTCTGAGACTTCTGAGCCTGCAGGTTAAATTTAGACTCATCTGAAAGAATTACCCTATTCCATGCTGCATGCTCTTTTGCCCACTGTAGTCGCTTCAGTCTCATTGTTTTAGTCAGCAACGGTTTCTTTGTGTGTCGACAGGCAGGAAGTTCAACTTCTGATAGTTCTACTGGTCACTGAGACGTCACATATGCCTCTCTACTGTCGCTTTGTGTGTGTGTAACGCCCCTTTTAACTACTGAAGCACCACAGGCGGTGGACTGACGATACATGAAATGAAATGATAACTTTGGAAAGGATTTTTTTAAAGGAAGTAAACGTTTATGGTACCTCCCCAGCATTTGCCATTTATTAGGACCGAAAAAAACTCAGAAAGGGAATCGAACCCCAGACTTCCCACTTACGAGCTATTGCCTTAACAACCTCGGCCAACCGTGGAGGTCGCTTCATTTCTGAGGATGATGGCCAACTATCATTGAGACAAATTCTTTTTAGTGTCCTGTTCTATTTTGGAGTAGATGTCCCTTTTCTCCATCATCCAGTCAACGTTTCCTTTCTCTCTGTATTTCTTTAGTACTCTTGAAGTGGCGAACTGATGAAAACCAGTTCTGGAGGCTATGTCTCTAGTGCTTGAACTAACTTAGGAATAACAAGAAACACACTGTTCTGCCTCAGTGTTAATTCTACTTCTTTGCCCATCTTGTCTCCACAATGTCTCAACTAGAAGCGAGTCTACGCTGTATTACAGCAATGAAACTGACAACAAATAGTGTTGTATTCTTAGTAAAAATGCACATGGAAGTCCAAAAATGGATACAAGAATACACCAGGAAAAGGTGAACAACATTCGATGCCTAAGTTTTAAATGAATCATTGTCAAAGTCACAATTACGAATGCGAAGGGAGGTAATGCAATACATTTTTCCATCACTATAAGTCAAAATAGTAGTAATGTGTCTTTATTGCTCATTGTTTACAAAAATATTTGTGCAGTTACTTTCGTATCCCTCACGCTCATGTACACACATTCAGACTCAAAGAGCTGTCTACTCCACACACTTTGCATGGAAAAGAACCAAGCTTTGGCCAGTGCAAACAGATCCAACATGCTAACCTATCCCTATTCCATTTGCCAAACTTAGCTCCCAGTATAGTCAACCTCCATTAGAATGCATCGCCGGTTTTCTCTGTCTCCACAAAAAGCACATATTATTTGCCCTTCCATCCAACCGATATATTTTTAGAACTCATGGAATATATGTATAGGTTGTCCTTGAAGAACGTAATTTTTATTTTAATAATAAATCACTCCATTTATTTGAAAATATTATGTCAATATGAAGCACAAACATTGCCATTAAACATGAAACAAAACAAAACAAAATATATATTAAAAAACAGGCACATGTTCTCCACGACTTCGTTGGCACACCTTGACTCTGTTGGCAAAAGTTTCAATGACTTTAGAGCAAAGTTCCGGCACATTAATTCCTGCCTTGAGTTGAGGGATGGCTCGTGGATTGTCCACATAAATACAAGATACCTCCACAAAAACTAGTCACATGGTGCGTCAAAGATTAAGATATCGGTCACCTATCTTGATCACCGGTGCGAGAGAGGTGTTCGGCGCTGCAAATGGTCCATGAGCTTCAGCTCTTGCGTTAGTTCAGTCAAAAACAAACAAAAAATAAAAAAAGGGTATTTTGTTAAAATTCGCTGCAAACTGCTTTTCGGAATGGTTAATTGTTGAGAACGGCAAGCGAATCGACTTCATTGGGCTCTTCCACGGATGGCCGAGGTCGTTAAGACGCGAATTCGTAAGCGGGAGGCCTGGGGTTTGAGTCCCGCCAGGACCGTTCCCCCGACTGAGATTTTTTCCAGGTTTTCCTCAGTCCTCATTAATGGAAAATACAGAGGAGGTACCCTAAACTTAGGCCTGGAACGTTTCCTTCCCTAAAAAAAATGCTTTCCCAATATATCATTTCATTTCATGTATCATCAATGGTGCCTCAGTAGTAAAAACGGGCGTTAAAATACCATTAAGGGGGGGGGGGGTTCGTAGCAATGCTGTGTTTAACAAGGGCAAATTCTCTACCAATCAACCAGAACGTCCAGGCGATCTGATGTTCTCTGTCGATGCTATCTTCAAATTTCCTTACCAGTCTCTACACTGTCGACACGTTAGGGACATTTCATCTACCAAACAGTACACGAAATCTTCGAACGGTCTCTGCATAACATTCACCGTACTTAAAATGCACTTTCAGAATCTGGGCGCGTTCATCCTTCGTGTATTGTTCCATTTTAGCTGATAACAATACACACAAATGACAATCGTTAATCTCAACACAAACAAGTAACAATCTGTTAAATTTCAGGTTCAGCAACCTAATAAACCGACAAGGCGTTCAATTTAAAAAGTACGCTCATTATATATCTCTATCCTATTTGATTTTGAATTCGTTGCCCAAATTAAGTGATGTTTTCTCCTTGCACTATGTCTGTATATTCTTTTGGTTTACATCACTAAGTCTTTTTTGTATTTTCCTATAAACATAATTATCGTTCTTTGCTCCATTCTCTCACTCCTATCCCATCTCAATGCTGTCTTTTAATTTTCGCTGCCCAATATCTTTGATTCCAATCACTAATCTGATGTTTGCCTTATAGTTGTGCGATCCCCTTTTATTATTCCCAACCGGTACTTAAATAGTCTAATTTTGCTTTGAATAGTGTCTTCATAGCGCCCAAATTTCCTTAAAACTCCACTGTTGGCTACTCCTAGAACTCGCTTTAGAAACTCGTTTTGGACTTTGATCAGCCGGTCCACTTTCTCTCAGCCCCAGACCCCAGAGCTACAGAACATGACAGAAATTATCACGTTGCTATTCAGTTTTTCCATATAGTTATAGGAATTCAGGCATCCGTGACACAGTATGCAAAACCTGGCATTCGCCTTCGGGTTCTGTATCATGCCTTGTCTATGTTCTTAATCAACTTCCATTCGTACTAAGAGTGTAGTAAAAACAAGGCGTTAAACACAGTGTTAAAAATACTAAGAGTGAAAGCATTTTACACTCTTTATTTCAGTGTCCTGGTATTTTCATTTCTCACTCTTACTGTAAACTGGACCATAAGATATATGTTATGACAACTATGTCAGACACTTATAAATGAAGAAATGCTACTTGCAAAATTCTTCTTTTGCTCGGCTTTGGCCACCCTTAACTTAGAGCAATGAATATGGATAAATCAGCTGATACATGGCCAACTTTTATTAAGAATACTTTTAATATTAGAGATGGTCATGACTTACAACAAAGAATGTGGATAAATCAGCTGATATCTGACCAGATTTTATTAAGTATATTTTCAATACTAGAGGTGGTCATGAACAATGAATGTGGATAAATCAGTTGATAAATGTCCACTCTTATTAGCAGTTCTATAATGCTACAAGTGGCCACGATTAAAACAATGTCTCTCGTTGAAGCGCAGGTAACCCACAAAGAAATCCCACACAAAATTGACCGTGCATTAAAAACAATAATCTTGCAATCCAAGTGCACGCTGAGAAAAGAGAGTGACGTTAGAGGGCCAAGAAAAGATGAAGAAACACGTGGCAAGATAGAGAGAAGCAAAAGAAGATTGCCCAACATAGCCAAAACATATAATTCTTACTAATAGTTTTCTTTCTTTCCTCAACCAATCTTTCAAGGACGTCTGCTTACCAGTAAATTGCAGGGTACCCGGCTAAAGGTATCTTACCTCACGATATCTCGCAAGAAGCAACATGTACAGACAATCTGGGTTTCGTGAGCTCGTTTTGAATAGTGATCAGCTAAGGTAGACTGCGGCAATATGATGACAGTCACAAAGTTCCCGGATATGTGCCAGATATTTGTGATGATTTGAAACGTACCATTATTATTATTATTATTATTATTATTATTATTATTATTATTCAAATATTTCCCTCAGAGAAACCGGCATCCAGAGAAACCGGCCTACCTCAGAGCACTGTAGTAAAGCTTTACACAAACATCTGCACTTTCGTGCAAACTCCTGCAGGCTTTGATGTCAGACGTGCTGAGTGTGCAATAACGAATCGATCCAGCTTTGTTTTACTGACGATGAGACTTTTCACACCTAAGGGAAAGTAAACAGGATCTGGGGGTCGGAGAACCCACATGTCGTGTTACAGCACGTAAGGAACAGCCCAAAAGTGAATGTTTGGTGCGGCTTAATGCACAACAAAATTTTACTCCGTTACGGCAACGGTTTATCAGGAATTTCAACAATGGGCAGTGTTTCGACAAGATGGTACACCGCCACACTGTTCGCAAGTTCTCGGATGAAACCTTTCCGGACAGATGAATAGGTATAACATCCTGGCCATCATGTTTCCCGGACATTACCCTATTAACAAAGTGTTTTGCTCACCAGTCCCTGATGTGCACGAATGTGAGATGGTGACGGAAGACATATGGACAGAAATTGAGTATCGCCTAAAACTTCTACGGGCAACAAACGGAGCGCTTATCGAAGTGTATCCATAGAAACTTTAGGCTTTGAGCAACAGTTTGCAAAAAAAACGCATATCTGTATCTAGCGTAGATATAATTATTCATAATCAGGCAAATACTTTGTGCTCACCCAATATTTTGGTGACCGTTTATGCCTCCGCCCCCAGCGAGGAACGTTCGAGAGTATAATGGAGGGAGACTCGAGTGGCCAAGATTTACATATGGTGTCTGTTTCCAAATATGTCGATAGAACCCCTCCCACACTCCACCGAACGAGTTCAAGCCTCTCAGAAGGGCTGCTTATATACCAGATGCCTGGGCAGAAACCTTTCAAAGTACAAGCCACCGTCACACCGCACCAGCCTACCTAGCCCTGGTACTTTTGGCACTTAACAGAACCAACGAATTAAAATTATAAAGTGGAAGAGGACATATTTCGCAAATTACTGTTTTTTTACTCCCCTGTGTCATTTATTTTGAATTTCCGTTAATTTAACAATGCTATTCTCTTATCAGCGGTTGCTACATTTTTCTTATAACTTTCAGTTAATTTTTTTACACCCTCTACATGCGTTAGAAATGTTTATTTCTCCTCTGCTAATTTAAATTTCTTCATTTTCTGCAAATTGTGCGATCGCGTCTATGCATTTCATTATTCTCAACCAGCGCGGCTCTGTACACCACTCCCTTACGTTCATTCATTATTTTTCAGAGTCGCCAACTGTTACATACTATTACTATTACTGCACGCCAACCTTTTCAAACGAGGTCTGTGAATGAAACATATGGTATAGGATTCATGAATTAATCTAACGAGCAATTTCTATCTGAAGACAAATTAGATGCGGAAAAGATAACTTTCCAAGTAACATTTAGAGAGAAGTATATACAAATTTGCTCAAAAGCATAACAAACCTTCAGGTAATCTTCCAGTATTGAAGCAATCAACTCACCTGAAACAAAAAGAAATTGAAATTTAACGAACAAACCATTAGTGAAATAACAACAGTGAAGAAGAAACATGTAGCTAGTAAAACCATTTCATTAGATGTCATTCATATCTTAAATAGCCATATACAGTCCGATTAGAGATGGAATTTTTCTATGAGCGAGCCCCCACTCGTTTGCCGCGCAGTGGAGGGGTTAGCAAGGCTGCATGCTTGCTGTTGACCTTGCTGACTCGCAATCGCAACGCAGCTGTTCCCGGGTGTTCGACGGTATACATACAGTGAGGTATGCCTCTAGTATTCATATGTGTTAACTCACTGGTTAAAGAATGATAAGACCAATTTGTTAGCATATATTTAATGCTGTTACATATGTGAATGCCATACTAACCCTTTTTCAGAGAACTGACCGACAGGGAGCGTGATCATGTATTTTTTCAAGAGGACTCCGCCACTGCTCACACTGTGAATAATTCCATGAGAGCAATTGACAATGTGTTTGCACAAGACAAGAGTTATTAGTAGGGATTTGTGGCCCCCTCGGTCCCCCCAGCCTGAGATTATTATCTCTGGGGTATATTCAAATGCCATGTATAAGAAAGCCCGTGCACCATACAAGAATTCAAAGATAATATTTTTTAGGAAATTGTCCAGATTTCGTAAAGAGATGCCAAAATGCGCAGAGAATGAAGGCGGGCAGTCTCAACACCTCATTTGATAATTTGGTAAGTAACGAGTCTCTTAAATTGACTTGTGTATTGTTGTATGTTTTGTTGTTTTATCCACTTGCTATCACCGAGACCCGAGACTGGTTGGCTAACCGGCTAACGAACGGCATTCTCGCCCATAGGCAAAACACTCCGGTGTAAAACAAAAAACTTGCACTGTACATTTGGACAAGGTCATTTATAAGTTTTTGCAACCTTACGTTCACTTTTTTGTACCCTTTGGCGACTACGGGTGTTTTACAGTAGTAAAATGTAAAGACCCATCCCAGCATCTGCCTAAGTTACCATGGGAAAGACCCAACACCCACAGTTGGTCCCTAAGTGGATATGAACATGGATCTTACGAATGAGAGTCCTAAGGTCACTTTGCTTGGGGACAGAGGCACATACAATAAATACGTGTCCTATAACTTTCGTTCACAACCAGCTACTACCTCGTGAGAATGGATTGAAACTTCATATGTACCCTGATTTTCCATTTGCAAGTATATTTGAATTTTTTACAAAAATAAAATCAACTCTTTAATCCAGTAGCTGACACGTGAGTAATAAATAAAGTTGTGAATTTAAAACTTAATGGATTAAAAAGAGAACTCTTTATACATATTTCGGTGCAGCTATGAAGACCGGTTATTTGGGATGCCGCGGCATGGTCATCAGTTACGTAAGGCGGCACAGTGTCTCACGTGTGTACAATTGGCACCGAAAAGATATATTTTTTTACTATTCTTTTATTTGGAATCTTCTCTTTTGGCATGTGACGAGGTATTTCTGGGGTTTCTGACGTCATTCTGGCAGGTACTTAGGTAGGAATGTATAATAAAGTGTTAAGCCTTGTGGCTAAGACAGTAGTTAGATAACTTTGGGTATGAGAAAAAAAAGTTATGTAAGATATGAATGCCGGTATGCAGTGAGTAAATTGCTTGTGATGTGAACATCTCTTAGAAGAAGAAAAAGAAGAAAAATGCCAGACTCTTGAAGTTTGAATATTTTTAGTCCACTTTGGTACAAAGCTTAGTTCACATACGAAAACTACAAAATATTTTACTTCTGTAAACAGAAGTGACTCACATGATAGCGTTGTTACAACAAAATGGAGCTAAGATTATCGTTTGAACAGAGGAAAGCAATTTTGACAGACAATATACTTAGTGAATTTGGCTTCACAAAAACTGAAACAGGTGTTTCTTATGTACCAAAAAAGGGCAAATACAAAATATCTTCTGTGAGATCTGTTTAGTTTCACGGTATTAAAATGCATCGATATACAAATAATGAATATGCAGAAATGCAAGTATGTACATTTACTACCATGCATATTTTAAGTTTGGTAGTGCATTTATATAACACAAATGTGTATTTTGAATATGACGTTACCTACCTTCTATCCATCTGAATAAAGGTATAACATATCCATTGCGTTGAATTCTATTTTGAAAAAGTCTTCAAATCTCCATCAGTACTTTCTAGGTACCAAAAATGAAGATGAAAATTTACGCGCGCGCTTGTGTATATAAAAACCTAGTCTAGTCATAAATTGTGTTACAAACTTTTGATAGACCCTGTACCAGGTGTTCGGTTGATCAGATAAAGCTCTTGCAGCTAAACGCTACCCTATACATTGTTGACTTCAACTGCAGCTAAGTGAACGGTTTTAGTTAAAGGTTTGGTCATGGATTGGGCAGATTATGAATACCGTGTTGCTGTGGTAGCCCTACATGGGGTAGGAAAAACGTCCCCTGAGATTTTTCAGAATCTCAGAAGCTGAAAAGCTAAGAAGGTGAAAAACAGTAGGAGATTTGTGTAGCGCATCATTGGGCGCTAATAATAAAACTGGTACAATTGCTAACCGTTGAAGATCAGGACTGCTGCGCTCTGTGAGGACCAGGAAAGTGGTGAAAGCAGCGGCGGCTTGTATTAGGAGAAATCCAGTGTGGAAACATACAGTGATGGCTCGTGAGATGAACATTTCCAGGAGATCAATGTCCAGATTGCTCAGAAGAGACCTTGGGCTGAAGGCGTATCGCTGGGGTACTGCACATTTCTTAACTCCTACACTTAGGAGAGAGAGCTGGATTGCGAACGCCTACCTCAGGTTACGCTAACAACCGGCACAAAAAATTCTTTTCACAGTTTTTTTTTTTTTTTTTTTTAATAATTGAAGAGAGCTACATTTGCACTTCTTAAACACACAAGATAAATCGAATTTTTATATTAATTCTCACTATTTTAGTGAATGTAAAGATGATATCAAGGGCTCAGTTCATAAACATGGCTACATTTCAAAATGTTTAAAAATACTCACATAGTATAGCTTTGTCTATCCGTCGTTACATATAATCATTTAATTAAAAGCATATCATTAATTTTTGTGGCTTAATCTCAACAATAAGAATAACTGTATAAATCTGGTATCTCTATTGTAAGACTTATAGAATGCAAGACTTATTTTTTTTTCTTCTTCTTTTTTAAAAAAAATTGGAGTAATTTCATTATACTTATTTTCAAGTAATTTTGAAGGGAAAAAACAACCAACTTAGTTATGTAATGGGGTATAGAATAGGTTTCATTTTATTAGTTAACCTTATAGTTTATCATGTTAATTAACACACAGTAATGTCATAACTTGTTCATTATAATAAGGCCATAATTTGAATTTTATATTCTTTTTTAAAATTATTCAATTTGCTGAAGAACTTGCTTAGTTTATGCAACTTCTGAGTGGCGGACTTATTTTTCACATTCTAATCATGAATCAATTGTTCATTCTTCAAAATATTTACAGCGAGTATTGTAATGAGGCAAAGTTAATCTATCAGTTACCCACAGATTTCTGGAGACGTTTAGAAAATAACAATTCATTTTTCGCAGATGATAATCCTACAGATATAATGAAACCAAAGCGTACAAATAACAACCTCTGTCAGAATAGACTTGTTAGAGAGCATCGCGTGACAAGGCAATATATAATTACCTTGTCGTGACTTGCGCATATCTTTGTTGTTATTGCCCTTGTCCCCATACAGATCAGCGAAATACTGCCAGAGACAGAGCAAGTTGCACACGATGATTAGCATAAAACTCGGGTTCAATCCCTGCTTAAGCAGATATTACGAACATTCATCTGTCGAACCTTCCTCTGTTTCATAGCAATGTATGTGGATAGAATAAAAAGCAATGCTTGCCTAAGTTTCACACGTGGTTGGTTGAAAATGTGTTTACTTTCGTATAATTGTTTCAGGCCGTCTAAGAACAACATAAAGAACCCAAAGCATTTTCTATTTCCTTTATAGCCAGATGTTCTTTTCTTCTTTTCCTTTATATGTAAACATTTGAAGTGTTCTATTATTTTTCTTCTTATAGTGTTTAACTCCCGTTTGTATTAAGGCACCACAGGCGGTGGACACTGAGGTTATATGAGATGAAATTACAAGCTGGGAAAATGATTTTTTTTAAAGGGAGGAAGCATTTCACGCTTAAGTGCCCGCATTTGCATTTATGGGCACTGAGGAAAATCTGGGAAAACCTCAGTCTGCGAGGACGGTCCTGGCGGGAATCGAACCCCAGACCTCCCGCTCAAGTGTCCGCGCCTTAACGACCTCGGCCACCCGCGGTGATCATCGACCTTCTAACCTTCGCTCTCTTCTGTTAGGTTTCCCATTCCTTTGATATATTGGTTGTCATTCTAACCCTTGTACCTACCTCATTAAAAACTTTTGAAGTACCTAAATGTAAAAACAGCTACAACAAGCTTTTCCTCAGAATATTTCTTTATTTCTTTCCTCTTTCTCTTTTATTTCTCTTGATTTCACATAGAACATATTTTTGTAGCACAAAGACATTACGGTTTGATTGCTCTGTTATAGTGTAGATTTTAGTTTTGTTTGAGATATTTATATACACCTGCAATCTAGATAGATACATAGCTAACGGGAGAGGGGGTGTTGGAGCCTAAAGGTCTTTTTGTGAAACCCAATTTGAAGAGGCGCTTTCAATGTTTCCCAAAATCTGTTCCCTGAAAAAGTTGCAGTATTTTGGTTCCAATATCAGCATCCGTTCCTAAACCTTCCCTGGTTACGGACTAGACGAGGGGTAGTCATAAAGTTTTAATTATCGTCTCGAAAAAGTTAGTCCTTCTCTACATGTTCATCCTTCAATGCGACACATCTTTCCCACCGATGGATGACTTGGCGGAGATCTTGGTTGTAGAAGTCTGCATTTTGACTATTCACGAAACGCTCCACCTCGAAATCCTGGAAATGCCTGCCACGCAATGGTTTCTTCATCCGAGGAAAGAGGAAGAGGTCACTGGGTGTCATGTCAGGATAACATGTCAGGGGGTGAGACAAAATTTGATAGCCCAAAGAAGCAGCATGTTTGACTGTGTCCTGTGCAGAATGAGCTGAGGTATTGTTTGGAGCAAAAAGACCTCCTTGGACGTTTCCCGCGACGTTTAGTCTTAACAGCCTGCCGTAATTTCGTCAGGAGATTTCGGTTGTATGCTCCTGTGATGGTTTGCCCCTTAGGAACACAACCGGTTAGCACCACACCATGGCAGTCCCAACATACACTCAGCATCATCTTGCCTGATTATGGTTGGGACCTCGTCTTTTTCGGCGGTGATGAATCCACTGCTTGCTTTGCTGCTTTGTCTCGGGGTCATAGTGAAACATCCAGCACTCATCGGTGGTGATTAGGCGGCTAAAGACGTCATCAGGGTTGGGCTGACACAGTTGCAATATTTCCTCTGCTGCCTCAGTTCGGGGTGCCAGCAGTTGCGGAACCGAGCGGGCGGTGGCGTCCGTGACTGATTTTCACCTTTTCCACTGTCGCCTCGACTGCAATATGCCGGTTTTCGAGCACCAGGGTCTTCCCGGTTCTATACAGAGAGATGGTCTTCGTCATTCAGACTTATTTGACCACACTGAAAGCGTCTGCGCCGCCTAACCACTGTCATATGATGATACATTGTTACCGTACACTTCCACCAGCTCAGCATGGATTGTTGCAGCCTTGTTTCCCTTCAAATGCAGAAAACTATTTATAGCACGATACTACACTTTATCAATGGGCTGCGCCATTTGGTTTTGGTTCTTCTAATGGCGTACTACGGTACTGTGGCGCGGGGTTTTCAATGTTTACCAAGACTGCACACATGTACATGCAAATTATCAGTAATTTATTTAATTAACTTTATTTTTTCGAGGTGATAATTAAAATTTATGACTAGCCCTCGTATGTCTTGTTCTTACCAGGAATGAACAATACGAGGCAGTCTCCTCGTTCCGTTTGCACATTCTACAAATGGGTTTTTATTTATAGGGTCCCACTGTAATGTTTCCTAATGTGACCATATTCCTTCTCTTTCCAATCTTAGGGGAGATGAGGAAACAATGTTGCTTGATCAATTTCCTAGCTTGTCTTGTCCAGGATAAGTTTGCCACCTAAGTTGCTAATTTTCTCTAATCCATGTTTTAACAGTACGAGATGCCATCGTATTCATCGTATGCATTCCCAAACCAGCTTTAATTTTATGTAATCTGAAGCACTTTGGCTATTGAGAGAATGAGAATTTGTTTGTCGTGGTTGCCCTTCTCAAGCTCTTTAGAAGGTCAATATTTCTGCCTGAAAAACTGTGCAATATTTTCCAAGACATAAACTAATATAGATCCTTGGAGATACGCCATATACGCTTGCGCCCAGCTGTATTCCATAGTTCGAACCACACAAGTTGTCAGCCTAAAGTAAAAATTTAAAAATCGCTCTAGCGGCCGCAATTTATGTTTTTCCTCGGCTAAACTCTGTATGTGTCATTGAAATAAAATAAGAAAAAATACTTTCGAAAATCAGCGAAATCAGACTATTAAGATGGGAGTTTAGCCGAAACCCAGCATTTAAAAATCGCTCTAGTAGCACCAATATTTGATTTTACGCACGAAAACTCCGTATGCACCATTTTTAATAAAATAAGAAAAATAGTTCTGGAAAAAAAAAAAAAAAAAAGGAAATTGGACCACTAGGAATGGGGGTTTACCTGAAAACCGAAATTAGAAAAACGCTCTAGCAACATCAATATTTGTTTCATCGCAACAAAATCTGGTATATACCATTTAAAAGTAAAATAGTTTATGAAAATCAGGGAAATCGCATAAATAGGAATGGGGATATGTCTGAAAACCGAAATTTGAAATGTGCTCTGTTAATACCATTCACAAATTCCACCTGCTGAGGAATTCGCTTAATTTACGCAGCTCCTGCGTGACGGACTTTTTGTTCTAGAATTACCTAAAGCATTGGTTAACAGTCAAGGATGAGCAGCATTTAGGAAGCTTATCACATGTTAGGGTCAAGTTCATGGCGTGGTGATGATGAAACAACGTGCAAGCGAGACAAGCACTCTAGTCCGTCTTTATGAAGGACTCTAACCCTAACAAATGACGATGTTTTCATTAACGAGTTCAACAGATGAATTGAATTTAAGAATTCGGTTCTAGAGTTTCACAGATCATATTCGTAATATTTATCGGCATATAATACCTTCTGCTGCTGTTTAATCAAAATCCGCCCACATTTCATTTATACGTTCTAACATTCTGCAACAGTAGCACACTACCTTTGGAGAACGTCAGATCTGAATAAATTAATACAGAGATTTTACTTCAAAACTTCCCAATGTGAATAAATTCCATTTTAATTTATTTAAGAAAACAACTCCTTTTTAATATTATGGGAAAGTTTAAAAAAATTATTACATTTTAGATTTCATCAACCCATACTCAGTTACACATTTTGAAATTTGAACTGGTCCTTTTGTTGCTATAATTGTAAATACAATCATATTATTATTATTATTATTATTATTATTATTATTATTATTATTTTATTATTATAACTTTTGTTCCTTGGAAATGTAGGCTGTTATGAGTGAATTTGGATACATTAAAACTAAAAAATGTATGAGCATTAAATGTTCCAGAACGGTTAGATGATAAAGAGAATTTCGACATAGCTCCATCGAAGTTCAACACACTTACTCCAACGCTTCTCCAGGTTCATCTACCTTCAGTGAGACCTGTTTATTTAACTGAAATTTGTGTCCAATTAGGAAAGTTATGAGTTTTGGTAACAGATAGTAGTCCGAGGGAACGAGATCAGGTGAATAGAGTGGACGCGGAAGTATTTCGGCCATTCCCGGACGTTTTTCTGCTATCGCTGTCCCCGGTCTCTTCTAAAGTGATGCACAGTTCTCCAGCAGCTCTCTTTCGAATGCGATTTCGCTTTCGTTCCGGAGTATCAGACGCGGCACCCATCTTGTGCAAATTAATTCATTAGATGGCTTTAGCCTCTACTAACTGGGGCATTTTCATTGTCTTCGAAAACAATATAATGGCACCTATCAATTATTTGTGATCTCACAGTTGATTTTGAAGCACCAGGACGTGATGCGTCTTCGATGCTTGTTCTGCCAAGCTTGAAATCATTTCCCCTAGTCGAACGGTTTAATAACGTGCGATCAGTTTTGTTTTCCCCCGGAGTGTTTTCCCTATGAGCGAGCACGCTTTCATTAGCCGATAGTTGGTCAGCCGGGTCTCGGTGATTAGTGAGAGGGTAAAACAATAAAACAAACCAACCATAAAGCAATACAAAATAATTTAAAAACCACAT
The DNA here is from genome assembly GCA_030762175.1 of Metallyticus violacea. NCBI lineage: Eukaryota > Metazoa > Arthropoda > Insecta > Mantodea > Metallyticidae > Metallyticus > Metallyticus violacea. The sequence goes on along the minus strand of CM060840.1, from coordinate 14,513,064 downwards.
TATTTATCAAATGAAATGATGAAGTTGTCCGCCTTCATTCTTTACACATGTCTGGCATCTCTTTAGGAAATGATTCATTACTCTCTGTAGTTCAACTTCCTGACGAATATTATCTTTGAGCTCTCGTATGGTGTACATGGCCAGAGATAATAATTGCAGGCTGTCAAATTAGTAGCCTTTGCAAAGATCCACATGATTGGAAAGAGATTTTCTAGCAGATGTTTCTAAACGATTACCAGTATCATGTACTTTTTCTTCGGTGAGAACCCTATACTGCTATTTTGGTTTATTAGGCTGGACAGTTTCAGTTTCCTAAACTTGTTATAAGATTATAGACTGTTTTAGAAACTGTAGCGTCTAAATTTGGGTGTCTTGCTTGAAATAGTATTCGAACTTAATGAGCTGGCTAATTTAACACACATGAATCGTAAATAAAGGCACGCTATGTCGTCGTAAACACACGAGGCATGGTACACTTTATGTGTACAGTCGAATTAAGAAACGAACAACACAACACAAACCCGGGAACAGCTGCACTACGACTGCAAAGTTAGCAAGGCCAACAAGTATACAAGCAGGCTTGCTATTCCGTACATAGCGCGGGGCTCGCTCATAGGAAAAACCCAGCGCTGTGGCGGAAAGCATCGTTGATCGCACGGTAGAAAGGCATTCTGTCATGAATTTTCTTTGCTATTTTTGCCTTCGAGAAAAACTATTAAATCACACCACAAATTCCTATCTTATCTATTTATTTTACCGTCACTCAAAACGCTTGTGTTTAACTACCAAAAAAATGAATTAATGAATCAGAATGATTGTCACCATAGAATATTTATACATGAAAAACAAACTTACAAGTGTTGCTGTTATCCTCTATTAGTATGTGAATCCAATCATATTTGGTATTGTTGTCGGGAAGCTTTACAATGGCAAGCAAACTCTAGAGCAAGAACAAAAACTTCTGCAAATTGTTTCACACATGAAGTAATCTGGGGCAAAACCTCAACTGTTGAGGCAATATAAGCTCAAATATTTCCCTTGTTTGAAACAACCAGAATAGCTCAAACCATACATAAGACATGGTAAGAATAAAGACAACTTAGGGATGAGTTTTCAAAATCCAGTTCTAGATCGAGTTGCTGGCTCAATTCATTTCGTATCCCATATATGTCTCTTAATCCTGGAATAATGCGCATCAGCACTGAATCGGTCCAGGTGGTCTAGTGATAACCACACTTGCCTTCTAAACCCTAAATTGCGGTTTCAATCCCGGCCAGAATCGATGGCTTTTTTCGGGCGTAAAATCCTAATTATGGCTTCCTTCAGAAGGGAAATAAAACCGTGGGTCCCGTGTCGTACATTTACGGCACGAAAAAGAGCCTCAAGTCTGAAAGAAGAGGCCTCTGAGCAAAATTTGTCCGCCGTTTCACGCCCTGAATTCAATGGGACGATGATAACCTGAGATGTTAAAGAGCGTCCGTAAATAAATAAAATCAACATTGCCACTAAAACACACATTTAATGAACATGGAGCTACAACTGAACTCGAAATAATTACTCTACAAAACGACTTTGTATGAAGAGTGTCGTTCAAAGAAAATGAAGACAGACTTAGATCTGCTGCGCTCAGGGACAAACAGCCAGTATTGGACAATGTAGCTGTGAAAAGAAATGCATTATATTGCTAGCTGTACTTATGCTGTGAATTAGCATTTTCAGCATAATGTTAATAAGACGATTGTTCAATAAAGAACAGTCATAGTTTTTCACACGTTAAACGTTAACTTTATAAAAAAATTGTTAGCTTAGTGCGCAATGTACACTGAAACTAGTTTTGTCACTTTAGGTTTCCGCCTGTGAGAGGTGTGCAAGTTGAGACATGTTCAGTTCTGCCTACAGCAAAATGCTTGTGACACGTATCGAACAATATACTGCTCTGAAATTCTGCTTTCATATCAATGAAATTCCAGCTGAGACCTATGCGATGTTACAGCAGATTATGGAGAATTTCTTCTTCCCTATGGCACAGCTGTAAGATGGTTTAAAATGTTTAAAAGAGAGGAGGCAATCAATTTCAAAGGAAGATGAACCCAACGTTCCAATTTTTGTTCTATTAGAAAAAATAATTAGCACCAGTGTTGGCATTGTGAAAGAGAATCGTTGAATAACATAAGGCAAATTGAGAGTGGTTTTTGGCTAAAATCTTATTTTTTTCTTCTGAAAATGGTTCCTTGAACCTTTAAGCATCTACAGAGAGCCATCATTTGCAAGTCCCCTTCCCTCGGGCTTTACAAACATTTTAAAGAGTTCCGCGTGTCCTTTAAAAACGCAGTAACCTGGCATACTTTTTTTTTTTTTAAAAAAACAGCGTTTTTTAAAACTTCAATTTCACATATTCAAAAGAAAAGTAAATTACTGACACATATTACGAAACGAGATGCTGTAACTACCTCCCTTCGTTGTTCAATCATTTCTGACACCTGCTTAGGAAACTGCTCATTACATTCTGCAGTTCCCTCTGAGAAATGGCAATACTTTCTTGACAAATGTTAGTTTTAAGTTCATCTAAAGTGTGTGGACTTGTTTTGTATACTTTCTTTTTTAATGTCCCCCAAGAGATAAAATTGCAGGGGGCTACATCAGGGGAACGAGGGGGCCATATGTTGCTAGTGATAACTCTATTTTGAAACATATCGTGAATTTCCTGTAATGTGTATATTCTTTGGGGAATAGAATACTAGTATTTCCTTAATATACTTTCACTCAATGCACTGTATTGTGTCACCTAACAAACACGTGCTACTTCCGCAAGATTTCAACCCACACTGAAGCCTCACGCAGCGGAGGGGAAATATACTCCCCGTCTCCGCTGACATAGCGAGACGTAACGCTGTGGTCCCACGGTTGCGTCAAGCTTTGCTCACCCAGTAGAATGTGAAATGATAGTAAGGTGGAAGTATAATATCTGGGATGAAAAATGGACACAATACAACAAGGTATAGTGAGAATTAAAATGTTGTCAAGTATGAGGGTAGAGAAAACAAGATTGGGGAATTCTTAGGAAAAGCAAGGGATAAATGGAGGAGAAGTATATGGGTATAAGGAAGGAGCTTGAGGGCATACAGTTGTGAAAATGGTAATTTATTTTAGAGGTTCTTTATCGTACATATAGCCTGGTAGTTAAAGTATGGGAGAACCTTGGTTTTGGTATTGTTAAATTGTTAGATGTTTTGTTTGTTTAGGTAAATATAATTGTAAAGATACTTCCTGAAATAAAATGCATTTATTTAATAAGCCAGAAAAAATAATATTGTTTATCGTTTTTGCTGCTTTAGGTGTATTTTTACCATAAACTATTAATCTCAGCACTCTCAGATTTTAAAAATGTATATAGTGTCATAATTTTATGCAAATTTCAAACCATATTTTTTTCCCAGAATTTTCATGCATGCATAGCTTTCAACAGCTATATTGAGTACATGTACGAAATAATTCACAATTCCATCTTACATAGTTTTTAATAAAGTGGACCTAAAGTTAAAAATATGCAAGTTACGTCAAATGGCAAAAAAGATAAGTATGTGTGTTGCGTAACAGCACGGTGGCCATATTTAAATTGCCTTTTAAAAAATTTAAATTCCCCAAACAAACAAAATCTATATATATATATGGTTGTTTGATTTGGTTTATTTACGGACGTTCTTTAACATCTCAGATCATCAGCGACCCATTCAATTGAGGGCGTGCAACGGCCGGTAAATTTTGCTCAGAGGCATCTTCTTTCATGCCTGAGGTTCTTTTACGTGCCGTAAATATACGACACGGTATACCCACGATTTTACTTCATTTCCGAAGAAAGCCATACTTAGGACTTTTATGCACGAAAATTTTCATCGATCCTGGCCAGGATTGAACCCGCGATCTTGGGTTTAGGAGGCAAGTATGGTTACCACTGATCACCAGGACCAACATATATGGGTGTAATCTTCAAACTATTTAGTTGCATATTATGCATAAAATTCAAAATTAATTTCTTAACACAAAATCAAAAAGCCGCGGAAAAGCCAGTCCGCCATATACTCGTTTTAATCCATTTAAATATCGCAAACACACACAAATTATTGCGGGCTAGTCAAAAAAAATTGAGTGTTTTTTTTACAGTGTTGTATGATGGAAACGGACCATCCCTGATTGGTGGACAGAAACAGAAGTTCGCTCGGCATGCGTCTGTACACAGGAGACGAGGAAAGTATGTCAATCAGTTCGTCAGTCGCCCACATACAAAATGGAGTTGATTCGTGAAGAGCAATTAGCTGCGATGAAGTTTTGTTTTCGTTTTCAGATATCTGACATGGAAGCTTACGATGGTTCCACATGTTGATGATGTTCTGCCACAGCCCACAGCACTTTGATGGTTCAAGAAATTAAAGGGGAGGCCGTGTTTCAACAGCAAAGCAAGGCGGTCCAGGTGCTCCAGCAACTGTAGTAAACGAAACCACAGCTGGCGTATTGTTCGTGAAGACCGGTGAAAACAAATGATTGCAGACATGTTACACATTTCCCATGGTAGTACATTTTCCATTCTCTGCATGATCACTTGAGCATGAGATGCGTTTGTGCGAGGTGGGTCCCAAGATTACTGACTTCTGAACAGCAGATGGTGCGAGTGGAGTGGTGTGTGTGTGTCCGCCATCCTCCATACGCCCCAGACTTAGTACCCTGTGACTTTTACCTGATTCCCTGGCTGAAAAAAAGAGCTAAGACGGAGCGTTTTGGTACTACGGAGGCCGCCGTAAAAAAAGACTGAGGCGGTTTTGAAGAAGTTGTCAAAAGATGCTTCAAGCACGTGTTCCAGGACTGGCAGACGTATTGGGCATGGAGAATATTTTGAAAAAGACCACACCAATGTGGTTACAGTTTGGTGTATTTTATGTTTTATATATACATATATATATATATGTGTGTGTGTGTGTGTGTGTGTGTGTGTGTGTGTCAAAAACATTTTTTGACTAGCCCCCATATATGAATGTAATCTGCAAACTATATAGTTTCGTATTATGTACAAAGCTAAAAATCGATTTTTTGATCAAAATTCCCTAAGTATCCTGAAGTCAAGGATTTGTTGAACCTTGTAAAATAAATACATGTTCTCAATTTCATCATTCACTCCTTGTGCTATTATGTTTAATATCTATTATAGAGAAAGTAACCGCCACGGGTGTCCGAGGTCGTTTAGGCCCGCACTAATGAGCGAGAGATCTGGCGTTCGAATCCCACCAGGACCGTCTTCCCTGACTGAGGTTTTTTCCCAGTTTTCCTCAGTCCTCATTAATGACAAATGCCGGAGAGGTACCCTAAACTTAGGCCTGGAACGTTTCCTTCATTAAAATAAAAAAAATCCTTTCCCAATATATCATCAGTGTTCACCGTTTGTGGTGCCTCAGTGGTAAAAACGGGCGTTAAACACCATTAAAAAAATTGAGAAAGAGTATTTTCTATATTATGCAAATATTTTGGTTCTATTTCCTTTAATTTTTGAATTGCGGTATCATACGATGTCTATTGTTGTCGGAGACAGCCGGAAAGAACGCCTAACACCAGAGATCTTGAGAGAGCAGTGAGTTAAGGTTTTATTTTTTTACAGACAGCGCACCCAGGATGGATCTGCGGTTCCAATCACAGTTCAAACATCAAATATTGAAAGCGATGACTTTGAACCGTTTTTGGGTAGGTCTCAACAGCTAAGTTTTAATCTAACATTTTTGGTTTCAATATTATGCACACCAATAGATACAAGAATTTCCTTAAATGCAAATACTTAAAAATACGTAGGATGTAAACTTTTGAAATTACATCCTATATATTTTTTATGAGTTGTTCATCATTGGTTTATGAAATTCAAATACAAAAGGCATTAAGTTACATATGAATATATAGTTTAAATAAGAACATTTATTTCTCAACACAATCTCCTCGTACACTGAGAAACTTGTCCCATTGTTTCACAACCCCTGAAATCCAGCAGCATAAAGTTGTTTGGGAACCAGGCGGTTACTTCCCTTTCTACAGCTTCTGTATCAGGAAAATGTTCATCCGAAAGATGATACTTGTAATAGAGTTTAACGCCCGTTTCAACTACTCAGGTATCATAGGCGGTCCTAACCTGTCACGCATTATGGGTTAGGCAAGACGTGTGAACAATAAATAGCAGCGGCTATAGTGTCTATAGTTACTCTTCTGTCTGTTCGGATTAAGTCTTCAACTCGTTGCAAATTCACTTCTATGGCAACCTCCATTGTAGGGCCGACGTAGCGTTCGTCTTCGATGCGCCCTAGGGAATTATCGCCTAATGGAGCGCTGCCATCTTGCAACTGCTGTTTCGCTACTGTAAAAATCGATTGTCTCGTGTCGAATGTCACCAATTATAACCGAACAAGTGCTGCTATCTAGTAACAGTAGCCCCAGGTGCCTCATTCAAACATGTTGTACCGCACATCAATTGTTAACTTACTTATTGACTAAATTTCGTGAATTTGAAGTCATCATCTCAATAATAATGTTTATAGACAGTAGTTTGGGACGTCCAGCGGGGGAATCATCCTGTATATACTTTTATTAAAGGTATTGTTAATACAAGTTTAATGCATTGTAGATTGGTTCAAATCTTGAGTCCGGTTATTGAAAAAGTTGGCAACTCTGCTATCTCCAAGCAATCAGTGCTGATGTTTTCCGACACGCTTATGCAATAAGCAGTTAACTACAGAAAAGCAACATTCCATGCAAATTAGCTACCATACATAACAAGCAAACATGGAGTTTGGCGTTCGATTACCGGCCGCACCTACATTATATTCATGAAGCATCAATGCCATTAAGTTTCATACTTTAAAACGAGTAAACTAAGATTACTTTTGTTTAATGTCACCATACGCTGCCATTAATGTCCTAGCTGTAAGCCCGAAAGCAGAACTTAAAACAACTAGCAAAAAAACGCTGTTATGTTGTACAGAGTGACCCAAAGGAATATGACGGTCTTCAGAACCTTCTTGTGGGATACTCGTGTATAATTAGATAAAAATAATTTTTCAAGGAACAAGTAGCAGAATGCAATTTATTAATCTGAACTTATTTTTTAAAAATCACATTTTTTAAGTGGGCTCCATGACAACGAACACATTCTTGTAATCTGCTCAGGAAGTTTACCATAACTCGCTACAATAAAACGTGATCAATGTTCCTAATTTCACGAGTTATGTTTTCTTTTAACTGCATGATGGACCATGGTCTGTCGCAGTACACTTTACTTTTCAAGTATCGCCATAAAAATAGTTTGCAACCGTCAGATCGCGCTGACCAGGCAACACCAGGAAATAAAGAAATTCTGCGTCAGGAAATAGGATCCGCAAAGTGTTCATTGTTTCACGAGCGGCGTGAGCTGTGGCGCCATCCTGCTGGAACCAAAACTAAGTTTCGTCATTATCATCCATTTGAAAGTCCAGTATGACCAGCATTTCCGGCATATTAAATTTTACCCTAAATCTTCTCTGAACGTAGGAGATTGATTTAGATTCAATAAATCTTGTAACAACAGCGAATATACGTATTTTAAATTGAAACATATCAATGTCATCATCTTAAAAACACAATATAACCCGAAACTTTCTGCTATATCTATTTTAGTGAATGTAAGATGATATCAAGGGCTCAGGTCCTAAACATTTAAACCTTTTTTTTTTTAAAAAATATCCATACAGTATAGCTTTGTCTATCAGCAGTCATATATTTCATTTAATTAATAGTACACCATTAGTTTTTGTGATTTAATCTCAATAAAACAGTTTTAAAAAGGTGATACTTATAGATTGCAAGAATTATAATTTTGTTTCCCTAATACCACCCAATCATATCAAAACTTATTTCGTTTCATTGATTAATAAGGCCATAATATGGATTTTATACTCATTTTTAAAATTATTATACTTGGTGAGGAATTCGCTTTTACGCAGCACCTGCATGACATACTTTTAATTCATTACATGTTCTATGTTATGCATATTAGTGTATAAGTAATTCTTGAGAAAACTAAGGATTTATGTGATAGGTAAATTTCCGATCTAACCATCAAAGTCTAGGTAAAAAGTATGGGGTAAAGTCTGGGCTGTACGGTGGATGAAGCACGTTACTGGAACCCACGTGTGTTCACAGCAGCAGTGTGGACCGGTGCGTTGTCCTGCAGCAGATGAAATCTTTCTTTTCCTTGATGGCACTGCGATATTGAAGTTTTTCCACCAACCAAGTGAGATCTATTCTCATGAAAATTTGTGTCACCTCGTATTCTACTGCGCGAGGAGGAAATAAATAAATAATTATAATACTTTCAATATTAATTGACAAGTTGTCGTACTTGAGCACAATGTACCTTTTGTATCATGAATGTATCTCAGAGATTCTTTCGCTTTGTAAGACGTATGCTTTCGCGGCTCGGATCTAGTTAAAAATCTTCGATTTCGGATGCTGCCGCCTCTTGGTGGTAAAATTGGTCACTGGTGGCGTTTCGTACAGGCTGGGCTGTACTTTGTCGACGTTTCGGTGCCTGGCGGATTTGTATTTGCTGTGCCGGACTGTTGCTTTTACCACCAATACGCGACAGCACCCAGAAGCCAAGAGTTTTAACTAGGTATACTTTTGCTTGATAAAATCTTTCCAAACCGCCAATGCCAGACTTAACTTTTTGTACTGCGTTGAAAAGTATCAGCACTCATTTCTTGTCTTGTCACCAGCACTTCCAATCTCTAAAAATGTCATACCATTCTTTGCTGTTCTTCACATCTGGCGGATCTCGACCATACACCTTTCGGAACCGTTGCGGAATTCTAATGGGCGATCATCATTCATGAAACCTCAAAACATACACTTTCTCTTGCATAATGCCATTGTGATAGCAACAGCACTCCTAAAACACTACCGTAACACAAGAAGAAATAATAAAAATACAAAATCAATAATTAAAGAATATATGAGAGCAAAGAAATAAATGGGGGAGGGGAAACTTGTTGTGTTAGCCGATTTAGTGCCGTAGGCTATTTGTCTATCTATCATACATGCTGAGATATAGTTAACATTATCAAGGAAAGACTTTGTGCTCACCCAGCATCTTCCTTCGTCTTTAACAATCCATTTCAAGCATGTACATGTGTGGCTGTAATATATTAATTTTAATACTTATTTCAACCTTTGGTTTTATTATTTATGTTTTATCCTCATTATAATTAAATGTCGCCCTCTGCAATTTCATGTATTTCATGTTTATATATGTGTGCGCGCGCGCGCGTGTGTGTGTGTGTGTGTGTGTGTGTGCACCATTTGGGGAGAGAAAAAAAACATCGCCAGATTCTACGGCCGGTTGGAGAACATAACTGGAACGCTTGTAAACGCTGTATTCACAACGCGCATACAGCGACTGGCACACTGCAGTGGACACTTTGCCTGTAAACGTTATGGTCACACTCGATCGGTTTAGAAGGTTCTTCTACCTACTGGGTTCAAACCCCACACAAGATTTTTGTTTTATTTTTTATTATTTTATAAGTATATATGTGAAACATTATGTTACCTTAATATCACATATTTTAACGTATCATTTTAATTTAATGGCATTTCCTATCACACGCAAAAACCTTAATCAGTAATTAACGTATTCTTAACAAATAACTAAATAAATATATGAACAGAAACATTTCTCTTCTAAAGTGAAATCACACAGAAATAAACACAAATTAATATCGGGTGTAAGAACCCTCAGCATGTAGAACTGCCCTCAATCTTCAGGGACACAGATGATAAGTAAGATTTCTACAGTTGTGTGGACGAGAGGCTACAACATCCCAGGCTTCTTGAATTTATGTCCATAGTGGTCTAGAATTTAACATTAGATAAAACGCATATGGAGTGATATCGAATGGGACTACCTACAACTGCAGGAAAGTTTATCAGTGTTATTGTTGGGGTGCCCAAGTAATGGTTATGTCAAAAGTTTGCCGCTTCTTTAGATATCGGCTGCGTATACGACGAGCGTGGTTACTGTGCGTATACGACGAGCGTGGTTAAAGGACATAATTATTTTTAATTTTTTTAATAATAAAAACAATTTAAATAAAACGTTTTATATTTTTAAACATTAATACGAGGGCTGGAAAGAATATAACATATTTATAAGTACATAATATTTTTTTCTTTCTAGAACCTGAACTTTTTCATTACTTCATAGTAATTCCCGGTCATATTTATCACAGTCCTGGAAGTCACTGGACATCCGTAACTAAGTCGTTTTTTTTTATGTTTGAGGAGCACCCTACTGCAACATTGTGGCATGACTTGTTCTGACTTCTGCCACTAGCTCCGTCATTGTTCATCAAGACCTACCTCCAGTAGTGATTGAATCAAATTAACGTAATGCGCTTTAAGTACAGGACGACCTAAACGTGGTGCAACTTTCGCTCTATTGCTTCCATGTCGAAAGTTTGGCACCCCACAGGCCACCGTTCGATATGGCAGAGTTTCATTGTCACAGGCTTCTCGCAGGCTTGCATGAAATTCTCTCACGTTTCTAACCGTGCTTACTTTTAGAAAACTTCACTTTAGGATCGTCCAAATTTACACCATTACTCGACAGCTTCATATTCATCCGTCTACAGATAGTACACTAGTGACGCTGAGTGTGTTCAACAGATGTCATTCCTCTAGATATGGTGAGGAAAAAAAAGGTCCTTGCATGTTCATCATCAGCATGTCGACAGTGTTGCCACTATTTTCTTTCCAACCCTCACCTTATTTGTAAAGAGAAATCAGAAAATTAATAAAGCATTTACTGAACACATGTCTTTAACTACAATAGTTATGCAGGTATTGAAGGAAAGCCTATCTCTCTAATAAAGGATGCCACCAGAAATTCCAATGCAATAATGCGGTAAGTCGGAATTAAGTTGATAATGCAAACCAAGATCTGCATCTCACTCACAAATATTGCTATAGCAACCTACTTACCTGATTTAAAATTATCACGAAGTTTTCCTAGCAGGGATGTTTGCCATAGAGCATTTCCTTGAATAAATGAAATGCACTGTAAAATATTGTTTACCGCAGCTGCATTGGAACAAACAATACTTTTTACGAGATCGGATTGATAGGTCTAGTAAACAAAATATAGTAAATAGCATTTTTTGAAAAAATAAACATTTTTATCAACATGTTATCCTTTGAAATCAATACATTTGGCCCAGCGAGATAACTTTTTTTTTTTTTTTTTTTTTTTTTTTTTTTTTTTTTTTTTTTTTTTTTTTACTCAGGGAAAAAAGAAATCTTTCGACTTGTGCATAATAGTCGTTTACAGCACAGATAACCTTTTCGTTCGATGAAAAATTCTTCCTCCAAGCCAAATTTTGATATTAAGAAAGAGCAAAAAGTCGTATGGGGTGAAATCTGAGGAATAGTGTGAATGGGGAACTATTTCAAAGATAAGCTGGCATGCACTTTTGCAATCGCAACGGCGGACGTGAGCAGGCGAATTGTCCTGGTGGAGGAGTATCTTTCTACATGCCAATCTACTTCCACTCACTATGCAAACTGTTCAGTAATGTTGCATAACAACTGCTAGTTACTATTTTACCCTTTCCCAAATAGTCAACTATGATGATGCGCTATGAGTCCCCAAAGAAAGTGCCATTACTGTTCCCACCAACAAAATGGTTTTAGTTATTTATTATTTTTACGGTGAACTTTCACCTTCGCCAACCCGCTGTTTTGTCATCAGTCAGGAAACGACGACAGAAGTTATTCAGATTATGGTGCAATTTTTCCAAACACGGGCTTGAAATGTCCTTCCTGGAGTGTTTTTGGTATGGAGTCAATAAACGCGGCACCCATCGCTCACCCAACTTCTTCTCACGCAGAACTTAATGTAGGATATTATGTACCCGTTTGTATGGTTTGCATACCATTTCTGCAATTTCATGAATCTGAATGCAACCGTCTTCTATCAGATACCGTGAATTTTATGGATCATTTCTTGATAAGAGACCTCAGTCTGACGTCCGTAACGTATGGTTTTCAGTGGTAGTACAGAGTCCCCATGAACTTCCCTAAGCTCTGTTTGTATCTGGGACACAGTCCACATTTTAAATAGAAATGTTTTACTACTGCACAATACTCGTCCTTATCAATTTGTAAGCAAGTTGTTACACAGATCATTAAACACAACTGCCCATTGCATCTGTTTGAAAAATTGAACAAAACTTTAACGAGAATCACAATTACCAACATTTATGGCACTTGACAGAGCTCCACCTTTTCGATCAAATTTTCCAGAATTATCAATCCACCATTGAAGCATCAATCTACAATAACAGAATAATTGCAAAAACAAAATAATTATAATTAAAGGCAAAATAGACCAATATTGCAAAAAAGACGAATTAAAAGCTTACCGTAATGTTTGACAGTTTACGATTATAATTTCTTAGATCTTTTTTGACGACCACTAGGCATTTTATCAGAAGGGAGTACTGGAATCCGACATAGGAAATGAAAGTACTGTTGAATCTTTTAACTAAAGAGAATCAATGGAGTGACGCAAACCAAGCGAGCATATCTGAAACAATTTCAAGGTCGCGTAGTAACCTGCACAAACTGAGGGAACTGTAAAGAAAAGAGACAAGAAATGTCGTGTCAGCGAACTCACCTGCTTAATAGCTTTACTTCAGTACATACACTATTGGTATGAAGGCTGTAGTTTTTTTAATAGTGTTTAACGCTCGTTTTAACTACTGGGGCATCACAGGTCGTGGACACTGATGATACTCGTATGATGAAATAATAAACTATGATGTTTTATTTAACGAAGAAAGCGTTCCAGGCCTAAGTTTAAGGTAATTTCCCGGCATCTATCATTGATGAGGTCTAAGGAAACCCTGAGGGAAAAAAAAAAAAAAAAAAACTCAGTCAGAGAAGAAGGTCCTGGTGGGAATCGAACTCCAGATCTCCCGCTCATGGGTCTGCGCCTTAGCTACCTTGGCTATTCATAGCGAAGACTGTAGTGAAAATCATACCCAGTGACTATTGCCTCTAAACTGAATAAATATTGAAAGACACAAGATATTAACTCCAGTCTCTGCTTGTGAATTAAATTGTTCCAGCCTTACCTCCATTCAAAGAGCTTAATTTGAACATAAGTTTCGTTGGAGATTCAATGAGCAGTTAAGTTGAACATTGTATGGGGAATTATGTTGATTTGTTTTATTTACAGACACTCTTTAATATCTCAGATCATCAGCGTCCCATTCAATTCAGGGCGTGAAACGGCCGATAAATTTTGCTCAGAGGGCTCTTCTTTCAGGCTTGAGGTTCTTTTTCATGCCGTAAATGTACGACACGGGATCCACGGCTTTACTTCCCTTCCGAAATAAGCCATACTTAGGATTATTACGTCCGAAAAAATCCATAGATCCTGGCCGGGATTTAGCCCGCGACCTTGGGTTTAGAAGGCAAGTATGGTTATCACAGATGTAGTATGGAACAGAATTCAGAAATAAGGAGTACACTTGGTTTAGGTGAGGCGCGGTAACAGACAGAGACCTGCATGTACACAGAAAGAATCTTGGGAGCATATTCTGGCGTACTGTAACGCAACGAAAGCATGGAGAAAGCGATATCTACGGGTCCCTTTTACTAATGAAGGGAAAGGGCAGTGGCAGTGGTGGACTTTACTGGCAAAAGGAAAGAGGAGGAGGGAGTAGATAAAATTTTAAATAAAGTGAAACAGCTCAAATCTGAAGAGGCAGACAACCGGAAAGGGGGGGTAGGGGAACATGAGTCACAATGTTTTCTGTAGTACATATATGTGAGGGAGTGTGGGTTATTGACTTTTACATTTTTTCTGTTTATGTATGCTGTATTTAATTTTTTATTATATAGTGCTTTTTTCATTTATGTATGTATATTGTTTGTTTCTTAAGAGTTAAATATTGATTTGTGCAATTTTATATAATTTCTAAGTGTATTGGGGAAGCACCTGCGGTCCTAAAACGCGTTCGAAATGGATGAGTTAGATTTTTAAAAATATATTTTGCACATAAATATACATTTTGAGTATAAAATTAAACTGATATACACAATCATATATACTTCCGTTTTAAACTACACAACAGAAGGCTGATATATTTCAACATAAAATACAACATATCAGAGCTACTACAGCAGGTGTATAATAGGAAAATGAACTTCTAAAAAGTATACCGACATACTCATACCAAGATTCACTGTTTGTTATTTTGTGTAAATGAAATAAACACTGAATGGCGCCATAGAAATCCGAAGCCTCAAGCAGTAGTACCACACCAATAGCTTTAATATGGATAAATGCAATGGCAATGAAAGTGGTAAAGTTAGCAATCCAGTAAGTTGAATTTTGTAGTTACAGACTTTAAAACAAGTGGCTAAATCCATACCAGTAAATGTATAATTTAAAAAGTGTTGTATCTAATGAGTCTGAAAAAAGTACGGGGGTCTTTCAAATTTAAGCATGATTTGGTTTCCTGGGCTAGGAAGGAGTGATGAGAGGGGGGCCAAAGTTAGTGGAGCGATTCAACGCATACTTCTACTTTGATCGTTCTATAGCCAGTGGCATTATGTCTGAACAAGATGTTGCATCGTCCGTTTTCTAACAAAAAGAATCAAACCGACCGAAATTTTGTCCAGACTTAGGGCACAGTTTGCAGAAGCTGTGGAACCCCAGTGTTTGACTGGCACAAGAAGTTCCTCAGCGGTCGTGATGCAGTGCAGCGTCACTCAGGACAACATTCAGATCCTTTGTGATCTTGTGGGTGTTGGTCGACGTCTAAGTGCACTCGAAATGGTGGAAGTACACACACCATTCTTTCTGAAGAACTAGGATTTCGGAAGGTGTTAGCGAAATGGGTCCCACGTCTCCTCGCTAACGAATTGAAATGTTCGAAAGTACATCAGTCAAAGACTTCTTGATCGGTTTGAGCAAGAAAGTGAACAGCTGTTGATCCGAATTGTGGCCTATGATGAGACGAGGTATACCACTACACCCCCGAAACCAAGAGAACAGTATGGAATAGAGGAGGAGACCAAGGCCAAAACTTCACCTGTCAGTGGGAAAAGTTTTCGCAACCGAATTTTGGGAACCCGCAGGTGTGTTGCTAACCAATTTCCTTTTTAAAAAAATGGCCTGTGAATACGGCATATTATTGTAAACTGATGGTTGACGCGAGGGCCACCTATCGCAGCAAAAGACTGCGGCAGATCATTCGCGAGGCCTTGCTGTTGCATGACCCACATACAGCAGTCATTAGACGGGATCAACTAAGGAAAATTCACTGGAAACCCGTAGAAACCCTCCTTACAGTCCCGATTTATCCCCTTATGATTACTCGGGCCAATGAAGCAGACATTGGGAGGGGGGAAAAAAACTCGGCGACGACGCAGGGACTGATTACTTTGTGCTCAATTGGGTGTATATTCGTTCATTTTCTTCTTCTTTTTTTATGAGGGAATAAAGACAATGCTTATTCAGTGCAGATAATGAATTTCTGTTGAAGGTAACTGTGTAGAAAATTGATATAATTTGTTTTATAATTGTATTAGTAAAATTCATTTTATTTTTAAAAAAATAATTTTATTCGCTCGCGGCTCGCACATTCTTCTGAGTTGCTATGGAAACGGTGCAGCCAACAACAACACACCTTTCGCGCCCTCCGATTCTCAGTTTTGCCTGTACTTGATATCTCCGAGCGCATATATACATTTAAATAGTGTTTAACGCCCGTTTTTAGTACTGAAGCACCACAGGTGGTGGACACTGATGATACATGAGATGAAATTATAAATTGGGAAAGGATATTTTTTAAGGAAGGAAGCGTTCCAGGCCTAAGTTTAGGGTACCTCCTCGGCATTTGCCAATTATAAGGATGGAGGAAAACCTAGAAAAAACCTCAAGTCAGGGAGGACGGTTCTGGCTGGATTCGAACCCCAGACCTCCCACTCACGAGTCCGCGCCTTAACAACCTCAGCCACCCGTGGCGGTCCCGAGCATAAAGCAAGCGTCTACCGCTCCCATGGCACTTGCTATGAAATAGGTCGCAATTGCAGCCAAATTCGTTCTCACGGGATTGGGTTGTACCACAGGATACAGGTGTAAGAATCAACAGCGCGCTGTTACCAATAAACTGGTATGTCTACACTCAGGAATAATTTAAATTTTAGTTAAAATTTTTGAATAGTGTTTTGAAATGAATGAAGATAATGGCAAAACGCTTCATTTCGTATCGAGACCGGAAACGTTTGGAATTTACCTGATGGTTCTTTGCGTTTAAAATAAACCAGAATAAAATGCGATAACAAAGTGTTAACATCTCAAAATACCAATAGTGTTTTTTTTCTTCTTCAAACTTTATCAACGAGGGTATAAAAAATAACTGCAGACACGTTTGTAGCGTGTGATATTCGCTTTCGACTAGCCTAATGAAACAAAATGTGTGTGTGTGTGTGTGTGTGTGTGTTCCTTTGTTGCAAGGGCAAAACCCCATACTGATTTTAGATCATCTGCACCTTTCTTTATAATTTTTTTTAAACGTTTTACTGTAAGTGGATGGCGGGAAAGAAAAAGACATGAATAGTTTTGGTTCATTAGATAAATAAGTTATTAAAATATTTTTTCAGGAAAATATTAATTTCTATGGTTCTTTAGTGGCCGATTGCATAAGGATTGGCCCAAACACAACATTGAAGACTATCCTAATTAATGAAACTAGATTCCCTCCCCCTCTGGCGATGCTCGTTGATGCAAATGAGAGTTTAATGTGTTAGCAAATCATACCTCAGAGACATTTTAAAAGGGGCATTCAAAACGTGTGCAAATCCCACCGTAAAATACAAGCTAAGGACTGAATTTGAAAACTTATCCTCATAATCCTTCAAAGTACTCTCCATCTCTTTTCACGCACAGTTGTAGACGGTGGAACTACTTGTCTAAAGTACTATAGTACTCTGACTGAGATATTGTCAACAGAGTTGAGTTTATAGCTTGAGCAACAGAAGTCCCATGATTCAAGATCAGGGCCAAACAATTTCCAATTTCCTCAAATTTGCAGCTGTTCTGCGAGGAGACGCATTGTCGTGCAGAAGCAACAAACAGTCTTGAAGTTCATGTCTTTGGACGCCTCCGCCGCCTCAGCTCTTCAAATAAAGAATACAAAATATAAATGTCATAGTATTCTCCATTCATCATCATTTCTTCTGGCATTCAGTCATCCTCTAATGGTCCTTCATAGCTGAAAAAAAGCAGTGAACATTCCCTTCCAAGAACGAAAATCTTGTAGAAGAACAACTGATCTTGAGTCATTCTCATTTACCCACACCCAGTTCTCAGTTTTATTTGGGGAGATTTAGTAATAAAACCAACTCTCATCATCAGTGCATATATCTGTCAAACGTTTAGGACCATTTGGTGGAAACATGCTCAGCAGTTTCCTTGCACATTCCTTTCTCTTCTTCATTGGTTAGGGAAATGTGGAACCCATTTTACACAGAATTTTCGCAGCTTTAAATGTTCATGGAGTATACTGACAATGCTGCCAACATCCATACCTAGCATTTCAAAAGTAATGTGTCGATTTTTCTCCACCAAGTTGCTCACTATTTGAATTGTTCTCTCGTTCACAGCTTCCCGAGGTCAACCAGAGCAAGTCTTTCAAAGTCTCTCGCCCTTCTTCAAATGATCAGATTCACTTGCAATGGTATCAATTGAACACGCTTGCCAACCATGCACAGCTACAAGTCTTCGTGCATTTTTTTTTTCCCCGCTCTTTCGCCTAGCATAGCGTTTGCTAATGTAGAATCAAAAATTTCTTTAGAAATATTCATGATTTTTTTTCACCGTCTATTAGCACAGGGTTGAACTCAACCGACTGTATGACAGTAACTATGCAAGCTTAAACTTGCACTTATGTATATTTTGATAGCTTAAGATTCATTGTTGACAACTGCGTTAGTTGCATTTTTGTAGACATTATTGTCCAACAATGGATAGGCTGGTTGCAAAACTTTTTGAATGCCCCTCGTGATATCACATAAATATTTTACTCCCCTGCATCTCTTAAATGTTTAAAGATGCTTGAAAATTTGTTTTGGGTAAACCTTGGCGGAATATGCGGGAAATTATGGTTAGACTGGTCGACCCTCAGAACTACCGTGTTCTTTGAGGTATAGGTCACCGTTGTTTTCTTGTTGACCTCCAAGGTGTTGCGTAAGAACAGGATAAACCAAAACGTGGTTTCAGAGCTTGCTGCAGCTTCTAACTCGGGTGGACATCAAGTGGGTAGGGCAGATAAAACATTAATCATAGGATGTTGGTGTCCGAACGTCATGTGAGCTAGCCTTGTGGAACTGACAGCCTCCACTTTGAGGTGTCATTCGAAATTCATGCTCTTGCGCCTTTGCATTAGCCGTTCAATTTCAACAACACGTTTAGCAGCACGCTACCGCTTTTAATTACGGAATGGGATATTATTATGAATGCACTTAAACTTTGTAGCGAATTCTGAAGAAATGTAACCTAAGACGCGATTTTTGAAAAGTTTCTTCAAAGCTCCATCCATTCTACTTATTAGGCACCGAAAATGAAAATGAAGAATAGAAGAATTCAAGCACTTCGAAACGTAGTGATTGCAAATCTGTCACTTTTTCTTAGTGTTTTATCCTTTTCTGCTTTTCTAATTATTGTTAATTTAGTTACATTGTTAATAGTGTTACATTATTTTTCATTTATATGTGTGTGTGTTTGTGTCAACGCTCTAGCGGCCGCAATTTTTGTTTTTTCTCAATGAAACTCGGTATATTTCTTTAAAATTAATTGATAAAAGTGTTTTACGAAAATCAGGGCAATTAAGTCATTACAGTGGAGGTAGTGCTGCAAAAAAGAGTGTGGGTTAAAGGGAAATAAAATCTGGTATAAGCATTTGTATTTATCAACGACCTATGCGGGTAAAATAAATGGCAGTTGTTCTACAGCTCATGCCCATTACACGACAGTCTTAACTCCCATACAATCTGTCTCATTTCAGTTTCACATCTGGGAATGGCTTAACAAAACACTGCGGCTCACTTTATCAATGTCGCAAAGCTGAGGGTTAATTAGCAGAATACTTAGGCTATTCTTGCCAACTTAAAAAAAAAAAAAAAGGATGTGCTACGCTTGACCAAACTATGACTCCGCATATTTGTATTTTCTAACTCTTAAGAGACCACTTTAAAGATGTCGTCATCACCAGTTGGTAGTCTTTCAGTCTGGGTAGTTTTTATTAAAGAATTAAACCCACCGCAGTTTGTTTCGAGTTTCTAAGGCCTTCCCATGTCAACCGTTTCGTATTAAACAAAACAACTTCAGTGTTACAACGTACTTTATTTTTGACAGAATCCCCTCGAGGTTCAACGCACTTGCTCCCAACATTTCTCCCGGTAAGTGATTCTCTAATAATAGTGTAAAATACTCGTTTACCTCCAGCATGAACTCTACATTTCACTTAAATTTGTGTCAATCCAGGGGAGTTTTAAATTTAGTGAACAGATAGAAATCCGAGGGAGCGAGATCAGGTGAATAGGGTGGATGCGGAAGAATTTCAAATCGCAGTTCAGTCAATTTGTGCTCAGCGACACGGCTTGCAAGCACCAGTGCGTTATTGTGGTGAAACGACACTTTCTTTTTAGCAATTCCCGGACGTTTTTCTAACATTTTAATATATATTTTTTATTTTACATAAAACTGTATCCTAAAAACAAGGTCTATAGAATTTCTCAAAAATGTATGAGGCATGTAACCATTTGACAGAAAAATTAGCCGTCTCTTGAACATAAAAGTCTTGTAAATCCTACTCGAGACAGCGCGCGGTTCACAAGGTAATCAGCAAAGTTGTGTAGCCATTGCAGTTGTTGTGTTATATGACATGCACCAAAGACGCTGATTAGTATGTGTGTTCCGTTAGCTCTGTGGCAGAGTGTGCAGTGATGCCATAGTTAAGATCACAGTTTCGCCTCCCGGCCAGCATGAAGCACCCATGAAGCACCATGAATAACGAATTAGTTTCGTAGTACTGTTTCCCAGCAAGCTGCAACGTTAACACACACGCGCGCGAGCGTAAAATATAATGAGTATTATAATATTTCCTTTAGGGTTTGTTCTATTTATGTTGCACATGCACGAAGAACAAAATGTGGCATATGGACACAAACTCAAGAAGCCTGGGATGTTGTAGCCTCTCATCTTAACTACTGTACAATTCTGATATTAGATATGCCCCGAACATTGAGGGTAGCTATACATACACCTGATATTAATTTGTGTTTATTCCTGTGTATTTTCACCTTAGAAGATAAATGTTTCTGTTCATTTATTTATGCAGTTATTTGTAAGGAAATAATCAGTTTGTGATTACGTTTTTGTGTGTGCATTAGGTAATGTCATAAAACTCAAATGATAGGTTCAAATATAATATGATATTAAGGCAGTATGGTGTTCTGCTTATATACTTATAAAACCAATAATAATAAATAAAACAAAAAAATGTGTGGGATTTGAACCCAGGAGCTTACACAGAAGAGCAATGCCTTCTCAAGCGCTCGGCCACCGCTACTCTACCCTATGTTCTCTTTCCAGATGCTTATGACTGTGACCATTATGTTTACAGGCAAGCGCCCACTGCAGTGTGCCAGTCGCTGCATGCGCTTGTAAATACAACGTTGACGAGCGCCTCCGAAGGTCTCCGATCCACACACAGAATCTGGGGATGATTCCTTTTTGTTTGTCAAAGAGTGTACTTAAAAAATGTGGTAGAAGAAAGGTTATAAGTGCAAACATACTTAAAGCGCAGTATATACAGTAGGGATAACTTATGTCGGCACATTTCTTATCCTATTCCGAGTTGTATATAGTTCTCAATGGGTCCATTAGATGACGCTCTATCACTGCAGCAAAATTGCGTTTAGCAATCACCTGTGAATGTGGAAGTTACTGATTGATAAATTGAAACTTTAACCGTAATGAAAATGCAGTTTTTATTTTCAAAATATATATGTAATTCCCATATTTGATATTGAAATAATAATTGCTACTTATGTTACTAGTGTACAATCTTGGAAATTGCGACACGCATGAACGTAGTAGATATGACGTGATATATTGCATGATTTCTTCGTACTCGTTTCTATGACGATGCTATTTTGTTTTT
The DNA here is from genome assembly GCA_030762175.1 of Metallyticus violacea. Taxonomy (NCBI): domain Eukaryota; kingdom Metazoa; phylum Arthropoda; class Insecta; order Mantodea; family Metallyticidae; genus Metallyticus; species Metallyticus violacea. The sequence goes on along the minus strand of CM060840.1, from coordinate 14,491,765 downwards.
TGTTTTGAAGAGTTCAAATGAAAATGGATGCTAATTCCGCAATGTTTCACATTGAAAATATGGATATCGTTCCTGAATAAATTATAAAAGTAAGTGAGGTAACTGAGGGTTTTGTTAGTTCCTCAAAAATCGAAAAGTTTATACGAAAAGGAATATGACAAGTTCTGTACATGAGGAAAAGAAAAACATGTCAGTTCAACTAATAAAAAATCTGGTTGGCATATATTTCAAAGCTGGTAAATATATAATATAACGTTTATTGATAATTAATGTGATAAGATATTTAAAATTTAGATTCTTAGACTTGTTTATTTTGGCAGTCGAATATTTGTATGCTTTCGACACACTGGTGAGTGTATTCGAAAGTAAAATCAATGTAATAAGGTTAAGGAAATTTTCTGTTGGTATGGTACAGATTATTAATTGTTCAAGATTAAACTTTTGAAATTAAAATAAATGTAATGTAATTAATTAATTAATTGCGTTTTCAATATTTCCAAGATAATGTAAATTAATTTATGACAATTAATAAATTACATTGTTTAGCAGTTTCAGAATATTTGTTTAATAAAATTATTCTCATGTTTGAATGTTGGTATGCTCGTTAAGCTACGCTTTTAGCTTTTTCTTACAGGTACGTTGTTTGAAATTGTGTTGTGAAGGCGGGTATGACTTCATGAAATACTAGTTGCTAGGTAACCAGTGCCAGAGTTAAGCTAATTGTGCACGATTTATAGCGTCATAAAAAGCGTGTTTTAATGATAGGATTGCATAAAAGATAATTGTGTAGAACGCCACATTAAGGCGAGTAATCTTGTTTTTTTTTTTTTTTTTAACTCTGTTTTTCCGTGTTAATTGTTTATTGATGGCTTCTGATTGACGGTGAAACACTTTTAAGCATTACTATTATTTCTTTTTCTTGTAAATTCCTACATCTTGTTTAACTGAGCAAGTGTAACAACGTTTTAAATTGTAACACTTCTGATATAAAAATGCAAGTTAAGGAGCTAGCGAGTGTAGCTTATTTTCATAATTACTATAAATTATAGGTATCTAAAAAGCATATAGGAGAAGAATATCATAAAGAGGTGTTAGTGGTGTTCTGTAAAAATAAAAAGTCCGTCATCAGGAGATGAGCAAATAAGTCAATTCCTCATTAAGTTGAATAATTTTAAAAATTAATGTAAAATCCAAATTATAGCCTTATTAATGAAATAAGTCATGGCATTACTGTGTGGTGTTAGGGGAACGGAATTAGAATTTTTGCAATCTATACGTATGCCAAAAGAAGGATATTATTGTTATTATTATTATTATTATTATTATTATTATTATTATTATTATAATTATTATTATTGTTGTTGTTGAGATTAGCCCACAAAAATTACTGGTATCTGTTAATTAAATCAAATATCTGTCCTCTAATAGGCAAAGCTATGTGTGGGTATTTTTAAAAAATTTAAAATGTAACCATGTTTATGAACTGAGCCCTTGATATCATCTTTACATTCACTAAAATAGAGAGAAGTAACAGAAAGTTTCGAGTTACTTTGTGTATTTAAGAAGATGGTGTACATATGTTTCATTAAAACAAAAACATTTTACTATTTAAAAATAATTACAATTTAGTAAGCAAATATACGCAATCAACAATAACCAACCGAAAGTTTAATAGATTTTTATTGGCTTTGAAATCAATTTAATGTTATTGTAGTAAAAACATGTAACCCAAACGTTTTCTGGAGGCTATAACGGAGCGCTCTTACATACAAATATAATTCTCTAACATATGTTACATTAATATTTCACATTTATTGTCATCATGGCGATGCTATTGTTAAATATGAAATGTGTGCAACGTTATAATTACAATTTATATGATGAAAAAATTTGTACTTTTATTTTGAAACAATAGAGAGAAAATTAAACGCAAGAGCGCTTTTTAAATTGCCTTTTTTTTCATGTATACCCCTATACTTAAAGGTCCTTTCTCTTATTTTATTTAATTTTGTTAAATGACACATAACGAATTTCATTGAGAAAAAGAAAGCATTATTGCTGCTAGAGCGATTTTTAAATGTAGGGTTTCTGGTAAACCCCCATTCTTAATAATCTCATTTCACTGATTTTCAGAAAATACTTTTCTTATTTTACTTTTGTTGCCTATGCCGAGTTTTGTTGAGGAAAAAAAAAACGATTTTTAAATTTTGCTTTAACTACTACTCGGTTTCCAGGTGTACCCTCACTCCTAATGCCCTGATTACCTGATTTTTTTTTATTAATTTATATTAATGAAACATACCGAGTTACTTTGAGAAAAAACAAAAATTGCGTCAACTAGGTTGATTTTTATTTATTTATTTATTTATTATTATTATTATTATTATTGTTGTTGTTGTTTAATTTTTAAGTGATTCAATTTTTCTGGTTATCGAACTCGATAAATTGTTGGTCAATTGATAGTTATATGCCGAGTTTCGTAAGAAATTTAAAAATTGTGACCGCTAGAGCTCTAACAGGTGTATATATATAACTTTTTAATTGTCATTTTCCGTTGCCTAGTAAGTAGAATCGTTGGAGATTTGAAGATTTTTTTTCGAAAAATCGTCTCATGGGTACACCGAATAGCTAACATTCCTTCGGAATTCACTAATAAACAACTATCCAAGAGCAAAGCTCACTGCACAAAGAACACCTCATTTTATTAATTTTTCTGCATTCATTTTTATCAGCATTTTGCCACATAAGAATAGCCCAACATAGCCTATAACAACAACAACAACAACAACAACAACAACAACAACAATAATAATAATAATAATAACAACAACAACGAAGAAAGGATGACGCTATTTGTTTTATTCTTTTCATTTGGCACTACAGTCCAGGGTGAGCTTTGGCATGCCGCGACGACCTCTGCTTCTTCTACATCCTACTTACGACTTCATGGGTAAAGGGCAGTAATGTAGAGGGGCCAGTGCTTAGCATGCCGGCACCCCGCCGGTCGCCTATCACGCGGCTTTCACGATCGAAGAACGCCACCTCTCCAGCAGGCAGCTCCCCAAGTATCCCCACGAGGCTTGGCCGGCCCATTATCAATATTAATTGTTATTCGACAGAACATTTTTCAGTATTCTTTAAGATTTTCCAGTAGTGAAAAAGTATGAACTTTGAATTTCTAGGGTCATTTGGTAAGAATTACTCTGAGGAATTCGATTTAAGGGGGAAAAAATTGTCATTATTGTCGTAACATGTGTAATCAGAAAATGATTCCAGGTTTTAATTCACAACAGTGATTACAGCCAACAAACCATCCATCTGTAGGAGTACAGAGGTAGTACAAGGGTCACTTGATAAGTATTGAAATGCGGAACATTGGCCACCCCTAGGGAAAGCATTGTTACTGAATCGGCATTGGTGTTGTCATGGTAGCAGGCAGAGCTCTGTTGTTATTCATTTTCCTGTATTTTAAGTTTCAAATGCAGAAAGTGTGAACGTCTTGTAAGTGCAATGGAGATTCAGAGAGCATTTTCGTGCAATGACCTTGTACAATTTCAAATGTGACTTAAATGAAACGCAGTCACTTGAGTGTTTGAGGGGGGCTTTCGGGGACTTTTCTCCTTCACGTGTTACTCTGTTCCGCTGATTTGAAGAATTAAAGAGTGGATTGCTATCTCTTAAAAATGAAGAGTGGCAGAACAACAACAGTAGTGACTGAGAAGAACATCACCTCTGTGAAAACAATGATTAGGAAAGACCCAAGATTAACCTACAATAATGTTGAACTGGCATTAGGGATTGGTTCGCCGAGTATTTCAACCGTCCTTCATGAGTACCTTGGAGTAAACAGATGAATAAACAAATAAATAAAGATGGGTGCCCCATAATTTGTATGAAGCAGAGAAGCTCCACAGGGTGAAATGGTGCTAAGAAATGCGACAAAGATTTAACTATGGAAAGTCTCGCCGTGTTTCACACATTGTTACGGGTGACGAAACATGGACATATCAGTTTGATCCGGAAACAAAACGGCAGTCCTTCATTTGGGTATTTCCTGATGACTAACCACCCATCAACGTCAAGAGGCCAAGGGATGTGGTGAAGAAAGCGGCTACCTCTTTCTTCTCCACCAGTGGTAACGTGGAAAAGAAAATCAGAGAACTTGGTACACAGAAGTTTGTATTTCTGAAAGTGTTTCAGAAAATTCAAGAACGGCGCCCAAAAACAGGACTAAGGGTCATTTTATTGCACCATGACAATGCATCAGCTCACACCGCTAATGTAACAAGATTTTCTGCAAGGAACTGAGGCAAAACTAATGCCTCTTCATTTTATAGTCCCGACCTGGCACCATGTGATTTTTTCCTGTTCCCTACTAAAGTGGTTCTAGAGGATGGTACGCTGCATACAATGCCAGGGGTAATACTGTGAGAAACTGGGATAAATAAAACGTTTCTATCAATATTCATTATTTGTTGTCTCAATACTTTCTAGTGATCCTACATCTTGCTATTGTCGTTCGTACTGTGTATACTGTGATTTAAAGTTACAATTGAAAAAAAGGTATTTGATACTTGGATGACTAAAAATTAAAGGCCAAGAGAGGGGGATTTAAAAAAGTGCAGGCATTTAAAATGGATGATATAACAAATGATTCAAATGGTATATGTGTATGAAACTTCTTGGGGGGAGGGGTTCTTTGGGGTTCAGAATATTTTAACAGCAAAAACAGTAAGTTTATTTGCCATTTTTTTCATTTCTGCCTTAATAATTACCAGCTATATTCTTACAGGATGGCTATCGTAAAGGGAAAAAAAAAAAAAAAAAAAAAAAAAAAAACATCATTAGAGCTGTGTGTGTGAAATTTTACAATATTATGTTTATTCTGTAAAAGAAGCTATAAAAACGTTTTATTGGCAGCACTTGTGTTAGTGATTCTTGTTAAATACATAGGTGTAACACAGAGAGACTTGTGCAGAATGCGCTCCCCAACAGGTTAATGTAAGACCCTCATTCTAAACTTCCTGAAAGAAAGTTTAATTCCAATGAAGATCTGTCGTAACTTAAAGAGTTCCCATTCAAAGAGACACCTGCTATCGTTCAGTTAAGTTTATTGCCCGTCACTGCCAAAACCTGCATAGAAACTACTGACTGCATCATGGCCAAGGACTGTTGCGAAATTGGCACTGAGATGCTGTGCGTGATTCAGCACAATGTCGGCGCCGACCAGAGCAAGTCTAGTATGAGGTGTGCTTCTGAAGAGAGCTAAAAACCTTAAACAGTTTCGATAAGAAAGTAGGATTTTTTTGCTGTCAATTAAAAAGCATTGTCGAGTTGATGCAATCTTCCCTGTCGTTTTTCTTGAATTGCGGCGCGTATACATTGTAGGCAATGTCCGCAATGATGCCCGAGAAACCATTTCATAGTACACGTTGTATCATCTTGTTTATCGACACTACGGGGAGTTAGTTCCTTTTTGGTTAGGGCGCAAATGTTTCTTTCTTCCTTCCTCCTTTCCTTTTCTTTAGGAGCTAAAATATTTCTTCTTCTTTCCATACTTTCTTCCTCCGTTTCTCCCTCCCCTCCCTTTCTCTCTTTCTATTGTCCCAAGAACGCGGGTTCGAACCCGGCAAGGACCGATGGATTTTTTCGGGCGTAAAAATCCTAAGCATGACTTCCTTCGGAAAGAAGTAAAGTCGTGGGTCCTGTGTCGTATATTTACGGCACGAAAAAGAACCTCAAGCCTGAAAGAGAGACCTCTGAGCAAAATTTACCGACCGTTTCACGCCCTGAATAGAATGGAACGCTGATGACCTGAGATGTTAAAGAGCGTCCATAAATAAAGCAATAAAAAAATCTTTTTATTGTTCTATTTATTTCTTTTTATTTACCTATTTTTTCATTCTTTCTTTCTCTTTTTCTTCCATTCTTTCTTACGCGATCTTTTCTTTCTTCTGTTTCTCTTTCTTTCCTGGCTATTAATATATAAAAACATTTTGTTAAATATTATCGTAATAGGATGGAATCCTTATAGTTTACATGGTAGAGCTAAAAGCAAGATCACGTGACCACAGTATAACGTTACAGTTGCAGATTCCATACTTTAATCAAAGGGTCATCAACAATTTATAGAAAAATGGATATTTTTGCTTAATTGGACACTTTACAACGATATTTTATTAAAGTCTCTCTCTGTTGTTCAGTCACTGACGTATGAGTGTTAATTCTACTTAATAAGATTTTAGAAACTTTGACCTATACTCAGCAATAGTTGTAGTAAAGTTGTGCACCATGGCTTTATGCTGCCGCGAGTCGCAGGTGTTTATAAACGTTCATGAAAGCCAAGAAATGCTAGTAAAAAGTCGCATGAAATGATATACCAATATTGCTTTACAATGCTTTAAATAAATTTGTTCCATAAATTAGTTGCTATGACATACAGACCGTGTATTAGTTAACTATAGACACTTTCCCGAATACATATTCATGACACCAGTGCTTGATTTACGAGCTAATTAAAGATATCGCCTCTGTTTGGAGGAAGGACCCCATCACCGATTGTTACGATCCAAGGACAATAGGCGCGGTTTCCAACTGATGAAATTCATTTGAAGAAATATTTTCGGAGATTTATTATCTTCCTAAAGGCCCAGTAAGAACTAATGATTTGGTTTATAACCTTCGTTTTTTTTATCAGTTCAATTAAGTTCTTGTTTTACAATACAAACCAGAAATAGCGGCTGAAAAATGAATGAGGAGGGTAGAATTTGCTTGAAATAATTATTACAACATGGGTGCCATGACACTGACTCAGGATCAAAAGCGAATTTGCAAAGTTTCGCCCGTTTTCAGAGAGATCCCGTCGATTTATGACCAATGATGAAACTTAGGTGCAGTATAAACCCGTGAAACAAAATATCAGTCTAAGCAACAAAAGCATCACGATTCTCCACCTTCAAAGAAGACCAAGTGTGTGCGTGTGTGTGTGTGTGTGTGTGTGTGTGTGTGTGTGTGTGTGAAATTGGCTGGGAAACATGGTCAGTTTTCTGGGAAACAAAAGTAGTTATCTTCCCTTTGATATGATAACATTTTGGTCTTATTGAAGACAAAAGGCCCGTTTATCAAAGAAGAAAGTGATATTTCACCAAAACAATGCTCGCCCGTACACATGGGTCGTAGCAAAGACGAAAATGAATCAATTGTGGTACACATCCGCCTTTTACACCTGATTTGGCTCCTTCGAAATACCTCTGTTCCCTAAACTGAGAAAATTCCACGGCGGAAAGAAATGTTCGTCTAATGAAGAGCTTAAATCACCAGTTGAGGCTCATTTTGCGCTCCTGAAAGAATCTGTCAAGGCAGACTATGCTAAAGAAAAAAAAGGAGGATTTCAAAAAGTTATACCGTCATTTTGTACTTCATTCTGATAAAATTTTAAATGACCATCGTACGACATAAAAGTAGCATATAAGGCCGGTAGTGAACTCGCCAATATTTATTTATTTATTTTTTTTTCCTGTACGAAAAATTTGGACTGCGAGCTATGGGTGATAAGATAGGGAATGGTGCCAAAGTGTCACGCTTTCCGCCATACGTCCACTGGATCTATTTCGGGAGAGTTCCTTCTGGCATTTCAGTACCGGTCCATTCCTTCCTACATACATTTCACTTGTGATTCTGCCACCATCACTAACCTCGACAATTCATACCGCATGTATTCTAATATAACCCAGAATTTTTATAAATATACCTTTAACATAGTGACGACATTACTTGTATTAGCGTGCTAAATATAAACCATAAGATATTTGCTAAAATAATAAGTAGATGTCGAAATATTATCAGTGAATGTAAACTATAAAAGAAGAACATTTAAAACTAAAACTTAAAAATGGGGATTAATATGGGGCTCAAAGAGAAGAAAGAAATATGGTAAAAATACTAAGTTTACGATAACTAAAACAACAAAGATAAAATTAATAAACCTACATGAAAACAGCACTTTACCAGCTTATATTTAAGAATTATGAAGAAATTAATATAAAACGACCAACAACGTGCTTTTTGTTTCATATAAAATATTTCTAAACATCTTATAATATCTTAAGTATTTATATAATCACCTCCTCTATTCACCATCTTCTGTCAATTTGATGGAAGACCATTAATTAGTTAATTTATTTACGTATGCTCTTTAACATCTCAGGTCATCAGCGTCCCATTCAATTCAGGGAGTGAAACTGCCGATAAAATTTTGCTCAGAGGCTTCTTCTTTCAAGCTGGAAGTTATTTTGTGTGATCATAAATCTACTGTAGTGGCATTAATTCTAAAATTTTCTTAAAATGTTTATGCTTTTTAAATATTATGAGATATACAAAGATTGCGTTGTACTAAATCAACAGATGGCGTTTATATTTTGTCTATGATGTTTATATTCCATATTTATCTTTAAGAAAGATGGAACGTGCTACATTCTGTATAGACATTAGAAGCAAGTTTAATTAACATCATTCAGTAACTATTCCTTAATATTCAGTAATAATTCCGTCTTAGTGCAGCAGCAACATAATTGTTGTGTAATTACTGTATTTTCAACCAACAGAGCTCTTGTGTTCGATTGGTATGTTCTCTCAGTACCTAAGCTAAGTAGTATAACAGTTGGCAACTAACTTTTTTGAAGTGAACATCTTTCAGAGTGAGTTGAAAAATGATCCTGTAATTTGAAACAATGACTCCTAAGACAAAACGAGCTGATTGATCACCAAGTGAAAAACAGTAAACTTCGCGAAGAAGGTGATTCATATGAAGAAATAACGAAAAGGTTGGGTGATGCCGCTACAAAATCAGGCATTAGAAAGTATGTAAGCGGTACGAAGTAACTGGGAGCACAAGAACGTCTCCAAGAAGTGGCAGTGCTCAAGACTGCCTCAGAATCTGCCGCCTTTCTCTACAAGATCGCCAGCGAACGGCAAAAGATATAAATGACATCTTGAGAACTTCTGGGCTACAAGTCTCTAACCGAACGATCAACACAAAAACTTTGTGAAAATGATCTGGAGCGAGGACCCCAAGAAAGAAGCCTTATCTCAGTCAAAAGCACATAAAAAGCGCATGGAGTGGACTTTAAGCACACAGGGATTGGGGCAGTTTCACTTGGAGCAATGAAACATCTTTGGAAGTGATGGCATCTTGTTTGTGCGTCGTCGAACAAGCGAGGACACATTACATGAGTGCACCTCTGCCACTATGAAGCATCCTGTCAGCGTCGTGGTATGGGGAAACATGATAAGGCATGGTGTCGGCGCTTAGCAGTGTTAGAGGACAGCATTAATATCAAAATATACCAAGAAGAGGTCTTTGACTTAAAAATGCTGCCTACTTACTATTCGTGATTTGTTTGGGGTGACGGTCAGCGGTGCATTTTCCAGCAGGATGGCACAAAGTGTAATTGAAATCCTGTGGTCAAGACTGAAAATTTTCATATCACGTCAGAATCTTAGTGACAAGAGGGAGCTGCTAGAGGCCCTCATCCAACCATGGTTTAGAGTGGTAACACCAAAAGACCTCTAATGTTTAGTGGACTCAATGCCACGAAGAATTGAGCAGTAATCAAATCAAAAGTATACCTAACAAAATGTTTAGACAAAGCAGTTACAATAATCCACATGAATGTGTCCAAAATGCACAACTTACAGCTGTTGTTTTGATAAGTAGTAATTGTAATGTAGTGTGCTCATTTTTTAAATATTGAATATTAAGACATGTTTGTCTAGTTTTCCTGAAAATTTGACACTAATAAAAGCATAAATTTCAATTGAAATATAAAGCTTAATGTAACATTTAATAGAATTCTCTACAGTACCTAGAATTAATGCCACTACTGTTCGACAGAGTACTTTACTTCCCTTCCGAAGGAAATCGTACTTGGGTTTATACGCCCGAGTCACTCCATCACCAACCCCAGACGCTATTGATCATGTTGTGATAGAGCTGCTTAAGGCACACCGTCCATTCGTTATTTGCAAAGGTTCTGAAATGCTGTCCTGTGTTTATCCAAAGAAGGAAAATGTGATAATCTGATAGTGAAATGTCTGGAGAATATGGCGGGTGAAGGATGAAATCTGTGTCTACAGAAAGCACTGTATACTTAATGTGATTTGAAGTTGTTCTACTCAATTTTTTAATTTGATTTTTTTTATTCCTATAGCTCTAAAGAAAAACTTTTAGAGTGTAAATTTTCTACAGTGTTCGTTATCTTTATATTCAAAACAACCCAGCTGCCACTCAATAGCGGCTGAATTCTTAGGAAACGGCTGAATTTATCAGTGCTGGAGAGTGTCTGCACGAGATCATTGCTATTTCGATATAATATATTTTATATTGAAATAACTGCAGTTTTACTCATATTTAATATGTATGACTTGCCATTAATATACTTTTTCACTTTAATTGTCTAATAGTAATTTAAATATTAATTTAAATTTTTATTCAACTTTTTAACGCAACAGCAGCAGGTCTGTATAAAACCCGAGCTAAACTTTCCTGTTAACGCACGTGATGAGATATAACTTTTATAACGTTTCAGTTGCTATAGCGGAATCGCAAATATGCATGGGGCAGAAATTTGGGGATGGAAACGAACAGCGGACCTAGATTCAGTGAGAGTAAGATTTTTTAAAGGAATTTTGGAGCTGGGAAAGGGCACAAGAAATTGCAGAAATAAGATATTCCAAGACCATAGAGTGTCAAATCAGAGTAGTACAAATTATTCACGGGACCGAACTTTAATTACGGCATTTTGAATAATAGTATTTACGGAATAAAATCATAAAAGAAATAACCCCAGAAAACTATTTTCATATATAACGAAGCTTGTGTGAGAAAAATAATGTATAATATTAAAACACTGTTGTTAATCCATGCAAATAAATAATTATTGCATTTGGGTTAACTGACTTTTGAGACGTTCTGTGTAACATACTTTTCCAAAATTACTGTCAATTATTTCTTTCTTTGGCCCAGGGAATTGCTATATGTAGATGTTAATTTAAACAGTCGATCCTTAGAACAAACTATTGGTAGGGGAAGTACAAAATGCACCGTCTTATCTGAAATGGTTCAGCTGTTTCACAAGGCATTTCCTGTTACTGATAGGCTGGTAAAGCGAGTTATACAGGGTCTGCTTTAGGGACACAGCTATCATTGTATCAAGAAGTCAGCTTGGAAATGGGAAAAATTAAAAGAAAGAAAGAGGCCGAAAAAGAGACACAGAGCGAAAAACATGAGCCAATTAAGACTGACAAGGCTTTTAACGAATTCCGAAGGAATGTAGCTACCCATGTAAAGATTTTCGAAAACATTATATATATAGAGGATGTAACCAAATGGATGTCAAAACTTTGGGAAAAGAATCCTCACACATATAGGATTTGTTTTGTTTATTTAAGGAGGCTCTTTAACATCACATGTCATCAGCGTATTAAGAAATATAATATCAGCATGAGTCACTTTATTTCCTTATTACAGCCCATTTTCTACACCTGTACCACACAGTATATATTAAAACACACAACTGTGGGAAACAGAAAATCACCTGAAATTTTCAAAATGTTTTCCTTTAGCACGGATGCATCCATCATTCTGCCTCCCTGATGTGCTGATATATCCCTGGAGTATCTCGTACTGTCTGGCAGCCTTGCAGCACGAAGACTCTCTTCGGCTAATCCATAGATCATATGAACATGTGCCTACTCTGCATTTGAATACATCATTTTACTGTACCTGGAACGAGGTCCATAAAAAGCCACAGAATTGACACCACTTGCTCGGTGCTACGTCAACAATAAAGTTAATAGCATAACGAGAGGACTACACGGTACAGAACGATCACAAGCAACGGTGGACCTATGAACTAAGGGTAGTTACAACACTCCCACCCCATTTAACCAGAGGTGAAAGGAATGTTGACCTACTGTACCTATTAAGCTACTGTTCTGTTGTGGGGTTATTGCCGCAGGACAGCTATGCTGGCATCCTAGTTTGTATATCACACTGTGTAAGCTTAGTGGTGGACAAGGGACTCTTAACAAGGAAATAAAGCGTTTCCGGCCCCACATTTCCACCTCTGTATGCAAGGAATGTTTCCCTAACGTTTTGACATAATTTTTTCTTATACTATGTATGTATGTGTGTTAAAACGCTCTAGTGGCCGTAATTTTTATTTTTTCTCATTGTCATTCGGTATATGCCATTGAAATAAAATAAGAAAAATAGTTTCTAAAAATCAGCAAAATGACACTATTATAACGGGTGTTTGCCTGAAAACCGAAAATTAAAAAAAAAAAAAAAAAAACAGAAAAACAGAAAAACAGAAAAAAAATTCATTTCCAACGAAACTCGATATACACCATTGAAATAAAATAAGCAATATAATTTTTGAAAATCAGCGAAAGTGGACTGTTATGAGTGGGGTACACACAAACCGAATTTTTCAGGTGTACGAGATCACGAGGACATCGATTAAGGTGGCTCTGGGGAAGATTTGGCATACAGAGGCATTGTTATTGTTAGCATTTACAATTGGATATTTGTGCCAAGTGATAAACTCGTGAAAGAGTATGAGGAGAATAATCTGCGCATTGAGCATGGATGAATAATCGACTTATCCTTGCAGACAGCGGCGGTCCTGCGACTTCATTGTCGAATGGCAGCGGAAATAGTCGAGTATCAGGGAGTGCTAGAGCAATACGGAGCGATGTACGAATATTAAGCGGTAGTGTATGTGCTCTTTCAACCTTGGTAGTTTAAAGTGTACAATAAATGCGGGCGGAGAGTACATAATGGTTTCGGAACACAGAAACACAAGCAACCGTACGTTTAAAATTAATTATGTAGCTTAAATGTCAATCACATTCCGTTTTAGTTGCTAATACAGCTAAGTATAATTAAAAACGTTAAGCTAACAAATATAACACGTACATAAAATAATAATGATCCGGGAAAGCATATATTTTTAAAGCTGAACGTTTGGATCACCATTATAAACCATTTCCAACCCCGCCCCCCACCACATTAATGCATCCTCAGTAGTAAAAATGGTCGGATCCATCAACAACTGTGCAATTAAATACATTATAGACTTAGTAAATGTGTCGAAAAGAGACCAAATGAGTATGATAAATTTGGTAAAAAGTTATAAATAACACAGATTGATATGAACCTTTGAGATTCATTTCACAGGTTCTGTAGCCGCGAGGAGTCCCACGAACACACGTGAAGGACGCTTTGTGCGTTGCTTGTTTTTACCGTATTAATACACATGTATTTTCAAAGGCAGCGTAGCTGTAAATTAATACTAATGTGAATACCAAAAGGCATGAAGTATTGCCCAGCTATGCAGGAACGTGGACACATATATCAACATTCCAGCCGGATTTATACTCTCGAAGTGGACCTTCAACTGGAGAAACCTGTTGAAATATTAATGATTGGTTACCATGCAGCTTCTTTCCGCTTGGGAATTTCTTTGGTAGCGCTGGAGTGACGAATTATGGCATTCAAATCTTACACAAGAAAAAGTGGATGGGCGTTAGACCAGAGTGTTTCGAAATTAACCCTCTCTCCTTATACACACTCAACAGTCATGCGTTGGCTCCTGTAGCAACGTTGGTTTGTTGACACCCGAAAACATTTAAAGTCCCTGACTTAATTAAATCTATAACTGACGAAGCTTGTTTACGTTATTTAATAGAAAAATGAATAGGAACTTTTAGTTTCTACATAATTTATTGTCTTCAGTCGTTGGTAGCGTTTCTTTCTGAGACCATGCCATTCGCAAGAAAGTTTGAGGACTACTCTCCATCGACAGACATACAAAAATTGAAGAAATTTGTGTTTAATGATTGTTAAAGCAGCATGTTAAAATATCGCCGGCATATGATGCGAGAATTTTAGGAGTATATATTTTAACATATTCAAGTGTTGCCTCCACAGTCATGAATGCTAATTTTCCCTCTTTTAGTCTATTTTTGTATATTCGTACGAGTATTTTAACTCTGTTTCCTCCCGTCCTTTTATGTCCTTTGCTTTCTAAACTGTTGCATGCTGGTTTCAAGGCAGTATACATATATTTGCGAAGTAACTTAGAGACCCAATTCTAGAGTGGCACATTTTAAAGAGTAGTTATAGACTCATCATTTGTACACCTCTATGGAAATCTTTAGAAAAGCCGAAATAATTATTTTCAGGACGTACGTTATTGTACTGCGATGAATCAAATGTAAATTAAATTTTAATATTTTGAAATTATTAAAACTTAATTTTAAAAAGGGGTACGTCTCTTTTTTCATCATAGTAGATGAAACATGGATTCATCACTACACGCCAGAGACAAAGGAGCAGTTCAAACAAGGGTGGCAACAGGTGAAAGTGCATCAAAGAAAGCAAAAACGGTTCTGTGCAGGAAAAATAATGGCTACGAACTACTACCGGGGAGTATTTCGCTTCACTGCTGGACCAAGTAAAGAATGCATGCTATTCAGGCTAAACGTCCACACCTTGCGAAGAAGAAAGTTCTCTTTCATCACGGTAATGCGTCCAGGATTGTTGCTGCAAAAGTGCATCACCTTCGCTTCCAAGTGGTTCCACATCCGCCATATTTGCCGGATTAGACTTTTTGTTCCCAAATCTGAAGAAATGGGCGGATGGACAAAGATTGACATCAAATAATTAGGTTGGATTTGAGGCAAATGTTTATTTTTCACATTTGGACATATCATTTTGCTGAGGGTATTAAAAAGTTAGAAAGTAGTTGGACTAATTGATTTTATTTACAAGGTCACTGTTTCGGGGGGGGGTGTTTTTTTCGTCATTTCGAGAACTTTTAGAGCGCCCCGCGTAGTTTGATGTGCAGCAGCCAGGACACCAGGAATAAAGGCGGGTAAAAACGGATTTGTTTTGCATGCACTTAACTCTGAAGACAAGGGATACAAAAGTTTCCTTGATGACTGACTGATTTCTAAGAATTTGTAGTTACACAGATCACGTGATCTACTTCAACGGACTACTTCTTAGGGGCTTACCTTAAATGAAGTTGATAGAAATAGACCACAAAAGTTTGGATTTTGAAGGTCAACAACATCATTACATTAAAAATATACGTACATTTATGAGATAAGTTTCAAAAGCTTCGAGCCTGATTTAACTATTTTCAGATGACAGTAATACGTATGCCATTTTTCAATATAATCCTCACAACTGTAATATACCTTTCACATTTATGAATTTAGTAGCCAGTGCCTTAAAAAAAAAGTGCTCAGGGATTATATCTGCAAAATATTCCGTAAGAACTTCGTCATCTATTTTCTCTCTCCGAAGATCTCTAATATTAAGGGGTGTTAGATTTGGGCTTTAGGGTGAATGTTCAAGTCCTGGAAGCATCCTTGCAGACTGGAGAAATATCAGGAACCAGGCAAACATAATGCTTTAGAAGCGAATATAGAAGAATTATTAAAAATAATTTTATATTTATTTTACATCAATGGAAGGTGATATAACCAGTAATAGTAGGAAGTTTCGGAAGTTTCTGCTTCTCCAATATCCGACATATGTCATATTGAAAAGGTAACTTATGATGAACTGCCACAAGAAAGCTTACACCTAAAAAATCATCTGGACCCAATGATATTCCACCTTATATATTTAAAGGCTGTCAAGATAATTTGATACGTCCATTTATAATTTCATAATTAAGGAAAATATTTTCCCTAATAAATTTAAGTTAACCAAGGTTACTCTATTCTTCATATCTGGAGGTTTTAAAATAATTACAAATTATATGCCAGTGGTCATTTTATCAAGTCGAGCTAAAACATTTGAAAGCATACCTCATAAATATATATTTCGGCATGTTAAAAACAGTGCTAGTATTACTCTGCAGGAATTAATGCAAGTAGATCAAACTAATGCAAATTTTGTCCACCACGCATTATAGGTGAATTAGATAATAAATCTCAAGTTGATGTTATTTATACAGACTTTAAAAAATCTTTCCATAAAGTTGATCATGATAAATTAATAAACAAAATGCTGTTATATGGTTTTTCTAAGCCTATGATATTTCTTATGGCATCCTATTTAAAGTGAAGAGCACAAGTTGTTAAATATAAAAACAGCACACTATACAGTTTTGAAGTTTAATCTGCAGTACCGCAAGGCTCAAATTTATTATTTTTCTTGTTTATTAATGAGAGTCGTTAATGTCTTACTAATCGCAGACGATCTAAAAATCTTTAGCTCTATAAAATCTGTCTCCGATTGTGTTACACTGCAAATGATCTGAATGCCTTAAATAAATGGAGTAAAGCGAACAATCTTCCTTTTAACACTAGAACGCCCAACGGTGTCAAATGACCGCTTTTGATTTTTGAACCATCATATTTTCACTGTTTTTGTAATATTTTTTTATGGTTTTTCGACTTCTCCCTTTCAATGACGTTTAGCTCACTCCCTCCCCCCCATAACTTTTTAAAATAAAGACACATTTTCCATCGATTCCCGGAGATTGACCGCTTCCTTACCCACGTTTCTTACGACGCCGTTTATTGCGTAATTGTAACCGACAATAATCATCGCTGCACAACAAACATGTTTCACACTCATTGTAGCGAAGTGCGTGAGTCATTGTTTATCAGCCAAGTTTCCATTTACATGTAGCTTTCATCGACTACTGTCACCATCATTCAAGGCTGATTATAGGGATGAAGGAACAGCTAATGTCGATAAACGCAAGAAATGTCAAATAGGTTTTTGAAAAAAGACAGTTGTTTGATATGTAAAAAAAATTGTATGTCGTTCTTGTATAATCAAAAACTGTTATTTAAGCGTAGTACCAATATCTCTGAGAACGCTTCAATGTAACAGCTTTGTTTATAGATATAACCCGTATTTGAATAACTTGTGTCTTTCTGTACAAATAATTTGTTACTACATAGCATAGAGCAAAACCAATTCGTATAAAAATATTTATTATTTTCGAAAAACATACTATTATACTTGAAATAAACAATAAATAACTTTTTTTTGTATTAAAAACGTTTAGCCGAAGAGGACCCATAAAAGATGAACAAAAGAATGAACAAAAAATGTGTGACTGCATCATTTAATTACCAACAAATGAATGTATAGGCAAAGGGGCCTGGGGACATAAAGCGCTAAACACAAGTGATTCGTGAGCAGAAAACTTATAAAAATATCTGAAACCAAAAGCTCGATTCAAGCTGGATTCGAACCTGGTTCGCAGCTCAGAAGTATATTGTTCCCTTTGCATCACTACAGGCCTCTGGTAAGTAAGAAATTTCATCAGCCACACACCAAGTATATACAAACTCATACCGAAAGTTAAATGCGAACTAGATTCGAACCGGCTCGCACAATTTAGAAGAAAAATCGTTCCCTGTATACCGTCACAGTACGTTACAAGGCAATAAGCAAGAAATTTCGTAGTTTTCAGGTAGAAAAATTATTAAAAGTGCATAAGAAAGTAGTCAATTGACCGTTAACGGCGTTTAGGGGGGTACTTGTAGCTCGGGCGTTCAGGTGTTAATAGATCAAAATGTCGGTTATGTCTCTTTCTTGACTCAACTTTAACAGTGCAATACTACAGGGATGTGCTGAAAACTTTGCAGGCCACATTTTCCTGCAACAAGCTGGGTACTGTTTCATGATAATGCATGATCGCATAATCCAAATATTGTTGCGGAATGTCTCACAAAAATCAATGTGAGGTGTGTCCTTCACCATGTGTGTGTGTGTGTGTGTGTGTGTGTGTGTGTATAATTAAGATTTATTGGGGTGGCCGAAGTCGTTAAGACGCGGACTCGTGTGCGGGAGGTCTGGGGTTCGAATCCCGCCTGGACCGTCCTCCCTGACGGAATTTTTTCCAGGTTTTCCTCAGTCCTCATAAATGGCAAATGCCGAGGAGATACCCTAAACTTAGGCTGGAACGTTTCCTTCCTTAAAAAAAAATCCCATATATCATTTCATCTCATGTATCATCAGTGTCTACCGCCTGTGGTGCCCCAGTAGGAAAAAAGAAAATACCTTCATATTTAGCCCCTTTTTCCTTTCCTAAAAATTAAAGAAACACATATTCCACCATCAGAAACAGTATTGAAGATTGCCAGAGGCGATTCTGAAGGACTTGTTAAAAAAAGGAACGTTGTCAAAAAATTTATGATCATTCTTTATTGTACAATCTTTGTAAATGATACTCACACAGCTTGAATGATGAGATGATATAATTATTAGCAAGTTTAAGGAAAAATTGTGTTCCTTAGATTATTTTTATGTGATTTTCCATCCAACCACGAGTAATGCTTATGGGGGAATTTTTTTAATCGTACTGTTGTAAATATTCATGGTGTTGTTTTAGAGATACTCACAAAGCTTGGATCTCCCTTTATTCTGTCTAGGAAGGCATGGTAATATATCACCTGTTATTTTAAAAGGTGTAAAGGTGTACTTGTTTAGGAAACTATTGTAGGAGAATTTATTACAGAGAAATTTAATACGTAACGAATTCCCCTTCTTGAAGGATTTATAGGCACTAGCTTATTTGGCTGAATACAGAAGAGTTTATTTATTGTGTCCTATGATGAAATGTGTACAACATTCTGGTTTTGAGCTAGGAATGAAAAGTGTATACTGAAGAAAATGTTTTATATTTTATAGTTTCTGAATTGATTATTAGGAAACATTTTGAAATTAAAGTCTAGGTTCAAAATTAAAAATTAGTAACACTGGCCTACTAAAAAGATTTTTTTTCCACCTGGACATAGGGTATGTAATAAGAATGCCCTGAATTCAAATATGTTACCAGTTATCGGATATGTATCGGGCTAGGTTTTAGATAAAATCACATTCAACCGTAATAATGTACTTATAATTTTGATGAAATATTGTTGAGTTTTAAGACATATAGCTAAGATAAAAATGTTTTCTGGATTTCATTTTCATTTAAATATTAATGAATATATTGAAAAAAGAGCTATATATCAATAATTATGAATTTTCAAAATTTTTCACTATGAAGGAGAGGAAAACGTAATTTTTTTCGAAGTTCTGATATGTCCTTCATTAGTGTCTCTTTTCAAACACCAGCAGTAATCGGTCATCATCGACATATCCCAATGCCTTGATAGTGGTTTCCATTGCTTTGATGTCATTATGAAACCGCCCACCTTGTTCTTCACTCATTGCTCCAAGATTTGCAGGGAAGTAATCAGCATTGCTGCTGAGAAAATGCACTCATTCTATACCTTAGATTTCTAAAACGTTATAACATTTACTCCACTATTTATTTATAATTCTTAGATTTATGGTTGCCAAGAAGATTTTCTGTCGCTTTTTTGTATGCCAACCAGGTTGACTTCTGTAACTCGGACATCGACTGAGGAAAGGTCTCATCCTGCATAAGCTACAAATATGGGGTTCATCGATAATGCCTGCTGCAGTTTTCTGCGGGACCGTTATAACAGAAAGCTTAAACAATCATTGTCATTGTTCAGAGCAGTAACAAATTTCTTCATCAGTCCTAATTTAATATAGAATGGTGTACGGACATTAGGAGAAACCAATGGTTCATACTTCAAACTTTTTTTTTCCTGCAGGAAATAAATTGTGGCCAATGTTTTCTGGTTCAACGCTCTGATTGTTGTTATTGTTATTATTATTATTATTATTATTATTATTATTATTATTATTATTTCAGCGTCCCATTCTGTTCAGGGCGTGAAACGGCCGACAAATTTTGCACAAAGGCCTCTTCTTTCAGGCTTGATGTTCTTTGTCGTGCCGTAAATGTACCACACGGGACCCACGGCTTTACTTCCCTTCCGAAGGAAGCCATACTTAGGATTTTTACGCCCGAAAAAATCCATCGACCCTGCCCGGGTTTGAACCCGCAATCTTGGGTTTTGAAGGCAAGTATGGTTATCACTACACCACCAGGACCGACATGCTATGACTAGCCCTACTGTTTTATTAACAAACTGAACCATTTATTATCTTGTTTAAATTTCCCAGAAAATTTATTTTATGTGTCTGCACAAGGAACAAATAATAAAAACTGTCATTTTCTATATACCGATTTCTGAAACAAACTAAGGTTGTTTTGAGAGATTCCATGTGGTAAGGAATCAGAAAATATATACATTTTTCATTCTGCAACAATTAGGTAGACCAGTTAATTAAGAGGAAGCATTATTATATACCTACTCGACAATAAAAATATGTCACACACTGCACTCTTTTTATTAGTAGTTATTCCTTCAATTCAGGAAAGTCGAAGCCGTCATGGAAATATAAGTTAAATTATCTGCGAACGTGATTTTCATATTTCTGGTATTTACTTGAATAAATTAATATATAATTTATTCTAAAGTCAGCTTCCAGCTTTAATGCAATAACATCAGCAATTTTTTTATATTCTGCTAAAATAAAAGCACTAAATTGTTCGTAAAGAAAAATATTTTTAATGATCTTTCTCACAGGAGTCCCCTATGGAATGAAATGACCTGTCCCAGCGTTTCTGTCAAACTTGATATACTGGAAATCATTTTTTGAGATCCTTCAGAATTGCCTCCGCAGTCTTCACCACTGCTTCTGGTCCCCCACGAAAGTGTTTCTTCAATTTGGGGAAAAGCAAAAAGTCACACTGGGCTAAATCTATGCTATAGAGAGGGTGAGAGACACACTTCACATTTATGTTTGTGAGATATTCAGAATCACATTTGCGATGTGCGGCCGTGCATTATCGTGCTGCAGCATCCATGGAAATGTGGCCTTTTGCTTGTTGTATGATGTTGCAGTTTTCAGGTCACATCGATAGTATTGCCC
This sequence comes from Metallyticus violacea, assembly GCA_030762175.1. Lineage (NCBI taxonomy): Eukaryota > Metazoa > Arthropoda > Insecta > Mantodea > Metallyticidae > Metallyticus > Metallyticus violacea. The sequence continues at coordinate 14,470,869 of CM060840.1, read as the reverse complement.
AGTTATAGTTGTGTGTGCAGGTACCACATTTTTTGTTTTTAATTCTGGGTATTTTCACATATCTTTGTGGTTTGCTCTCAGTATCGAAATGATATACTAAGTTTCATCAACAGTAATTACCTTGAAAAGAAACTCCGCATCTTCCTGTAACATCATCTTAAACTACAGGCAAACCTGCACATGAACAATTTTTAGGGGGGGGGAGGTATGAATGGTCTTGCCATAGAAAAAGAAACAAAGATTGGTTGGAAGACTTCATGACAACATGTTTTTGGAACGAAGGTGAGGTTTTATACGTCGACTTACGGAAAGTTTACATACCACCAAAACAGCTATTTCAGCATCCACCATACAGCCCACTTTTGGTGTTCTGCGATTTTTATCTTTTCTCGAAACTGAAGGAAAATTTTCATAGATATCACTACCAGCAAATGCATTTGAAATTTCTTTCAGGTATTAATTGCGAAAGTGAGGGTGAAATGTTTCATGAAATTTGGCAATGATAACTTTCTCTCTCTCTCTCTCTCTCTCTCTCTCTCTCTCTCTCTCTCTCGCTGTTGCACAGAAATAAAGAAAGAGCGCGTTCTAGGAATTATTTTTATGTTTAATTTTTTCCCACTCAATCACCTACCTGCCTGTACGCTTCATCTAATAGCTATAATTCCTTGCTCGTTTATTTTCTATTAGAATTGGAAGCCTTTTAAGTGCATTTGGTGAGAAAATAGTCTGCAACTTGTCTCATACATACAGCTGAGTAAAAAGTATCAAGAATGAGGTCATGACCATAAATTCTTCCAGTTATGTAACATAATGACAGCCTTTCAACACACAAGTGCGGATAAATTTACCTGGTGAGATATGTTGTGGTTTTTACTCATCGATAGACACCATTCGGAGAGTTCATCCGAGCCGAAGGTCCACACCTTTTTTTTATTATCTTACAATCATTAGTCTCATAAAACATAGTGGTGGAAACAAAACATTGTAATCACGTTTATCAATTATGTATTCTGTTACATTTGCATACTAGTTTTGTAGAGCAAAATAAAATGAATAACATCCATTATCGCTTTCAATAACGCATACTGCGTTTGAAATATGATTTAATTTGAAATAACTATAAGAAGTATAAGTTTCTTGTTGGGGGTACTAGAAACAGCACATGAGGGGCGTTCAAAAATGTTTCGTAAGCAGCCTATTCATTGTTGAACAATAATGTCTACAAAAATGTAGTTAATGCAGCTGGCAACAATGGACCTTGAACTATCAAAATATACATAAGTGCAAGTTTAAACTTGCGTAGTCCCTGTCGTACAGTCTGTTGAGTTCAGTCCTGTGTCAATAGCTGATGAAAAATCATGAATATTTGGAACGAAAACTTTATATTCTACATTTCCACATGCTTATAAGTTGGGTGAAAGAGCGAGGACATGATACTGTTCATTTGATACAACTGCAAGATGTATTCCATCATTTGAAGAAGGGCGAGAGACTTTGAACGACAACCCTCGCTCTGGCCGGCCTCGAGAAGCTGTGAACGGGAGAACAATTTTAAAAGAGTGAGAAACTTGGTGGGGAAAATCGTTTTTGGGACTGAGCTATTGCAGTGACATCAAGGAAAAGAACCGAGGAGATCGTCTGGTGCACGATAACTCTCCATTCACACTGCTACTGTTATTGAATTATACAGCGCGAGCAGTGATGTTTTCCCCCCGCGGCGCGGAGTTTTTCCTATGAGCAAATCCCCACTCGTTTGCCACGCCGTGGAGGGGATAGCAAGCCTGCTTGCTTACTTGTTGACCTTGCTCACTGTCGTAGTCGCAGCGCGGTTGTTACCGGTGTGTGTTGTGTTGTTCGTTTCTTAATTCTACAGTTTTTTTTATTTGCTTTATTTACGAACGCTCTTTAACATCTCAGGTCATCATCATCCTATTCAATTCAGGGGTGAAAGGCCAGTAAATTTTGCTCAGAGACCTCTTCTTTCAGGCCTGAGGTTCTTTTACGTGCCATAAATCTACAACACGGGACCCATGGCTTTAGTCCCCATCCGAAGGAAGATATTCTTAAGATTTAGACGCCCGAAAAAAAATCCATCGACCTTGGCCGGGATTGAGTCCGCGATCTTGGGTTAACGAGGCCAGTACGGTTACCGTTACACCAAGAGGACTGACTTAATTCTACAGTATACATAAATTGCATTTCGCCTCTTGTGTTTACAAAGACACAGCGTGTCTTTATGTACGATTCAAATGTGTTAACTTAGTGGAAAATGTTTTAGCATATACGAGTAGTTGAGTCTGTTACCTAGCGAATACCATATTAACCCCCTTTTCAGAAAATTAACCGATAGAGAGCGCGTTCATGACTTTTTTCAACAGAATTCTGCCGCTGCTCACACTGGGAGCAATTCCTTTAGAGCAATTCACAATCTGTTTCTACAAGAGAGAGTTATTATTAGGGACTTGTGGCCTCTTCATCAGTTCCGCGATTTAACTGCCTGAGATTATTATCCTTGGGGTGAATTCAAAAGTACCGCTTACAAGACGAACCTGCACACCTTACAAGAACTCTTAAGACACGTCCGAAATTTGTCCGGAGTTCTCAAAATGAACTAAAGCGAGTGATGAGATGCCAAAAATGTGTGGAGAATGAAGGCGGACAACTTCAACACTTCATTTAATAGTTCGGTAGGTAATACGCCTGTTAAATTGGTTTGTATATTGTATGGTTCGTTTGTTTTATTGTTTTACCCTCCCGCTAATTACCAAGAGCAGGCTGGCCGACTTACGAGCGGCGCCCTTCCATAGGCAACACACTTCGGAGGAAACAAAACTGATCGCACGGTATACGCGTAGCATGGAAGGTCATTTGGGGGTCTTCTTGGTGCATCCTATCCACAGCGGTGATGCTTTCTGCAATTCGAGGGTCTTCCACTTCTCTCTTTTTATCTTTAACAGGCATCCGGCCCTTGTTAAATTGCACGAATTATCTTGAGATTGTTATACGAGAAGGAGCAAAGTTCCCTAAGATTCTCAAGACACTCTTCCTGATTTAGTCCTCTTTTAAAATAATAATAATAAATCATTGCACGGAATGTGTTGCCTAAGTTACATTGCGCGACACTGAATTACTGGCACAAGTGTTTTTTACAACCCATATATTTGAGGTTGTATCGGTAATAGCCTATCTGGTGAATCGCCTAAAACGTGCACCGCAAATATTTATGAAATGGAAGTTGCTATTGATGTGCTGTTTTCACAGAACTGAAGTTTAGGCAGGGGCTCATAATTGCGGTCCATACACAAATATTAATAATTATTATAATATATTTCTTGAAAAAGTTACATTTTTCAAATGAAACAATACCTATTTACATCATGAAAATAAAAATGTAGAAATTAGAATGTCAATAGTGTTTTTGCAAGTGCAGGTAGTTTACGAGCTACAGCAATATGAAACGTTTAAATATCTACACAGTTATCTGCCCCATTTAACTGCTTAGTTACAAGGGTACGATGTTCTTGTTTGTTTACACTTTGTTTCCTATACACTGATTGTATCGGTACTTGCTTCCCCGTACTTTATGACAGTACTTGAAGCTGGACGTGTTGGGAGAAGGTATTTACTGATGCTGAGAAAGTCCACATACTCGACTTTTTGTTGCTGAATTATACCGCAATAGACTACTACGTTTATCTGCACCGATTAGTCAGAGTCGTTGAATTGTACGAGGGGAACTTTACATTGACCTGCCTGTCACCAAATTTGACCCCTTTGGACATTTCTCTGTGGGGAAAAGCTAAAAGACACTGTCTACAAGCACATACAGACTACATCATAAGATATGAAACGTCGCATTACAGCTTCCTGTTCTGAAACTTCTGCTCAAATGTTACAACATGTGCAGCAATCTTTACATGACAGACTGGAAGCTTTTATTGTAGCTGCTGGTCATCATTTTGAACACAACCTGTGAAGACTTTCCTCTTTCTTGTTCAGAACTCACAGAATTTGTTTTATTAAAGTTTTAACGCCTGTTTTTACTACTGAGGTACCACAGGGCGACACAAGCATGGCACAGTAAAAACATATAAGTACAAAACGTAACTTTTGTTTTCTTGGAAATTCAGAAAGAACACGCACTAAATAAGAAAAGTAAACATACGAACATTGTAGCCTAGTAACTAAGCAGTTAAATGGAGCAGACAACTAGGTATAGATATTTAGAGTGTTCATGTTGCTATAGCTCGTAAACTGCTTGCACTAGAATTGTGCAAAAAAAAAAAAAAAATGACATTCTAATTTCCTCTTCTTTTATTTTCTTGATGTTAGTGAGCATTGTTCTATTTGAAAAAAAAAATAACTATTTTCAAGAAATAAACATTCTAATAATTATTCATATCTGTGAATGGACGTAATTGTGGATCTTTATGTAAACTTCAATTCTGTGAAAGCAGCATATCAATAGCACCTTCCATTTCAGAAATACATGCGGTGCAAGTTTCAGGTGAATCACTCTGTATAGATAATTAGTGTTTTTCCTTATAAGAGACAATCACATTGAAAACAATGGAATCTGCTTTTTGGAGCAAAGGGCGAACTCTGGGGTCCTTCACGAAAACGTGTTTCACAAAAATGTCACTTTGAGTGAAGAAATAGCCAGAGGTATGCAAGATCAGGGTTTTGTTCTATTAAAGCTAAAGAATGGTCACCTTGTTCCCAGGCAACGTTAGTTCATACTTACGGCACAGAAAAGCTGTTACTTTGTTGACAGTCTAAGAAATACAAGTTTTTGTTTGCGAGTTGGTTTATGGTTTGAGCAAGGCAATCAACGACATTCAACCATTCCTTATATCCTAGCAGTGTCACGAGAATGCGTTCTGTTTTTTGATGGCGCAGAAGATATCTGGGCTATATCCAGATCTGATTACAGGCGAGTGATATAAAGGTCTTCCCAGGTTTTGCAAGAGGTCATTAAGCGTGTGGATTTTGTCCTTGGCCAAAAGTTTCTTTTATTTTTACTTTATAGCCGGCTTGCTTTACGAGTACCTTAATTAAATAAGAACAGTGGAAAAGAATTAGGAACGAAATGCGTTTTCGCTTTCGCTAACGGTGTTAATAACCGTCAGACAGAGGAAAACGCCCAACATCACGTGGTGAATTCTATAAAAACTTGAGAATCCTGTACAGAACCTGTCTGGTAATGACTTAGGAGGTAAAATAAATCTTGAAGGATACAGCGGTATGTCAGTCGCCTTCTATGGAAGTAGTTATGCACTTTGAGTGTACTTGTCACATTAGTGGCATAAAAGTGGAAGTCAATCATGCATCGGTGCCTCGACATCGCGCTTCTTTAATGTTTTTTTTCAGAAGGCCAAATTGCAGACAATCTCAAGGGGAGAAGACGGCACTGTAGAGACAATACTCCAATAGCTCCCACTTAAAGTGTTGCAGGGTATCCAAGGTGTTGTCCGCAATGATTGGCCGTGTATTTTCGTGCAACAAGACAGGAAGTCTGGTCGTTCTTGATCGTCCAGAGTCGTGTAACTGTCGGAGTCCGTGGGAGATGGGGGCAAACTCGGTTGGAATTGGTCCTTGTGAACTGAAGACGGTGAGCGTTCTGAATGCTGGGACGGAAACGACGCGCTGTGCTGCATATTGGACTCAGAGTTTTCTGTCGCAATAATGACACTATTACTGCTGAAATCTATCGCCTTCCTCCAGGTGCCCGCTCGGCCTTTGTTATCCATTGTGCTCACACTTTATGCTACTACAAGTGCAACTTCTGCTCCATACCGGGCTTCCAGAACATGTATTCACTGCTCACTCGGGGTTTGCCGTCTCGGCCAAGGCCATTCATGGCCGCCTGCCTGTTTGTCTTTGAACTTCCGAGCAATCTTTACTTTAGAGCAACGTCTTTTTGTGTGTAAATCTTATTATAAACACGATCCAACTTGTCATGTTCGTGAGAAATGTATTCGGAATTTCCCTGGCTAATTGTCTCCTTACAGAACTGCAATTCACGATCTTGTTGATGCTACTGGTTCAGTGCAAAACATACGTCTTAACTGCTGTTTGGTAGTGAGCTCATGACTCTCACCAGACAGCAGCTTCTCCAAAAACCCGGACCTTCATCGTGCATTTGCAGTAGCGAACGGCAGACTTCAACCCGTTAGTCCTTTTGTTCCTGTATCAAGAACCGTGCAACCCAATGCGCGCACCTTTTTTCATATTCAAATCGTCGTGAATAACGGTGTGCAGGGTCGCGCGGCCGAGGCTTTTCTGATATTTTAGTTCCTCAAAGGTTATGCACGTGTCAGTCATAATCAATTCAAACATAATCTCAATGTTTCTGGGAGACCGCGATGTTGACGAACGACCAGTACTCACATTCTTGTGTGTAGATTCCCTGCTGCCGACGAACCCATTGACCCAGCTGTAAACGGTCTTCTGTACGGGAGCTTATTATTATTATTATTATTTATTTGTTTAATGTTTAACTCCCGTTTTTACTACTTAGGCACCAAAGGCGGTGGACACTGACGATAAATTGGGAAAGAATATTTTTTTTTAAGGAAGGAAACGTTCCAAGCAGAAGTTTAAGGTACCTCCCCGGCATTGGCCATTTATGAGGACTGAGGAAAACCTGAAAAAAAAAGTCAGAGAATATGGTTCTGGCGGGAATAGAAACCCAACTCTCCCGCTCACGAGTCTACACCTTAACGACCTCGGCCACAGGAGCTTCTTGACCACATACGACATCTACGAATTTCTGCAGTTTTGATGCCTTCCTTTCAAAAAAAGCACACAGTATATCTTTGTCCATGCCTTTCTCTACTTGACAACAAACGAACGCCGTTCTTTCGCTACACACTCTGGTTACAACTTCGTCTGCATGGCATACTGCAAAGTCCTCGTTTGGACGCGTGGCCCGCTTAAAGGGAATTAGCTTGGTACCGGGAAGCACGCTATTTGCCGGCGGAGTTGGATATTCTTAGCCCCTTAAATTCAAGCCCATAGATTTCTGTAAGCATTCACATCACACCAAACACCATTTTTGGTCAATCAATGGCATTTCGTGTACAAGATTGGGGTTTTCTGCATTCCAGTATCTATTGTTTTGTGTCGCTACATGACCATGTAAATGAAACCGTGCTCTTTGTCCGTAAATAAAAATTAAACAGAGCGAACATTAACGTTATCCAACACCCAATTGCAGATATTAACGCTACTCGCATTAGCAGTGGTTGCAATTCCTGAACTACAGTTATCTTATAGGATTTTAATTTTAAAAGTTTAGCGGCATTCCAAGCTGAGGTTTGCAAAATTGTTGATTCTTGTGCAAGATTTCTTTAGACTTCATTCTAACTTCGATGTCATGGAGCTTTTTTGTAAGAACACGTCTTACTTCCGGTTCCTTATCAAGAATAGATCCCGTTTCCCTAAATCTATTCACAAGATTACGAACCGTTTTTCTGTGAGGTGCACGAACAGCAGGGAATCTGTCTATAAATCGCCGTCTCACTCCTCTACAAGAGTGTGTTGTACATAGGATTCATACTTTGAAGATTGTGTGTGCTAAACAATACGGACATGCTGGCATTATGACATTATAACAACATTAACCCACCATATCATTGAAATACGTTGTCTCACAATCTTCAACTCCTGTACAGTACAAAGATTTAGCATCAACACACGGAGAAAGTGGAGGGGGAACAACCGGTTAGAAACAGGGGACGTAAATCGTCGTTAAGCGGGCCACGCGTCCAAATGAAGGTTCTGTAGTATCAGTTCATCGCCTTACTAATGGACCTGCCCATAAATTAAGTAGTATTTGTAAAACACAGCTATTGTAAATCATTTCCGAACGCCCCACACAGAGACACAGTACAGTCAACGCCACTCAAGACAATAACATTGCATTATATTCACGCTTCTTTAAATGAATGTGTTTCTAAATAATCAAAATTATTTTTGTGTAATGGTATTAATATGTAAATGATATACAATTTAAATGACAATTTAATAAAGACTTCGCTCACATAAGTCACTCGCTGCATACTAGGATAAGAATACCCGCTTGCTTTAAGTGTAGTTAATTAAAAGGGAAATATATAGCAAGTACTGGTTTAAAAACTAAGCACAATAATAAAAATAGTAATAATGATGATAAGGCCTGCGATGAAATTCCTAGTTTGTGATGCCCCGTTCTTGATGTGGTCACATCTAATGTAGTTCTGTGTTATGTCAGCGGATGCTAGTAAAGTCGTAGCGAACAAGATTACGTAATTATCTGGTTTTTGTGTTGTAGCCACTTGAACCGTGAAGATCAAAGGCCGAACTTGCAGCATCCTCTAGTTGCATACTGACGTGAGCTTTATGCAGAGATGCTAGTTGCACTTCGATCCGATTTATGTACTTGTAATTATTGAATATCATTACCATGTTATTGTTATTATAGTGACTTTTGTGGTTAGAAAATGTTGCTTTAGCTTTTCAGTCAATATAAAAACAAACGACACAATTCTATATATGGCAAATAAAATAATATTGTTACCTTAACATTTCGCATTTTAGAACTTAGAGTAACAATTTGACTACCTTTAACACAAATACAAGAAACTTTCTTCTAATAAACCAATTTCTCTAGTTCAGTTACATTTTCGAAATGTTTAAAGGATACAACTTTGTATTGATCTTCATTAGCATTTCCATTCTCTAATTTTCGTTAATTTTATTTTATATTGTGTTTAAAAATACAATGAAGTGTATACTAATACAGAAAAAAAAGTTATCTTTCAGTAATATATTAGGTGGTATCCAAAAGTTCCCGGACTGGTTCTGTAGTGCGCCAACAGATGCCAATACAGGGTTATGCGCGCAGCCCTAGGTAACTGTAACCGTGAACTAGCAGCGTGCTAAGGGGCATCGCTGTATTTTCAACACGTGCGTTTACAAGCATCGATTTCGTCATGGACAGCAAGTGAAATTGTGCATTAAACTTGGAAAATGGGTCATAGAGGTATCAAACATGCTTCTGCATGCTTACGACGATGATACAACATTTTGAGTGGTACGGGGGCTTCAAAAGTAGCAAAACGTCCCTGGGAAACGACGAGCATAACCTGCGAAAATGTTGAAAAAGTTGGGGAAGTTGTTAGTGAGGATCGTAGAACTATTAACGGTATTTTCGTTATTGGTGGCAGCGTGAATCACAGCTGATTGTACACTCATTTACAAATATACCTTGCGGCCGCATTTCAAAAGTGGTAGAAACTCGGAGACCGGCTTATTGCTGCCCAAGGAGTCAATTTCGATGGAGAAGGTATTCCAAATTAGGTAAATTAAGTATTTTCTTTGTAACAGAACCTATCGGGGAACTTTTTGATAGCAACTCTTATATAATGTAAAGAGGAAAACTTGTTTTCCAGCTTTGAAGAACACGACGGTTCTAAATATAGCGATATTTATGTTATTGTGTAAGTGTTTTATTTATTTCTGCTTCTCTATTTCTTGTTATTTTAGCTACATTGTTCTAAGAGTCTTTGGTATTGCTTTTTCTACACACGGTGTTTCACAATCTTCGTACATTTTTTCAAGCTATACTCCCAGGCAGTTTCATGGAATGCACGCCATAATGATTACATATCTTAGAAGGTTTAGGGATGGATATTATTAAACGTTAAGACTAATTAATCATCGCTGCGTGTCGTAATGTGACACCGTAGATACTACACAGGATATAGAACGGCGTCTTTATCATTGCATATGCTGTCAGCTGGAGAGATGGCTCTGTCCCGTTCATGTACTTTTAGATATGTCTCTAGCATATAATCAAGCAATCTATATGTTTAATTAGATGAATATTTGCACCAATAGGAAGATTAAAAATCTTTATTCTATACTAATTAGTTCCGATCTTTATTATTGAAACTAAAATACGTTTTGTTTTGTTTCAGGTAAGTGGAAACTTAAATAAACCAACCATGTGCAGTAATCAGGAAAATGCTAGGTATGTATTCGGCAAGAGTTTTTTTTTCTTTATATATAAAGTTTGGATTTTCCGGATATGAAGAATTTCTTTTTGAGTTTTACATTTAATGAGTATCTATGCACATTACACTAAACAATGTTTAATATATCGGGCTTCCAGAATATGTCCTCACCGCAACACGGTGTTTTGTGTCTCGGACAAGGTCGGCTCCCTTTCCCACTCAACTACCTGTTCTGCTTCCGAGCAGTCATTAGTCTACATTCGTTTGCGAAAACTTTAGAGTAGTATGTGTGTGTGTAAACGCTATTATCGATTCGTCGCGTTCGTGGGGAATGTATTCGGAAATTTCCTGGGCAATTGCCTCTTGCCAGCGCTGCATTTCACGGTCTTTTGAATAAATTTAATACTACTGGTTCAGTGCAAAACATGAATCACACGTACAAGTTAGACGAAATTGGGGCAAATCTGAACGTTCACTTACAAAATTAGTCCAAGATGTTATGGTTTCAGTGTTTTCTGCACATACAGCAACAAATTGTTAAAACTCAAACCTTACAAGTGACACGTGTCCGTGGTCTACGACAAGTTGATCCCGTAGCACGTGTGCGTTATTGTAAGTGGTTTCTTTCATCAGTGACTGAAGGATTAATCGACCCACAGCTTGTGTTCTTTTCAGACGTGGCCTGGTTCCATCAAAATAAGCACTCACAACTCTCGCTATTGGTGTTCTAAAAATCCAAATTGTAGTTAAGAAATCACTCTTTAATACAGGAAAGAGCATATGTGAGCGATCAGGACATATTCTAGAAGCCCTGTGTTGGGGAAAAGTTCGTGACAGGAACTGCGTAAACTAAGCGAATTCCTCGCCTAGTAGAATAACTTTAAAAAGAATACAAAATCCAAATAATGTCATTAATTAATGAAATGAAATAAGTTTAAACCACAACATTCATGGTACATTATTAATTAAATGAAATATATAACCACTGATAAACAAAGCTATACAGTGTATAGAGCCAAGTATATGAACGGATTTCATCTTTGAAATTTAATTTAAATTTTATTATAGTAAACACATATAACGCAGAAATTTTCGGAAGGTATTAAAAAGCGCTCTTACATACAAATATAATTCTCACATATTAGATTAATATTTCACATTTGCTTTTTCTCTACGATATTTTTGTTAAATGTAAAATACTATGCATCGTTATAAATACAGCTTATATGCTGAATTGATTTGTTCTTTTATTTTAAAACAATATATAGAAAATTAAACGCAAGAGCGGTTTTTAAATTTAGATTTTCAAGTATATCCCTACTTCTACTGGTTCAATGTCCATAATTTTCAAAAATGTTTTTCTTGTTTTATTTAAATGGTATATGCCGAATTTTGTTATGAAGAAACAAATATTGGCGCCACTAGAGCAATTTTTAAATTTTAGGTTTCTGGTGAACCCCACTCCTGATAGCCCGAATTCCCTTATTTTGAGAAACTATATATTTTTTATTTTATTTAAATCGTATGTATGCGGTTTCGTTGCGAAAATATGGAATATTGGTGCCGTAGAGTAATTTTTAAATTTTGGATTTATGGTAAACCCCCACTGTTAATGGCTCAATTTCCCTGTTTTCAGGAACTATTTTTCTTATTTTTTTTAAATGGTGTTTACAGATTTTCGTTGCGGAAAAACAAATATTAATACCGCTAGAGCAATTTTTAAATTTTGGGTTTCGGGTAAAGCGTCCCTACTAATACTCGTATTTCATTGATTTTCAGTAGCTATTATTCTTATTTCATTTCAATGGCATATGCCGAGTTTCGATTAAAAATATTAAAATTTTGGCCGCTGGAGCAATTTTTAAATTTCGATATACCCGCAATTCCTAATGGTCCGATTGCCATGCTTTTCGAAAAAATAGTTTCATGTTTTAAAGAAATATGCCGAGTTTCGTTGAGAACAAACAGAAATTGCGACAGCTAGAGCGTTAATACGCGCGCGCGCACATATGTGAGGTTATATATACTTTTATCACCGTCACTTCTGTTCTTGCCATAGAAGGACTCAACGAGTTCGAAATATAGCGATCTCAAGTGTGATTTTATCTTAGTGTTTTTTCTTCTTTTCTACTTTTATAATTACTGTTAATTTGTTACATTGTTATTGGTGTTACTTTATTTTTATTTTTATTTTTCTTATATATATATCCCCTGTCTTTCAACTTTAATTAATTGTGTTTTCTAGCAGCCTGTATATCTTTTAGAATATTATGAAAGATAAAAAAAATTGTACGTTGGGAACCATTAGAATATAACACATTTCTGAGATATCAACTTTAGGAGTTTTTTTAATTGTCTAATGTTGGATAAAGCATCAATGAGTTTAATCATTATTTTGGCCGCCAAACATCACAAACAAGAGTTATAAACTCACAAAATTGCAGACATAAAGTTCGGACTCTAATTATGAGATAACCTCATATTTAGCGTGAGTAATGGCATTAAGAAAAGGTTTAGATGAGTTTCCCGGCAAGCCGACATTCAAGGCTTTAAGCCCCGCCTCAGCAATAGACGTCAGTAGTGCATCCTATTTGAATGCAGGAATTACTTTCAGCAAAACTCGCAGAGGAGGATGCGGTTATTGCGTAAACATATTTATATAACATTGTTTCTTTTTCGCAGCTAGCAGTGTTGTCCCCCCCCCCCCTAAGAGGGAAGCATTTCATTTCCTCAATGCACAACAGTATCGCCCTCAGTATTGTAAAGGACGGTACCCATCCACCATTGGTGTTTGTCAAATGGGACTTAACAGATTATGAGGAATATTAGTAAGTTTCTATGTCCATTCCCAAAAATGTTAATGCTGTGCATGATAATATTTTGGAGAATCGACGAATTGGGCTGAAAGGCATAGCAGAAATTGGAGCACCTTCTAAGATCTTGTCTCTCACGTGTACACCCTTTGACATAAAAATTAGTCATCTCTTGAACGCAAAATTCTTCTAAAACTTGCTCGAGACAGCGCGCGGTTCACAAGATATGCAGCAAAGCTGTATAGTCACTGCAGCAGTTGTGTTATATGACATCAACTAAAGATAATGTGTAGTATGTGTATTCCGTTAGCTCTGTGGCAGAGTGTGCAGTGAAGCCGTTGTAAGAGCGCAGGTTCACCTCTCGGCATGAAGCACTGTTTAAGTACGGCTCAACCATAGGAATAATTTTTAATACCATATATCCGAAAATATTGGGAAACGTATTCGATTTATTACAACTTAAAGATACATAATATAAGACAAAAAAGTCCGTCTCGCAGGAGCTACGTAAACTAAGCGAATTCCTCAGCAAGTGAAATTTGTGAAGGTTATTACAGAGCGCTAGAGCAGAGAATGTGGTGCTGCTAGAGCGCTTTTTAAATTTCGATTTTCAGGTATACCTCCACTTCTAATGGCCCGATTTCCCTGATTTTAATATAATATTTTTCTAATTTTATTTAAATAGTATACACACAGTTTCGTTGCAGAAAAAAAAAGGCATTGTTGCGCTTTGAGCAATTTTTAAATGTTGGGTTTCAGATAAACTCCCACATCTAATATTCTAATTATGCTGATTTAGCAAACTATTTTTCTTATTTTATTTCAATGGCATATACCGAGTAACGCTGAGAAAAAACAAAATTTGCGGCAGCTAGAGCGAGCGAGTTTTAAATTTTGCTTTAGGTGAACCCCCGCCAGTGATTTAATATTTATGGTTTTTGAAGTCGATGAATATTTTATTAATTGGTCGTTATGTGTCAGGTTTAGCTGAGAAAAAAAAAAACAAAAATTGAGTTTCTAGAGCATCTAACACGTTTTCTCTTCCTGCTGATACAGCGTGAGTCTTTGCCTCCAGTTGTCTATCGTGCACTTTACTTTTCCATTCTCTAATTTCTTTTCCTCAGATATTTTATTACATGATCTAATCATCTTGCTTTTGGCCTTCCTTTATTCCTTTTAGAATACAATCTTCCGTTTAACACTGTTTGGAATTCTATCTTCAGTCATTCTCGCTATGTATTCTAGCCATCGTATTCTTTGTGCCTTTATGAGTCTTACACTATCTTTATTTGTCTATTAATTCTTCTGTTTCATAATTGTACCTTATTCTCTATTGTTCTTTATCTGTTACTGATATGCTGCATTCCCAGTTTGTATATTTTGTTTTGTACATTCATTTAAATTGTTATTGTTATTTAAAAGTATTCCTAAATATTTAAATTGTGATACCGCTTCAAATAATTACCAGAATTGTAATTTTCCTTTTATTTTTATCTGCTGTCATCTTCATATATTTAGTTTTTCTTTCATTTACTTTTAATCCCACTTTTTGAACCTCCTTTCAAGTTCTTTATAGACTTCCACTGGCTTGTTTTTATACCCTTGCTACATTGACCATATCACCTGAGTTATTTGACTAGTCTTGAGGATTGTAGTTTCTTCGGGTTCTATTTCACCTATTACTCTGTGTAGGGCTAAATTAAAAACTGTCGCCGATAGCCCTCTTCTTGCCTCACCCCATTATTATAACAGAAATCTGACTTAGTTTATTCATTATTTTAACTCTAGTTTTAATATTTCCCATTGTCATCTTTATTAATCCTTTTTTTTTTTTTTTTTTTTTTTATTAAACATTTCCTAGCGTCTCATTAAGTGCCTTTCTATAAATGGAATCAAATGCGCATTAAAAGTCAATAAATAAAAAACATAAATCTGCACCAGGTTCGTAAACTTTTTCCATCAATTGTCGACGGCCACGGGTGGCCGAGGTCGTTAAGGCGCGGACTCGTGAGCGGGAGTCAAACCCCGCCAGTACTATTCTCCCAGACTGAGGTTTTCCTCAGTCCTCATAAATGGCAAATGTCGGGAAGGTACCCTAAACTCAGGCCTGAAACGTTTTCTTTTTAAAAAATAAATAATTTCCCAATATATCATTTCTTCTCATGTCCACCGCCTGTGATGCCTCAGTAGTTAAAACGAGCGTTATACATTATTCAAAAAAATCATTTGTACAACTGCAATAGCTACAAATCTTGGGAATTCGCTAACAAAATCATACTGTGCAAATAATATAGTGTTTATTTTTTGCATTGAACCCCACATCTGACTGTACCCCCAGGACAGATTTGACCACTAGCAGGAGTCCATTCTCCTTGTCGAGTTATAAACGATGGTATTAGCTTGCAAGCTTACTTGCTTGCAGTAAGAATCATGATACAGTTTGCTCAAATTATTTGTTCATATTCGCATTGCCTGATTTGTCACCAGGAAATTCTATCTCACTCTGTATTGATGCCCCCCACCTATCTTACATGTTCTTGTTTCCAAATGTGGAAACGCCCATCAATTTTATTACTGGCGCGATATAGCTACAAGCCTCATTTAATACTTAAAGATGATTCATTTAGTAATAAAACGTCAATGGCTTTAAAATTAAGAGGCGGTTTGCAGGTAAATGTTTGTTCCTGACTATAGAGCTACTGAAAGCCATTTTTTCTGCGTTAGACTTTAAAAGCTCTCTGTTGAGATCGCGCACTTGCCCAGCGACCGACCGACCGACCGACCGACCGGTTTTCCACCTGTTTGATTTATGTTCCACTGTCCAGCCTGTCTGAATATTCACAAGTCAACCGGTAAAACTAATGACTGGCGTTGCGTCTTTAATAGGTAAGTCACGTGTTAAGGAAAATGGAATTTTACGTAGTTCTGACATACCTGCAAAGCAGTTTCACCGATTCTATAGCTTTTCTTGTAACAACAATTTATAATCGGTCATGTCTTGGGCGACAAGGTGTTAAAATGTTAAATCATTGCAGCATTTACATTATATCAATATTTTGTTAGTACACACTATTTTCTCTTCAACCGGTCAACTTTTTATAAAAAAAATTGCAAGAAAACAGCAATGAATAGCCGATTAGTTCTTAGTTGTATCTTATGCAATAAGCGCATTTCCTCTCTGCTGTAGTAGGTGTAGCATGCGGGTCCTCCGTTACAGAGGGAGGCTCATGGGCCAGCCCGGAAAATGTTACGCTGTAAACTTATATCTTCTTGGACCAGCAGAGGTTTACAAGGACTTATGTTTGTCTTCCTACAGGATGGGATAACTTTTCTCCTGCTTATTTCTGCGTTATCCTGGACCAGCAGGAAGACGACACATAGCCGCCGCTTAGTATTCTTTCTTTCTTAAGGAACCAGTTGTTCAGGGGTTACTGACCGCATAACTGATTAGGGGTTATTTTCCCACTTTTTTTTTTTTTTTAATTTGGTTAATTTGGTGCCTTCCTCACTGTTTGTCAGTAAAAAGTTGGCTTTCACAGTGTTAACTTTTAAGTTCAAAAAAAGGTGTAGCTGTTTTCTGGCAATGACTAAAGTGAACTTTTAGTTCAAGACTCCATTTTCGTGTCAAGTTTAACTGTTAAGTTGGAAGTGAAACGATTGAGACCGCATTAACCGAACGCTATTGGAACTTGCTCAGCAAGACGGTACAAATTAAGGATATTTTATGCATTGGAAAAACATCTTTGCTGACAGCGTTTGAAGTGAATCTTGCCTATAGGAATGAGATTAAAAAAGAAATAGAAGGTGCAAGTTTCGTTTCTGTAAAGGCCGACGAAAAACAATTGCGTGTCACAACTTGTTGTGATATTTCTATACATCATTGGGAGGGGGGGAACAGTTTGTAAGGTTCATGAATTTCATTGCTGTTTCTGAATTGACTCAGAAGGCTCAAGGCGTACTTTACAACAGCTAAAAGAGTTAAAAGAGCCCCATATGAACCAGAAACTTGTATCACAAGCATACTATGGCACTGCAGTTGTGAGAGAATGTCGGGGAGGAGTATAAGAGACCTTCCCCCACGCCATTTGAGTATGCCTCTGGTCTACCTTTCTACAGGGACCACGAGCCGCCACTGTATACCAGCTGGCATCAAACTTCTGACATCGTTACTCCGGTATCCAGTAATTTCACTGATAAACCCAGATCCCAATACAGAAAAAAAAATGGCGGCCTCGCCCATCTACTGTCGATAGCAAACGCGAAACTTTTACGCAATATTATGTTTACAAGATAACATCATTAGAAAATATTTCAATGATTTTTAAGAATCTGAAATTGTATACAAACAATTTTCTTTTTTGGAATGCTGCTGTTACTACTGAGGGACCACGGACGGTGGGCACTGATGATACATGAAATGAAATATTAGGAAAGGATTTATTTTAAGGAAGGAAATGTTCCAGGCCTAAGTGTAGGGTACCTCCCCGGCATTTTCCATGTATGAGGACTGAGAAAAACCTGGCCTGTTGAGATTCGAACCCCAGACCTCCCGCTAATGAGTCCGCGCCTTAACGACCTCGACCACCCGTGTCGGTGTTTCTCATATGTAAACGAAACATAAAATAATATGAATTCGGCTTAAATAAAAGCATTCATATATATAATATTGTAACACTATTAACAATGTAATTAAATAACAATAACTAGAAAAGCAGAAAAGGATAAAACACTAAGAAATAGTCACAGATTAGTAATCACTATATTTCCAACTACTTGAGTGCTTCTATGTCTTTTGTGACTTGTCTTCTTGCCATAGAAGAACTCTAGTAGTTGGAAATATAGCTATTACTAATCTGTTCCTTTTTTTTAGTGTATTATCCTTTATTGCTTTTCTAGTTTTTGTTATTTTTTTATATATACCAAATATTGCCCATTACCGTTTACTGCATTGCAATAAATAAAATAAGAAGAATAAATATCACCAACACCATGCGTATATAAAAACAAGTTTTTTCATCAGCATAATGTGCATACAAATTAATGTAAGTAAATGTATTGCAGTGCAAATTTAATGGATCGTTAAACACACATGCATCTATACACAAATGTGTCTGTACGTGGCTGTGTACGCTTTTTACCAGGAATGCTTCACGTTTCACGAATTTTATCTACCAGTCTGTGAATCGAACTAGGACTTAGAAGTTGAATATCAGGGAACTTCTCTTGGAACAATATCCGCACATTACGAGCCGATTTTGTAAATAATTGTTCCTTAGGAACAGAATTCAGAATTCCTGAATCGAACCATATTATAGTAATTAACACAGTGTATTACGCCCCCTACAATACTTAATGCAATGTCACACAGCACCGGAAACTAAGCAACAATCCACTGTATGAGTGTTCCAAGATGAACCAAATCCAACAAAAGTTGTGCGTTCACGAAGCACTTCCAAGAAAATGATCGTTTGTTTCTTCGTTCGTACTGGATATGTCGCAACCATTTCTTTAGAGCAGCAGTTCTCAACCTATGGTACACGTACCATTGAAGGGCCGTGAACTATTGCTAAGTGATACGTAACATTTTAGCAAATAATGTAAATTAGCATTTATTTTACAAGCAATAAACATTTGGCACTTCTGTTATAATTAAACGGAAACATTAGATGGATTTATGATTTATATTATCATAAAAAGCTTTTTATACTGTACAAAAATAATACGGGAGTTCGATTTTAATCCTGTGATAATGACAAAGTGCAAATCGAATACATTTGATCAAATAATAATGGGATATCTTTTGTCGTACCTGCGAGACGCATTTACAGTTAAGAAAGCAGTGCACTGTTATTGTTGAATGCAATATTTTATTTGTTAAATTGTCAGATTTATATGTAGTTGTGCCAGATTCAGAAGACGTTTTAAATAAAAGCGTGAAAGCTGTCAACTTCATTAAGTCCAGAGCTAAGAAATGACGATTATTTTCCATTTTGACTAATGAAATGAGTGCTTTTACTTCACACTGAAGTTAGGTGGCTGTCGAGGGGAAATGTATTGAGTCGTCTGTTTGAACTTCGTTCAGAAGTGCAGATTTTTCTCTCCTACTCATATTCATACTTCAATTGTTTCAATGATCAGCTGTGGCTTGTCGGGTTGATTTACCTACAGATGTATTTTCTCGCCTCAAGCAGCTGAACAAGAGTTTGCAGGGTGCCCTTTTCCAAATTCTTGATATGCGATAAAACAGCGGCACTTAAGAAAAAACTAAGCTTGAAATCAATATCATAAACACGTCTTCCTTTCCGTTGTTGAATGCTTTCTTAAGTGAAAATGAAATTGCTCTTCATTGTGAACAGGCAGTGAATATTAAGGAGTACCATGGGAGCCTCAATGTATACTTACCTGAAAACATGGCTTCGGAATTTTGGATTAGGGACCCGTTTTCTATTCTAGAGACCTTACCAAAAACCTTCACTCCTTTCGAGAATGACGAATTGATGAGGTTATGTCTCAGGCAAATGCTCAAGAAGATGCATTTGACAGACTTCTGACTAGCAAGAAAAAACAACAATCTCAGAAAAAGCTGTAACTTTATTGTTGGTGTTTGTGGCCACTTACCTGTGGGGTTTCTTCTCTAATTTATATCAGAAACAAGTACAGAAATAAGCGAATGTTGATCCCGATTTAAGATTAAAATTAAGTAGGTTGAAACCCAACATTAAAGAACTGTATTTAGTTAAACAAGCACAACATTGGCACTGAAACAAAAGTGTGAGTAAGAAATTAGTTAAATTTGTAAAGTTAATAGCTTTTACTGATGTAAGTCTAAGTACTGAAGTACCAGCATTAGGAAGACATGTTTGTCGAAGTGTTTATGTATTCATTTTTATATTTTAATATTTACAAAATTAATTTTAAATCATTTCACAGAACAATTTATGGAATAGGAATAGATGGAGCAGTTTTCCTCCAATAAATATCTAATTTTAAATACTACTCACAAGAAATGAGTAAATAAATCACTAGTTTTTTTATAAATGTAGAGAAATGGTTATTTTAATCTTTGTGCCACAAAATCACGAATTTCTTTCGTAAATTTTGCTTAATGGCACTTCTAATACCTTGCGTTGAATGTATTGGTAGGCCACTGGAAAAGGTTGAGAGCCCCTACCTTTACAGGGTCGAAGAACAGTTAATGCTGAATGGTGTATAACAATTGTTTGCCAGAAGTCATCGACGAAATCAGGAAAAACAACCGAAACCTTCGCATCGTTCTTCATCATGACAGTGCCAGCTGTCACAGAGCACGTCAAATAATCGATTATTTGAAGGAGAACATCGAATTACCTGCATTCACCTGATTTATCACCTAATGACTTCCTTTTGTTCCCGAATATCTAACAAAAAATGCGTGGACAGCGATTTTCATCACCTCAAGAATATGTTGAAGCCTTTAAAAACCATGTTTTTGAGATACCAGCTCCTGAGTGGGAAAAAATGTTTCGATAATTGGTTTGAACACATGCAAAAGTACATAAAACTTAAAGGCGACTATTTTGAAAAACAGTAAAACAGTTTGTTTGTTTCCTAGTTTGTGTAATAACTTAAAAGGTAACCCTCTCGTTTCCTTCCCGTTTACACAGCAGTCTTTATAAAAGAGAAAACTTGTAATAGTTATTACAGCACAGCGTGAGGGCGGTTTGTGGATGTCCTTGCCGTGACTTGGCACCATGCAGCATCTTCCTGTGCAGAATCGCCTACGGGAATACAACTGCTTCAGCTTGAAAACTGTTACTGCCCATGCAGAAGTGTAGAGATGAGCGGCTGGCTCCCTCC
This sequence comes from Metallyticus violacea, assembly GCA_030762175.1. Classification (NCBI taxonomy): domain Eukaryota; kingdom Metazoa; phylum Arthropoda; class Insecta; order Mantodea; family Metallyticidae; genus Metallyticus; species Metallyticus violacea. The sequence continues at coordinate 14,450,222 of CM060840.1, read as the reverse complement.
AGAACTACTTGCCAGTACAGAATACTTTGGAGTTTTCCTAACGAACCTTGTATCTGTATGTATCTAGTGTTTAATTCACTAGTGGCATTTTGATCACGATACAGTTTTGTTCATTTTTCTATAAAATGAATACATTCATACTAGATATTGCTATACATATTTATCATTTCCTATGAGCATTCTATAACAATAGGAGTCTATGAAAAATCAGCGCTAACTTTTAATTTGTTCCAGTGCTAAGTTAACTATAGTGCTGGAAAAGGGTTTCGCCTGCAGGCAATAGAACTTAATGCTTACGCAGAATTGCTGCTAACACTTTTATCTCTTCATATTTCTGTCACAATTATGCAAGCAGCATCATGTCGGTTATAACTAGGGCCCGGATTCTTAGGTTGTAAACTATATTGTTCCTTGCTAGTAGCTAACTGTGATATTTTAACATAAATATCAGTTTCTTTATCACGGAAGTCACATATTTGAATCTTATGAAACCTAAACAATCTTGAATAGTGTTTAAGGCTCTTTTAATTACTGAGGCATCACAGGCGATGACACTGATGATACATAGGGAAGGATTTTTTTCCCCCCTTTTAGGAAGGAAGCGTTCCAGGCCTAAGTTTAAGGTACCTCCCCGGCATTTGCCATTTATGAGGACTGAGAAAAACCTGGAAAAAAATCCTCTATCAGGGAGGACGGTCCTGGTGGGAATCGCCCGCTCACCAATCCGCGCCTTAGTGACCTCGGCCAACCATGAAACCTAAAAATGGCTAAATAGGACGTTGAAATCTGAAAGATGCTAAAACTACCGTTTTAAATTTAATGGATTTTGAATTTATTTTAAATATAATTAATTTTAAGTAATTAAAATTCAATTTAATAATATTTACAATAAAATTACTTTTAAAACATTAACCACAAATGTCATCTTGACGAACTTCAAAGACACACCATTGTATTTAATTTTGTAATGCCGCTATTGTTATGTGTTAAAAGCATTGTCGAAATTAATTTATTTTCAGAAGCAAACTGCATTTACTCTCGTAATACCATTGTTGTGAGTAACATTCAACGCTATTTTTCTCAAATGACTCTCGAACAGACGTCTTCTATTTCTTTATTGTCAGTCTCGTTCTGTTAAAGAAAAGTGTCGGGTGTAACTGAAGGCATATTAAGAAGCTTACACTTCCAGTTTATTAACAGCTACAACAAGATGCCAAAAGGAAGTGCATAAAGAGTCTGTAGGGCAGGTCAGCAGCATTGAGAGGGAACAGAGGATCAGTTCCAATCAGAAATTTCAGGATTTTCTGACTCTTCAGAAGACAATATTAATCCAATTATTGTGAATCGCTATCAGCAAATGTGCCATGGCATGTGGTACAGAACTCACTTTCAATAAACTTCAAGGCATCAGAGGCCGAAAGATACCAGACGAAGGAAGCAATACTTGCACCAACTTGAAGAAACAGATTGAGTTCATCAGACAGAACTACAGAACTGAAACATCTGACTTTCGATACTTGAGGTCGCTTCTTTGCCAACTCGCAGTGGGTAAGTTAAGACCCCACAGAAGCTGGTAAGTACATGCGGGAAAAACGAACCACACAGTACCATCACAAAGGCTTTACACATACCATGGCTGTCAGAAAACCTGATGAGAAATGTCTACTGTTTGTGACCGATCAACGCGGGAGAGACATTGAAAAACATCTACCCTAACATGCTGCATATCACCTGCCTTGCTCACGGCTTACACCGATCGGCTGAAGAAGATGATACATTTTCCCAGCAGTGAACATCCATGAAGAAAACCTTTCTGAAAGCTCTCAGTCCTGAAAATGTTCTAATTGAGCTTGATTAATTGAAAAATGTTCTAGTGAAGTGCAGTGCTTTATATCGTAAAAAATTACAAAAAAAAAAAAAAATCATTGGTTTAAAACTTTTTAAGTGCAGTGCTCTGGTATTATTTGGTATTTTAAGTGTTCAAGTAATTTTGTGTTTCAAATCAATGGAAAATACAAATAAAATTTAATTAAAATAAGTTCATATTACCATACATTTTTTTCAATGTGTTTATTATACTTTAGCTAAGAGAAAATTAAAAATACTACCCTAAAGAGTTAAAAACTATCTTAACATGTTAAAAAAAACTGATTCAGGGTTTACAAAAACCTACAAATGCGGGTCCAAATTATAACGATTACAGCTGTTTCATAAAAAGACGTGTGCCTTCAAAATAAATCTTATTGTTTACCTGATATTTAACCCAATGAAGGTGCTAGAAGCTCGTTGTCGGTGTCTGTGTCCCTTTTATGCCCATTATTATCGTCACTGTCCTCTTCAGAATGGCTCTTAACATTTCGTCACGTCCTATTTCGTTCCTAAAGTCTTTCTCTTCTAATTTCTCCAACAGGCTTCCTGTTTCACTTTGTCTATTTATTCGTTAATCAGTATTTTCACTTATTTCATATTAAATGTCCTATTTTTATTTGCAACCCCCCCCCCCCACCGCGCTTTATTTGAGACCTCACAACATTCTTTGTTTATAGTACCGAATGATAAGGGACATTTATTATTATTATTATTATTATTATTATTATTTTATTCCCTCTTCTAAATAAGCTAGGAAATCATTCATAAACCATTATTTTACCTGTTGAAGCTGTCATTTCCTCATGATAGTCAGAAGTTGATTTAGAACGAAATACCCATTTGCTCTCTGGTGCAAAACCTGTTTTGGCCGATCCTACATGACAAATGGTAAGTATGCTGCCCTTCCCAAAAAGTACCTTCAGCGCACTATTATTAGAAGAGTCTTGCCAAATGAATTTTTGAGTGCGGTTTTGATTATCCCAAGTTTCATCTAAATAAAAGATTGATCTTGTGTCGCCAGAAAGCGAAATTGGTGCATTGTGCTTAGGAATTTTAACCATGCTGCCACAATGCCCCTCCTCTCCATTAAGAATTTACATTCATCATTTGTCTCTCTGTATCTGAAGCTTAACTGCGCAGTATTCTAGGTGGAAGATTTGGATTATTTGCATGAAATATCGGTTTCTAAAACTTTGGTAATTTTTGGAAATTCACCTTCATCATAATTCCCAAACAATCCTTTATACAAGTCCTTGTCAAAGTCATTAAAATGTGTAACTCTCTTACAATATCCTTTTATTTTTTCGAGGTGACACAAACATCGGAGCACTACCAAAGTCAGATAGTTTGACCGCAGCACAGATTTTTATTTATTTAATCCATAGGTATGTGCTATTGGGCTTTGACACTTTTTAAAATCAAGATTTTCTCTTTCTTCCTCTTCTGAATATTTCTTTTAAAAGGTTGTATACGTTAAAAATCATTTTTCGCGCCTATCTTCTTACTAACTTTTCTTTTAGAACTAGGGACACTTGTAATCGGTTTACTGTCCGACATGATTCAACACAATCACGCACTATTCACTTCCACTTCACTTGTGAAACTGGCTAGTGGCTAATAGTAAATGAAAGCGCCAATGAGTAAGCAGAAATAAAGACGTGTTTGTTAAGAGTGGTATGTTATGGCCCCACGAACGTATTATCGCCAGATGTTGCTGACATTGCTAACATCTATACAGACTCAGCACATTCATGCCGTCAGTAATGTGAATTGTTATCGTCGTGTATGTACTGGAGATAGTCAGCTATTGTACATATGAAATAAGAACAGTAGTAAAGTTAAATCTACTGAAGCTAAAGGAATGTTGTTTAGACGTACATGACCACAAAAATTCTCTGTACTTGTCTTGATAGGTAATTTATGTGATATAGAAATATTTCAATCCAGCGCTAGTGACACTTGTGGTATTGATCCTCTTCTCCGGATTGATACCCGGTAACAGCGGAGACACAATAATGCAACACTGAGAGCTGTTGGCTGGCTAGAGGCTGGAGAATGTCAATCCTTTTCCAATTTGAAGAATAATGTAGTCTTCTCTTTCTACTGTAGCCATTTTAACATAAGACAATAATATAAGTGTTTAATTCTTGGACATCAGCGAAAAATAACACACAGACAAGTCACTCAAATCTTCCCACTAAATGAAAACATTCTTGACAGGTTGGTGGCTAATGTCACATAGGAGCTATTCAAAAGAAAGTGAAATCTTTGAGGACAAATAAGGCTTGAAGAGCATTGAAACTTTTAAATAAAGGATAACTTTCAGTGTATGGGCGTCCATATCGATCACAGCAATTCTTCGGCATACGCATTGGTCGCGCGATGAGAGAAATACCTCACAATAGCCCTCAGGAACTTAAGGAAACTCTAAGGTCATGGTATGGTTACGCAAAAACTTTAGACAGTACCAGCTTATGCAAGAAGAACATAAAGTTCACAGGAAATAAATAAATAAAAAAAAAAAAAAAAATACAAACTCATAATATAAGGAACCAAAAAGTTTTTAGGCTTTGAAATAATCTATGAGCAAAATGCTCATATCGTAACTTGAGGGTGTTACCGCGTGTAAACATTATAAGGCTACTGTGGTACTTACTTTTGAAAGCCCAAGCTCTTTCTGTTTGGAACGAACAACAATAGTTAGTTTTTCATTTTACCATAAGTTCAGTTGAAAGCATGTCTTTGATTAGTGAAGATGTTTCCAGGACTGTCGCCCTGCTTGATGATGGACGCAGTCTCCGTTACGCCGCTGCAACAATAGGCGCGCCTTATTCCTGCAGTACATGAGGCTTTGAAACCGTTCCGAAAAACAGAGTTATTCCAGAAGACCTGGATCTGGCAGAAAAAGGAAGACTGCGTCCAGAGACTTTCTCATTCCCAGGTTCTAAGAAACCGCCATGCAACAACAGTTGAAGCTCGGAAACGTTTACGTCATGTGCGAGGTGTTGATGTGAGCGAGAGGACTGTTCGAGAACAAGATCTTCAGTCACGACGACGTGCAATGTCATCAGCGCAGAGTCGCCCGTCCGCAGTTCGCTCGTAACTACGTCCAATTCATTATGTAGCAGTAGAGCTCTATGTTGTGAATCAGGTTCTCCCTGAAGTCTGCAGGCCACCTGGAAAGCGGCTCGCAGAGTGCAGGACAATTGGCGGAGGTTCCGAGATGGTGTGGGTGGTACCTCTATGGAGACCCGAACCGCCGAGAACAGTAGACTCAATGCTAGCCGCTATATCAACGAGGTTCTCGTCGATCACGTCGTGCCTTATGCTCCATTTGTTGGAGATGAATTCGTATTCATGCACGAGAATGCTCGTTCACATACAAACATATCTCATTGCGATATCTTGACGTGGGGATTGTTCCACTTGACTTTCCAACTCGCAGCCCCAACCTTGCAAATGGGTAGACGCATCTGAGATCTTAATCCTGTCCCGGAGACCTTACCTTGCCACTCCAAGAGGAATGGGACAGTATCGACTAAAGATACACCAGAACCCTAACCGAAAATATCGATCTTAATTAACGGCAGATGGAAGCACACCAGATACTGGGAGTTTGTTTTGTTATTTTTAGGCTGAACTTAAATTGTGTGCATCAATATCGCTTCCATTTTCAACGCTAGTGAAATTTAGTGGACAAATGTTGAACATAAAAAGTAGGTGAAAATATTGACAAATAGAATATATCTTCCGTTTATGAATGCCATTGTCTCAAAAGTAATAAAAAAAGAAACGCAATTTGATGTGTTACAATTTTATTAAAGAGTAATCTTTAGAATGAGGAGGTTTGCAACAATGTTATTACTGGGATTACTTTGAAATTTGCATTTAAATTTCATTTTTAGTAACTATTGTAAGTTATCGTTTTTTTCTCCCGATGAGTATATATACCATTTAGGTTTTCACAAATGTTGCTGAATTAACTGAAGAGTTTGTTAATATTATTAAAAAGAAAGTTAAACCGTACAATGCCGCTTAAAATATAAATATAATTATAAAATATGATTTTAAATGTGAAAAATTTACGAGATATGAAATATTAAAAATGAAATTGAGCATATTGTATTCCACACGTGATAAAACATTTCATTTTCAATATTGTGCGATTAATAGTCTAACAAATTCAATTTCATGTTTTTCTGCTGTCTACCATTGCACTTTGTTAGACTGCTCACTCTAATCAGCTTGGAGTGGACATAGGAGAATTATCGGTGCCACCCGGTTGACTTCTGAAAATAATACGCAACGTTAATTATAGGTTTGCGTTGGCCAAGCTTGGGAGGCGGGGTCCGGAAAGAATAACATGCAAATTGGTGTAACTGTGTGTTGAAGTATTTTGGTTACTGTCCCATAGGTGGGGCAGCTGCAGTCGCCTTAGAGGCATCTGGCGGGCAGTGTCGGAACTGCCGCTCTGCTTGTTAAATGCAATCGCATGAATAATTCAAACAACGCGGGTTGGTTTAATCATTCAATTTATGCTCCAGTTTTCACACTAAATTAAATATATATCCCTTAATAGCTGGTTAAGGTGATTTATGCACGCCTTTTTAACATAAGCCGAGATAATGTTATTCATACTTCCGTACAATAACAGTCATTGTGTCGTATGTCAGTATTGACAGCCTAATGACTGCTCAAGTCATAATTTAACACGAAGTGTTTTATTATTATTATTTTAAAGATAATGACAACATGCAATCCTTGTTTTCTAAACCAACACCTTTTGAAATGATGTTTGTAGCCGTCGAAACTCAAGATATGTTGACTCTTGGAAACCTAACTACAGGTGGTTAAAGAGAGAGAATCTTTAAACATAGCACCCTGTACTAGGACCAGCCCTTAGGACTAATCTCATCGAGTTCAGTCAACTTTTAATTCCTTTTTAATTCTCCTTTAATTGGGGTATTGTATTTCACCATCAACAATTGTGTGCTAATCCATCATTAAACTACAATTAATAATTGGCGCATATTTGGCCATTTAGCGAGTTAATTCTCAATTAGCTTTTTATCATGGCAAGGCGAATGTTGAATATGCTGTTTGAAGGCCACATTATTCCAAGACGGTTGAGGATAATTTCCGTTATACAAAATTTATTTAATAATATGCAGAAAACAGATTTCCAAATGCAGTTTTGATTGAGTAAATTTCGGAATTAGATATTTTAAGTTCTATAGAATATGACCTAGAATTCCAAACAGACTTGTGCGTTTTTACAATATTCAAATAATGCTAAAAGTCTAATTTCGCGTGAATGTTACATAAAACAGGAATGTTTATGCTGTAAGCTGCGTTAAGTTACACTAAGGAGGTTGTGTCTTCCCATATTTCGAAAGTTGGTAGTCTGAACTGTCAAACGCTCAGTATAACATGAAATGTAATTGAAAGTAGCGTAATCTGTTCGTTTAAGTAATCAATTCATGAAGGAATCAAGCCATTTCTCCATGAATGTACACCACGAGTTAACAGTACATGTATAACAACAGCAGGTGATTTCGGTGGATTTAGTAGAGCAACGGCCCAACGATTTGCGTATTCAGTGAGCGCCCTCCCTCCTCCTTTACACATTAATTTCTCTTCTTTCCCTCCATTTCTGATGTATAATTGTCATGAAAAACGAATGAGTAACGGTCTCCGGAATTTTACAAATGGTGTATAGAGTGTTCTTTGTTGAGTCCATAGCCTTTTAAATCACGGCTGTTCTATAATTCCTAATTAGCTAATTGACTGCGTATTTAGTTTGGTAAGATGCAAATGATGTAATTCCTCAATGTACTTAAATCTTAAGTAGTTAATTCTCAATTAGTAAGAAATTGGTGAGATAGGCCCTTAATAAATTTAGTAGAACAATCAGAAATGAATATTTATATTTTAATCATTAAAAAAGGGGGCGGCTCGTGATATAAAAAGTTGGTGCAACTCTACCCCCAGTAGTGAAGTTCTGGCTGCGAATTATTCTTGGGAACCAATTTTAATTAGGGTGTTGTACTATCATAAACAACTGGGGATGGGAAGGAACATAGTATGGGTGTCCAAATTAAAAAGGGAATGGAAGCAATAGGACAAGACTCCATTTCGATGCCGGATCAATGAAATAGAAAGAACGTATGTAGAAAGGTTAAGAACCGCTGAAGGGATATGGATGGGTAGCAGAAGATTGCTCAATGCAGAAAGGCGATTTTGCTGGAAGTACAATTGGGGCTAACATCTGAATGGGTGATGGAACAGTACATGAAAATAGCGACTAAACTTATTAAACAGAGGCTCGCGTGGCTCAGACTGATGATTAAGATCACTGACGAATATTAGCGGAGAATTTGCCCTATCCCTGAGGAGGAGTAATTCATGGACACATATACTGGCTGAATGTAAAGGTACGAAAGAATGGAGGGAAAAGTATCTACTACACTTCTTTACAAGATCAAAGAAAGGGGGATAGTTGTTATGGACTCTGTTTGCAGGTAAGGAAAGGGAGGAGAGATTAGACAAATTTCTGATGAAAGTGAGACAGCTCAGGTATGATACGACTGATAACCCGGGGGGGGGGGGGTAGATCAAATGAATCAATCGTGTGTGTCATTCCAAACGTGACTTCTTTCTTCTATTTTTAAGTGTTTTTAATGTTCTAAATTTTATTTTATTTGTTTTATTTTATTTATTGAATATATATATTCAATATATTTATTGTGAAATATATAATCTAATATATTGTATTAAATCAAATAAACCTATATAAGCACATTGGACCCGGGCACCTGTTGAAGTTTTATTTGGTGCCTCTGAAATAAATACACTTCTACTACTGCTGTTGGTTACGTTAAAGTTTTATGTCACTGCTTCTCTTCATTCAATAGTTGAGAACATTGCCGTCATTTCTAAAGTTACTTTTTCGAACATTATCAGAAAGTTTTTCTGCAGCGATTACATGAAATGGAGGAACAGTTTAATATTCCTTTATCTAGAGGAATGCTCGCAAATTGTGAAAAAAAAAAAAAAAAAAAAAAAAAAATCTATCACTATGTTCTAAGAGCATTAGAGTGTACACATGCAAAATTCAATCTCTTAGGGGCAACAGAACTAAATTTATCTTATCCGCAAGGGTTGTTTTACCATCAATGTTCAAGCAATTAATGCTCTTAAATTAGGAGTAGTGGCTAAGTCTCCTAGATCAGTTCACTCATTTCATAGCTTAATTTGAATTCTTACGTACAGCCTGAAAAGGGTGCAAATTAAGATGCAAGGCGTATGAAAAAGACTTTTCCGTGATAAGTCTGGAATTGCGAACCAACTTCCAAATTACGTTAACAATGATCATTGTGGCACAATTATGTTTTGAGGGCTGTTCAATTATGAACGATCATATATATTTTTTACACAAAATTTTCCGCGTTAAATGTAAATTTAAAAAGTGTTGGAAGCTTATTGGTAATCTTTAGTGGTACTACGTTCATGTTGCCACTTCCAGTTTCCGCCTATGTGAGGTGTTCAAGTTGAGACATATTCAGTTCCACCTACAGCTAAATAGAGATTGCACGCGATGAACAACATGCTGTTCTTTCATCTCAACAAATTTTCAGCTGAGGCCTATGCAAACTCTGAAGAATTTGTTGTTCCCTATAACATAGCTCGAAGATAGTTTAAAATGTTTAAGGAGAGGAGGCAATCGATTTCAAAGGAAGGTGGATCCGTCCCTTCAGTTTGTGTTTTAACGGAAGAAAACATTCACACCGCTTGTTATTGTGTATGTATGTATTTATGAACTGCGGTTTGGCTTAAACTCGGTGGTAGTGAAGAATAATGAAAATACAATGATTATTTACAGTAAAATGCATAAAAAGAAACCATTTAACTTAATTATATACATTTAACCCAACTAAAAACAAACACATATCAGCTTAGTTAAATATGTCAAATTAATTAAATACATGTCAACTACCAGATCCTGTATTTGTATTAAAAGGGTGCTCTCTGTTGTATTTATAAGAAATGATGTCTTCTATGTAAAATAAATAACAATTTGTTGTAATGTACCTTATGTACTTTTGTACCCTTTTTAAGTTTGATGAGTACATATGAAAATCTTCCCATTCCTCAAGTTCTTAGCCAAGAGTTCACACAAATAGTTTTTATTTGTTCAGCAATAATCGAATCTTTTGCACCCCGTTGTTCAGCAATAATTGAATCTTTTGCACCCCGTGATTGCCAGGCAACTTCCATACAATTAAACTGTGCGTGTTGCGGTGAACTACGGGGCGGTGAACTGAATGCTTTTTTAACACTAGTGGTTATCAAATTGTAGGCGTGAAATTTATATTTAGCATTTCATAGGATTTTTATAATTAAGAGTTGAGTGTTTTATATAATTTTCATTGGGGTATTACTTTTTTATTATAAGTATGAAAAAATGTTAAAGCAGTCGAAGTAAAATACATTAAGTAATCAATTAGCCGTTTTGCAAGTAGATGATATTCATAACAGGTTACACAGGTCTGCAATGGAAAAACTGTTTGGAGAGTAATGATAGTTTTTTACAGATTTATGTAAACTGATTTCAGAAAAAATTCCATCACCCACCATTTTTCAACAAATTAATATTTCAATTTTTATGTCTACTAAATGAAGTATTGAAAGAAAGTTCTCCTCTTCCTGTAACAACACCTTCAACTGCATGCAACTGTCTTTTTGTATGAGAATCAGCAGTCCTGGAACGCACAGTATACAAATGCATCTCATTAGCAAGTTTCTCGTACTTACCAACGTGTGAGTAGCACCCATTGACATTTTCAGAGTTTCTGAAAGCGTGTTTAATGTTATCTACGATCCTGTCTCACAATAACAGCTGATGTGCTAGATCACAAACTGGAGAGGCAGATCCACCTGCCTTTGAAAGTGATTGTCTCTCCTCCCGAAACATTTTAAACCATTTTCAAGATGTGCTTTAGCGAAGGTCAAACTTTCCATAGGCCCCAACTCAGATTGGTTAAGAATGAAGCAGAATATCGTTCATTTTGTTATAGATGGAACTGAATATGTTTCAACATGCACACCTCTCCCAGGTAGGAATCAGAAGGGGCTACAATGAAACAGTATCACGTATACATTACGCAGTAAGCAAAAGTTTACTTTTTGCGCGAGAAATTATACATAGTTGAGCGAGTTCATAAATCCATGTAGAGACTTGTTAGGTGAATTCCGTAGGGTTATGTTATCATATTTTAGGATAAGATAACATGTAATGTCAGTGAGCAACATGCCTGCCAAGAAACTGGACCTGCTATTCCTATTCAAAGATTCGGAAAAGGAACGTTTAAATAATTTGACAATTTAAGCCGAAATGTGCAGGTGCACCGTCTTGTTGAAAGACCACGTTTCTCCGAATATTAATCGGGACATTTTCAAGTAGCTCCGGAAGTATTTCCGCAAGAAAAATACCATAAACATGTTCACTCAATAGTGCAGACATAACATAGGATATAAATTATCAACAAATCCAACTCGAATATTTGCAGAAAATTTCCGTTGATTGCGATGATTGTCCACAGCTTTAGGGTTAGCATCACTTCAGAGTTACTGTTGTGCGTATTAAAACCGTCTCTTGAAAAATAGGCTTCATATGTCTATTCAAATCAAGCTATTGTTAACGGTATGTAAATAACATTCAGCAAATTGCTTACTGTTAGGATAATCATCTGAGATTAATGTTTGTACTTTTTGGTTATGAAATGGATGCTTTTCATACTCACTTAAGACTCTCTATACAGACACATGGCTGGTATTCATCGAATAGGCGACAGCTCGAGTGTTAGTTCTTGGATTATTTTTAAACCTCTTCATCTTCAAAGTTCGATTCGCTCCTGAATTCAATTTCTTTACCTGGAACTGGCCACCGTCTGGAAGACGTTGATCCAGTCTTGAAAATGCTGCATGACAAGGAAAATGACGCTGAAGGTGCTGGTCCTCTTTGCTAAATTAGCATTCCATAAGCTGCTCCAAATGTCTTATGCATGTCTGCAAATTCAATGTTTGTATATTGATGCATTTTAATTCCATGAAATTAAATAAACAGGTCTCACAGAAGATATGTTGTGACATAGAACGACAAACTAACTTCAGTCGTTTATTATTTCCATAGTAACAAGAATAGCTGAAACATAAATGCAGCCATAAGGTGAGTGATTAACTTTGTCTTTTGTATTGAAAATGAAGCATTTTCGGACACTACTTTATTATGAAAAAATTTTTATTTTCATATCATATCAGAAAATTAGGAATGGTTTTCTGATACACTCTGTAACTTTGAGTTAAATCTTAGAGGTTCCTTACAGCTTTAAAGGAGGTTCGTAGTCAAGAAAAGTTTGGGAACCAATGCTATACTTTATGCCTTATCACCGATCTTGCAACACTAAATCATGCACTTTGTTTGTCATTTCTTTTGTTCTGGCAAATTTCCAAGCAAAACAAGATTTTTCTGCAATATTTAAATCTCAACTGCATATTTTTTTGTGTATCAAAAGACAGCACATGCCCCCCCCCCCCATTCCTGATTTATCTTCATGAATTTCAGCAGACATTTCATTCATTTGCAGACATTTAAATTACAGAACTTTGCTCTACACGCTCCTAGTGAGTCATAACGTGTTATCCTTTGAAGATCAGCTAGAAAGTAATTCAGTGGTGGAACACAGTCATCAAAGTTGGTATTATTTTAAAACGGGAGGGGGAAGCGTCTACTTTTGTAACATTTTCTTTTTAAAATGCCATTAAATGCATATCTGAAATGTCTATATGGATAGTATAAGCAATAAAACTGTAGGCTGTGCTGGGTTAACACAGCAAGTTTTGAGAGTAATGTTCCACATTTTTGCTTCACCATCAAGGGCGCGCAGTATGCCTGCAGACTGTTGCATGAATTAAGATGTAACCACAAAAGTTTATTATTGTTTCAGCATCTGTTATCGCTGCAGCGATTGGCACTTCCAGATAAACCCGACGTCCTTGGCAACACCGGTATGGGCTTCTTTTTCTTTTATTATTCTTTTTTTTTTAAGGGAAATTTTGTTGTTACGCAGCATACATCCTCCTACTGCTAAGCTACTCATGTTTGATACGAATGTACAAAATAAAAAGTTTTACTAATTCTAGGGCTGTTCAGTAATCATCATAATTATTGACAACAAACCTTTACCCAACCTCATAATTTTGATGATATTTCTCAAAGTAGTCCCCGCTGGATGCAGTGCACCTGCCCCAGCGTTTCTGCTAGTCTTCAAAGATATGCTGGAAACTATTTTTGACATGTGCTGCACAGACTAATGATGGAAAATGCTTCCACAACGATGTATCTTCAATTTGGGTAAAAGGAAAAGGTCGTACTGATCAAAGAGGGTGAGGCACACATGCCACATTAATTGTTGCAAGATATTCAGCAACAATGCGTGATCGTGCAGCATCTAGTTTGGTATTTTGCGTTCGATAAGCTCTTGCACAGTTTTCAGGACATCTCTTTAGTATTGTTTAGTTACAGATATATGCAGGTACGACATTACAGACGCCCTTTGTCATCAGCGTCCCATTCAATTCAGGTCGTGAAACGGTCGATATATTTTACTCAGATGTCTCTTCTTTTAGGCTTGAGGTTATTTTACGTGCCGAAAATCTGCGACACGAGACCCACTGCTTCCCTTCTGAAGGAAGTCCTACTTAGGATTTTTTACGCCCGAAAAACGTCCCATTCAATTTGGGAGTGAAACGACCATAAATTTTGCTCAAATATTTCTTCTTTCAGGCTTATGTCCTTTAAATCTATGACACGGAAGCCGCGGCTTTACTTTCCCTCAGATGGAAACCGTACTTAAAACTTTTACGTCCCCCCCTCAAAAAAAAAAAAAAAAAAAAAAACCCACCGACCCTGGCCGGGCACGTCATGCTGATGAAGCATTCCTAGAATATCAAAATATGAGATAATCACAACTTTCCTAGCAGAGGCACAAAATTTGCTTTTTGGCGTTGGTAATGATGGAGATTCCCACACAGAGCTTTGCTGTTTGCTCTCAGGGTTGAAATGATATAGCCAAGTTCCATCAGCAGTGATTACCTTTGAAAAAAACTCCGCAACTTTCTGCAGCCGCATCTTCAGCTGTTCGCAGCAGTCTTGGAGCCCACCGTGCACAAACACGTCTCATATGCAACTTTTCAGTTTGCAACCTATGGGTCACCCAGTGGAATTTTCAGAATATCTGAAAATGCTTTTAGAGACGTTCTTCTCTCACACTGACAGCAGCGGTGCTAATGTTTTTTTTTCCGCCTTTCTTTGAAAATGATTGCCAAGCCCTTTTTGAACATCCAAACCATCTTGGAGCTGCACCTTCGTTTAACATTGCTGAAGCTTTGTTGGGACGAAAGATATTTTTCATCTTATGTAACCTGCTGATGGCTAAACTGAACATGTTTCAACTTGCACGCCTCTAACAAACGGTAACCGGAAGTGACAACAAATAAAGTAGCACAGTGTGTACATTACGCATAAAGCTAACAGTATATACAGAATTATGTTTATGGAAAACTTATGGTGATGTTTTATTGAACAGCTATCTTGGAAAACATCCCTACCATTTAAATTCTATTCCGTGTGATGAAGGCTCTAGGAAAGAATGCGTGTGTTAAGTGGAAAGAAAGCATTTTCAATAGGAAAATCTCAGAAAACCTTATTAAACTAAAGCTTTTACTTCTACAATTGCATTTATGTCAATTAGAGGGATTTAGTTAAGTTTGAAATCTCCATTAAAAGTATTATGCCTAAGCATACATTGCTTCATCGCTTCAATTTCAACCTGAGCAAACATATTTACATTGCTACCTCAGCAACAAATTCAAATGTCATTTTATACTCTTCAAGAGACACGCCATCAACTTGTTCTCCAATTAAAGCTGTTAGAGATGCAATGTCTTTCACGTGAAACAATTTTCTTGGAATGAATGGAAAGCCCAGTATTCTAATATTCTCACATCCTAGAAAAATTTAAAGAACAATATCCTTTAAAAATAATCTCAGAAAGAACGGTAGAAAAGTCCAAAGGGAGTAAAAATGAGAGTAAAATTAAGAGTGAAAGGTTGTCTCCAGCAATCCCTACTGAACAATTATGGTTTAGCGCCAATTAGAATGCGTCAAATGTCAAATGTAGCGTTTAGTTCCATGAATTATGCTTAGATGTATGGTTTCTAAGTATGAAAAAAATGTATTATATTTGAACCACATTGTGATCACAAAGGTACTGTTTTATATGCATAATTACTTGCGATAAATTTTAATTTACACTTTTTTTTTTTAGCTTAATGCGCAATGTACATGTGGTACTAATTTCATTGTGGCCACTTCCAGTTTTTGTCTGAGAGGTGTGCAAGTTTAGAAATGTTCAGTTCCACATCTGAGGCCTATGACGAATTTGTTCTTCTCTAAAGCACAGCTCCAAGATGGTTTAAAATGTTAATACAGTTGTGACACCCAATTTCAAAGAAATGTGGGCATGACACTCAAGTTTGTGTTCTAACGTTTGAAAACATTAACACCGCTGCTGTCATTGTGAGAGAGGATCGTCTAATAACATTAACAACACTTTTAGAATTGTTAAAATTTCACTGGATGCCACCCACACGTTGGTAACTGATGTGAGATGTGTTTGTACACGGTGGGTTACAAGACTACTGTTTGCAGTTGAAGATCTTACAGGAAGATGTGGAGTTTCTTTCAAAGATGAAAGTTAACTACATTTCGATATGAGAGCAAACAGCAAAGCTCTGTTTGGAAATGTCCCATCATTACTAACACTAATAAAAGCAAACATTGTAATGGTTTTGCAGCATATCATGCTGCACACAGAACTGTAACTGGGCAATACTATAGAGATGTACGGAAATTCTGCAAGATCTTTTCACACGTAAAAGGCTGCATATCCCAAATGCTGTTACTCATTCTCTCACAAAATACAATGTGAAGAGTATCTCTCATCCTCCCTATAGTCCATATTTAGATCTATGTGACATTTTCCTTTTCCCCAAATTGAAGAAACAATTTCGTGGGAGGCATTTTGCATCCTCAGAAGCAGCGGTGAAGGCGGTGGGGCGATTCTGAACGTACTATCAAAAATATTTTCCAGCATTGAAGACTGGTAGAAACCCTGGTACATGTGCAAGGACTGTTTTGAGAAAGATCATAAAAATTGTGAGGATGAACAGATCTCATATTATTATTCATGTATTCAAAATGTCGAAACGTTAGTGAAAGTTTAACAATGTCCTAGCATCAAATATTCTGTTTCCAGAAAGGGGAGGGGGAAGAAGAAATACTTAAAATAAAATAAATTTGTGAATCCGGAACCTAATACCCTTGACACTTATTAGTCCAGAGCCCGGAAGTTATACAAAATGCCTTTTCTAACTGGGTGGATATATTTAATAGTAACATAGAAATAAACATGTTTCCGTGCATTTAGGGTCGGCAGGACAGTTCTTATTTTTGTCTTTTTATGGTTACAGATTTTTTTCTGCAAATATTTACTCGTTTTAAAAAAACACACAAAGAATTTCAATTTCAATATATCAAAACTAAAAAGTTATATAAATTAAATGGTTTGTTCATCTCACAAAAATATCCATTAGGAATATTGTCATACGTTTATTTCTTTTCCACTAGGCAAAAACTTTCTCCTTAACGCATTCAGTTGAGCTCTTTAAATACCAGAACTTCGTTGTGAAAGGATCGCACGGTTACCTAGGACATACGAATACCACGAAATAGAGAGGAGGAGGGAAGGAATGTAGTTTTGAATAGTCCTGGCAATTGACTTGTATCGATCCGCGCGAGACAATTCTAGGAAATTTGTGATGGGGGTAACTTCTCAGCTGCATAAATGCAAACAAGAAAGATGAGAGCGGTACAGCTGTGCAATAAACCGTCCTTACAATGTGTTCAATACGGAAATAAGAGATACTAACCTGATTCCGCTATAAATGCATAAACAGAAAATAAATCGAACAGAAACCACTGCGCATCTTTTGCTCATTCGCTATTCAAAACTGTTTTACATTATCTTGATCAACATTTCCATGCTGTCCTAAAAGGTAAATAGTTTGTTTTAAATATGCTCCAATCACCTACGTTCTTTTTCCATGATGAAAAATGTTCTCTGTGACAAGCGGCTGTCTATGACAGTTGATACTTTGAAAAACACATTGTTGTTGCTTGTAACCAAGAAAAGTAAGTTTAAGTACTTTAATTGTGTGATAAAGAAATTATTAAGTACCTTATTTTCATTAATAATGAGCAATATTACTCTTTGTTTTAACTTTTAATAAATGTCTATTATAATTATATTACTGTCTATTTTTAGTATTTTAAGTGCCTATTTGAACCAAAATATGGCTATGGAATAAGGTGTAATTCCAGGTTTAAAATGTTTTGTGTTCAATTAGTATTATGCCCTAAATGTAAATAAGTATTTTTTTAAATGTTTTGCGGATATGGAGTAATTAGCGAGATGTCAGTAGGGTAAACGTTTCAGAGTAGCATCCCGAGAGTTGCGTCTACTAATTGCCTGCCTTAGTTTTTGATTTCTCCATGACGTTGTGGGCAAGTTCAGTAAAAGTAACGTGAGTCACGTTGAACACCACGTGGAGTTCTGGAGCACAGAGGGGTTGCTATGACGACCACGTGGTGCTGCACCTGCCTGTCATTGCCAGTCCTGTCCCTCAGTTACCAATGTATCTGTTGCAAATGACCCTTGAAATGTTCATTCAGGCATAAAATTAAAAGAATAATAAAAACAGTTTTTCTTCGTTCTGTTAGATAAAGGACACAAGTATTTGTACACGTGAGCCTTTGTTCAAAAGCATTTGAGTCTAAAAGAAAATGCATGTTGTTCCAGCACGACAATACCAGGTCTCAAATATATTTCCTCCGTTATTTTTGTCAACCATGCAAAGCAGTCATTTGCACTACACACATTACAGTTATTGCAGTTAGTTACAGATTGGATATGTTTGGCAATTAAATTATAAATTGAAATATTCAAGTATAAGATTTTAAAGAGGCTTAATATTGATTTAAAGTATTGATCAGGATTGTAGTCATGCCAAGATTTTGCCCCGGCACTTTTTCTTCAAACATATAATAATATGCTTTCTCTCTTCCGGCCATCTATCGGGATTTTGACAATTAACAAAGTTCGTCAACAGAGAAAATAATGTGAGATATGGAAAAAGAATATTCGAGAGATGTTCCAAAAGTTCTGACTCAAGAGATATTGTAAAGATGGTCAAATCACTATGAAAGTTGTTAAGAATCATCCTTTAGATGGCGCGCTGTAAAGTTTCACACGCGTAAATGTAGTCACTCGATTGTTTCAATCGTATAAACCAACTCATGTTAACATTTTCTATAAAATGGATACAACTAAAATACGAAATGTGCTAAAATACCTAGTTTTGAAGACTTTAGCCCCAAAATAATTAGAGTACACATTAAAGGATTCTTCCTGTTCGTTTTCGACTGTTAAAGGCTGCTGAATAAGCGCGGTCGTACATCCATTCAAGATGATGAGCGTTCAGGGCGTCCCAAAACTGCTACGACCGAAGAGATAGTGAGAAAAAGTCATAATGCTTTACTCAACCATCGCTAAATGAAGGTACGCGAGTTAACTGACATTGCAAAGATCTCGATAGGCAGTTTTCACTACATTTTACATGAAGTTTTGGGCATGAGAAAGCTTTCGGGTGCCGCGTTTGTTAACAATGTTAGCATTCAAATGAACATTGCTCAAGAGTGTTTAGAGTTGTTTAAATGTGATTACAGCGAGTTTCTGCCGCATTTCATACCGGTAGATGAAACATGTATTCATCACTAACGCCAGAGACAAAGGAGCAATCCAAACAGTAGATGCCAACAAGTGAAAGCGCACCAAAGAATGCAAAAACGGTTCCGTCTTGAGGAAAAGTCATGACTCCGGTTTTCTGGAATTCTCAGAAATGTGGTGCTCGTAGGTTACTTCCAGAAGGGCAGAATCATCACCGGGGAGTATTACGCTTCATTACTGGACCAGCTGTTATTCTAAATGTCCATACATTGCGAAAAAGAAAGGTCTCTTTTATCGACAATGTGCCTTGGGATTGTTGCTGCAAAGCTGCATGACCTTCGCTTCCAAGTGCTTCCACATCCGCCATATTCACTAGATTTGACTTTTTGTTCCCAACTTGAAGAAATGGCTGGGTGAGTGAAGATTCATATCAAATAATAAGGTTGAAGCTGAGACATGCGCTTATTTTTCACAGTTGGATAAATCTTATCCTACTGAGGGTACAAAAAGTTACCAATTGAACTAAATGCATTGATTTACAAGGTGACTATGTTGTAAAGAAAAATAAAATGATACATTTCTGTTAAATCTTGTGTTTTCTTGGTCAGGCCGAGAATTTTTAAAACGCCTTAGGTAATAAAGTGCGGTCATAATTTCCACTTGCTAACATACTGAAGAATACAACACTGCATAGTTTCTGTGACGATTTAAATGAAGTTGTCTAACACCTTGGTTCGCTTAACAAATGCATAGCTGAGTGTGAACCTCATTTCACTGTTATAAATTCCATTGTGAATGAATAGAACGAAACTGTTGGCTAGGAACATTTCGTTTGTGATATTCGTAAAACTGAACCACCAGTTTCTAATAGAGCGCAGCACAATATATTAGATCACGGTTATTACATCACTGAGATCACGACACTCAACAGAAAGTAAATAATAGGAGGCGAGGGAAATATAAAAAAATCTTTGAATGACTATGTATGCCTGGTAATTAGTGAATTAGCCATTTTTTCCCTTAATTTTCTTGTGATAAGTCTGGATCAGTGATGTACAACACTGCATTGCTAGAACATTGTTCTCTATCATTCGTTGTGCTTGTAAATGCACTGAAGTTTGTGGTATTTGTAAGCTAAAGAAGAAAAAGTGCCAGGGCGGGGGACCGAACACTCCCGACATGTTCTTCATTTTCAGTTAAAAATATGAGCAAAGACTCGAAACACGCGTGTCGTCTATTGGAGAAGCGCGACTGAGAAAACGGTTCTGTAGTTTCAAAGAGAGGTCACTTTGATGTGAGCGATTCTTCACATTCAGGAAGACCATTGTGCTGAAGACCTTCTTAACTCTTTAATCCACGCCAGATAATCCAAGATGTGGTGAATTGTGTCAGTCAACCTTTGTGCGATATTTGCAATCCATGGGCAACGTTGAGAAATTCGCTGTACGGGTACTGCACACTTTAAGTGAAAACAACAGGTTGCCATTTGGCTCGTCATCGATTAGCTCGTGAGCAACATCGACCCAAGATTATTACTGGTGACGAAAAATGGGATCAGTCCTAGTGGTGTAATGATAATCATAATTGCCTTGTAGACCCCAAGATTGCTAGTTCAGTCCCAGCCAAGATCAATGAATTTTTTCGGGCGTAAAGTAAAGCCAGTATCGTAGATGTACGGTAGGTAAAAGAACCTCAAGCCTGAAAGAAGAGACTTCTGAGCGAAATGTTTAGCCCATTTCACGCGCTAAATTGAAAAAGTCGCCCATTTTTATTATTGAAGCAAGAGAGGCGGTGGACATGGATGATGCATGAGATGGAATGATAAATTAGGAAAGGATTTTTTTAAAGGAAGGAAGCGTTCCAGACCTAAGGTTAGGGTGCCTCTCCGAAATTTGCCATTTAACTTGGGGAAAAAACTCAGTCAGGGAGGACGGTCCTAGTGAGAATGGAATCTCAGACCTCCCGCTCAAAAGTCCGCGCGACCTTGGCCAGCCGTGGCGTTCTGAATAATCCGATCAAACAAGCAACACTCTATGCAAAAGTTTCTGTACATCCACAGAAGATGAGGTTAGGCGTTTATTGGGATAAAGAAGGCGTCCTGCACTGCTTCCCAGGAATGTAACCATAACTACTGAAGTTTGTCAACAACTCAAACACCTTCCGGCCGCAATTGAAGAAAAAAGACCTTGAAGATTGCATCAAGTGTTGCTGCTACAAGATGGTGATTTGCATGTGATATGGCCTTGCATAGAGTTTCAGGACATTTGCTACAGCTGTGTGTGCAGGTAAACCATTCCTTGAATATCGAAAAATGAGATGACCACATCTTTTCCAACGGAAACAACAACTTTTAATTTTTTCGGTATGGATGATGATGGAGGTAGCCACACACAGTTGCTGTTTACTCTTAGAAAGAAATGATATAGCCAAGTTTCATCAGGAGTAATTACATTTGAAAGAAAATCCGCATCTTCCTGTAACAAAGTCGTCAACTGCCTGCAAATCTTGGAACCTGCCGTGCACAAACACGTCTCATATGCATCTTTTCAGTTACCAATATGTGGGTTGCAGGCAGCGAATTTTTTACAATTTCTGAAAGTGTTTTTAATGTTACTCGACGTTCTCCTCCCACAATTACAGTAGCGGTGTTAATGTTTTCTTCCGTTAGAGCACACACGGGAGCGGCGGCTCTACCTTCCTTTAAACATTTTAAAACATCCTCGAGTTGTGCTATAGGGAAGAAAGGCGTTAGCTGAAGATTTGTTCAGACGAAAGTAGAGTTTCAGAGCTCCATTTTGCTGTAGACGAAACTGAATATGTCTCAGCTTGCACACTTCTCACAGGCGAGACCCAGAATGGGCAACCAGCATCATGTGTTACTCATTAAGGTAACAAAAACTGTAATGTTAAATTTTTGCGCGAGAAATTATGCCTGTAAAATATGACATACCTCAGTATTCCTTTAGTTCCTTTAGAGAGAGAGAGAGAGTTGCCATCGCCCTTAAAGGCTTACAGTTAACCAGCATTAACAAAATGAGAGAGAATGTTTTTAGAGCCTTTTCATATATAAATTGGAGTTACTTGGGCTTCAGATGACTGAAATCGTTGAGCATGGACATTTTCTTTTATTTTGAGAACTAGAGAAAGGTTTCTGCGGCCAGATCTGGACTGTAGGGAGAATGGGGCGAACAATTGAGTTGTTTCCAGTGCATTGTGGGTAGAGGCGATGTGGTGGTGGTGCTACAAGACAAACCAGTCTTAGGACACTTTGTTCTCATTACATTGAGGACTTGAGGTGGGCATTTTGTGGTGTACCGCCTGTCAGTGACAATTTTTTGTACCTAAAGTGAACTGTCACAATATGGGCACTAGCTGAGGAGAAGAAGAAACAGACCATCCTGCTAACACTTCTCGCTCGCCTCACTTTTGCTGGGGGAGATACTGTATCTTAGTTTCTGGAGCAAACTGGTGTATTCAGCTTTCGTCACATGTAATAAAGTTGCATATGCCTTTTGATCTTCCTGTATATTCATTTATAGTGTTGAAGGATTTGCGATTACTTTGAACATGTTCAAATAATTTACTAATTTGTAACTGACACAGTGACGCAAAAAATATAACTTCCTATGTAAAGTTTGTAGCTGATTGTCTTGAACAAACCGTTTTCAAGAAAACAATTTATGGGGAATGTTTCTTCATTTGAGAGGAAACAACAATAATATTGTTAAATTTTACTTACTGCACATTTTCAAGGTCACTTCAAGACCAACTCATTTTTTAAACGGAAACCCCACTTTTTTTTAAACTGATTTTGGTTCTACGAATAAATGCAAACAACTTTTGACCGAAAAAAATTTTTTTACTAAACAAACCATTATTTTTATAAAATATATAACTAGTATTAAAAATATTAACTTAGTGCATTTAAAGAACTAACTTAGATTTCATTTGTTTGAATCTAACAAAACACAAATACAGTTTATAATAGAGACATTAAGTTTCTTTTGTTTACCTTTCTCATAATTGTAAACATAAAAATGAAATTTCCTTTTAAAAGTAAGCTCTGTTCATTATTAATCAGTATTATGCGAATTACAAGTGTTCTCCATTTCGTGCCATACAAAAATGTCCTGTTTTCAAAAGCACGTCTTGTATTCTGGCACACGCATTTAGGAATATTCGTGCTAGCTGTAGTTATCTTTTCTCGGACTTCTTCAACCGTGACAGGCTGTGTTTTAAAAACGAGTGATTTTGGGTGTCCCCATAGAAAGAAATCAAAGCGACTTAAATCAGGGGATTTTGCAGGTCATTCAATATTCCCTCTTCTACCAATCCGTCTATTCGGAAATGTAATATTGAGCCATTATTGAACGTTATGTGTGTAGTGTGTTGGTGCTCCATCATGCTGGAATGTAAGCCAGTGTTCGTTTAAAACATTTCTATCATTCTCATCTTCCTTATTTTAAATTTCTTCGTTAATGAGAGGATTAATAGCATCTTGTAACATTCTTAAGTTCAAAACACCAGTGAGATTTTTCTCAAAAAATAATGGAAGAATTATTGAATACCACACTTTTTTTTCTTTGCTATTTTTCTCAGAATACATGATATATCATCGCTCCATTACCTACAATTATGTCGACTTACAGAAACATTAAATATAAAATGTGCACTCATCAGAAAAACAAAATGTTCTTACTAATTCGGGTGATTCTCTTAGTCTATCTGACATTACATCATCAAATTCGATTCTTGGATGAAAAACATCTTCTGTCAATTTTGTATGTACTTCCAATTTATTGAAAGTTCTAATAAAAATACAAACTACAAGGGGTCTCCACTTATCTGGCCCAGGTCATTTTAGGTCTACCTCCTCGCGATTACAGAAATTTTAATACAATGACCATTTTATACTAACCCTTTATCTAAATAAAGTACAAAATTTCCACATTGAGTGCATCAGACCCCGGTCCCCGGTTCATCAGCAGTAACCTACTGGAATTCCAGGGGATTAGGCTCCAACCCAACCCAAGGAAACAGAATATTTCACTTACTCACTTACTCTACTTATACCATTATTTTATCAGCTAGCTACAGTATCTACAAACTACTAATTATTTTATTTTTCAAACATCTACTATAATGAAATTTGATATTTATAAAGTGTTAAGAAAAATTCAAAAACAAACTACAACAGGGCATTCATCTATCTTAATGTGTGACCCCACAGAAGTACAATTGTTGAAACAATAATAGATTTATACTAACATCTAAATTGATAGTTAAAGTACAAAATTTCCACATTATTTCCTTGATCAAGGTTCAAAGTTTGCATATTGAACTAGTCGAATTTCCGATGTAAGATGTTTTACGAAGTGCAGTTGTTGGATTAACAGAAACATATCCTAGGACTTCAACTGTAGTGACTTCATCGAGTATAGGCACGGTGTCTTTCTGCTTTTATTAACAACATAACCTGTATGTCTAAATTTCTCAACTAAATCACTTACCTAGTATGGTGTTAGCTTCTATCATAATCTCTTTTGTTGACTAATCTAGTTGTCTATCTTGCACATTGATTCGTAAATCCACAAATGAAAATACTTTCAATTCTTTCTTGTAAAGCGTATACCTGAATATCCTCTTGCTGCAGTATTTCAATAAAACGAAATTATGATTTAATCCTACACAGTCACTAAGCTATTAACTGTTTGTTTATGAAGATGATAAACAAAAGAAACTAAACTTCTTTGTTTGTGTTTTGTTAAATTCAAACAAATGAATCTAGGCTAGTCTTTCAATGTATTGACATTATTAACTTTTTTAAACTTCTTAAATATTTTTTATAAAATAATGGATGGTTTGATATAAAAAATGTTTCAGACAAAAGTTTGTAAAACCAAATCTTTTAAAAAATTGAATTAACCTGAAATGACCTCGAAAATATGCACAAAATAAAATGTAACCGAGCCATTGTTGCTCCCCCTGAAATGAAGATTTGTTCACCAAAAGTTGTTTCCTTAAAAACCAGTTGCTGGAAAGTTTTTTGAAACATCCTGTATATGTGTAAAGCAATAATTAGAAATATTTACATACTCTATTGACTTGACCACTTTTATGGAACCGTGTTGGCCAACATAAACAGAGTTTTAATCTAAAGTGTTACTATATTAAACTTCCAGCCTTGTATATCATCTTATAGAACGTTTAATTAGTGATATCCTATTTCCTTGAGATAATGCACGTTCTTTGCAGATCCTAAGAGGTACAGTGGTAACCTCTCAATTATAATCAGCTGCAGCAATGGTGAAAGTCTAAAGGGTCTTTGTTGTCCATGCGCATATGCAGATCTCGATCTTGTCGTGTCTTGATGTTGCTTTTGCTTTCACCAGAAACGGTCTACCTTTGTATTACCCGCAGAAGGTATAATTGGTAGTAAATGAACTCTGTGCTGTATAATTTGGTCAATGATATGTATCAAAGTAACTGATGCTATATCTTGCACGTACAAGAGAACTTGTTTTTACTGTGGAAAGTATGAGATAAGAAGATTTATTATTTTCGAAAGAAAAAATGGACCGCCCGGCTATTTTTCCACTCGTCTAACTATGGAAGGTAAATGTGTTTTAATTTCGGTAGAATCCAGGTTTTGGAAAAGACACCTTTCTTTGTGTATATATACATATATTTACACATGGCCTGTGTATCATAGGTATCATAGGATGTCAATAATTTTGATTGACTGACCAGTCTCTTTGCTCCCAAATTAGCTCTCAAAGTACAGTTCGATCAGTCGTGCTTTCCCCCGCGCCGCATGGTTTTTCCTATGAGCGAGCCCCGTTCGTTTGCTCCGCTATGGAAGCGGTGGCTTACTATGTTGACCTTACTGACTGTCACGGTCTAGTGCAGCTGTTCCCGGGTGTGTTATGTTCTTAGTTCGTAATTCGATAGTATACATAAATGTATTAAGTCTTCAACAGCGCAATGTGTCTTTATATACGATTCATGTGTGTTAACTCAGCCGTGAAAGAATCTAGGTTCAATTTTTGGACAAACGGCTTTCACATAATCATTCTATCTCTTAACTTTCTTTATACCTCTATAACTTTTTTCAAGTAAATGAACCTTTCTAACGAGGAATATGTCACTACACTCATATCAAAACATTCAACAATATTCCTGTGTCATCAATGTGCCAAAAGATGTTCATGTTCCAAAAATTAATTACTCTTTTCAACCAAAAGTACGAGGGTAGATCCATAGGTTTCCATTATCTATAGGTACTATATATTTTGCTTTTCAATATAATTACCTTTAATGCAATTCACTTCTCACATCTTTAAATTAACATTTCAACCCCCCCCCCCAAAAGGGTCCGAAGTCTTGTCTGCAAAATAGGCATAAACAACATCCATTACTTCTTCGTCACACTTAAATTTCCTTCCTCGAAGGCCCTTCTTGAGTTTTGAGAAGAGGAAATAGATCTGCGCTGTAAGATGGATAATCGATCTCCTTGAAGCCACATTTCTTCACAGCTTCCTTTGCAACAAGAGCTGTGTGCACAGGCGCGTTGTCGTGAAAAATGCGCTCAGCTTTCCTCGCCTTTTCTCTTTGATGCAAGCACGTAGTCTGTGCATTAGGCCAACATAGTACTCCCCATTTACTGTGGTGTTCCTCTCCTTGAAGTAAATGAAGAGTATTCCTTCACAGTCCCAAAAGATTGTGACCATGATCTTTTTGGTTGACTGAGTGACTTTGGCCTTTAGAGGCGTTGCTTCGCCAGGTTTACGCCAGTCTATTGATTGTCTTTTGGACAAGGAATCATAGTAGAGGACCATAGTTTCATCTGCTGTAACAATGCTTTGCAGAACTTCTATCTAGTTGCCACGGCAGAGCTCCAAAAATGCCTGACAACAGACCGGTTGCTGCTTTTGGACTTAGGAAAGAAGTCTAGGCACCCTAACCTTATTCATGTATAAATGTTTATGAATAGTTCGAGGGACTGTTGTTTTAGAAAGGCCGAACCTTGCTGCTGCTATTTCTGTAACTTTGAGCCGCCGGTCTTCCATAATTTCTCCTTGCACATGAGTGTAGTTTTCAGGAGTGAGCACCTCCAAGGGCCGACCTGCACGCTCTTCGTCTTCAATGCTTTCTACACCCATTCGAAAAAGTGTGACCGATTCTTTTACGGTAGAAAATAAGGGGGATGCTTCCCCATATACACCGTCCAATTGCTGTTTAATTTTATTTGGAGTAAGTGCTTCTTTTGTAAAGAACTTAATAACAGATCAATACTCCATTTTGAACATGTCACAATCTTCTACACACAGCCTTCTTTATGCAACCATATCTAAACAACTGAACACAGCGGAGCGGAAGTTACAGCTGCAGTTATTTACTTAATAGATAAGATATACAGCAGATAAGGATTTTGTGAAGGCGATTATACTTATCGGCGAGATGGAAACTTATGGACCTACCTTCGTAATAAGGCTTTCAAGTGATATGGTATGAATAACTGAGAAGGTTAGAGCGCCACGCTATAACTGTGAAGGTAGTAGTTTCGAATCCTCCCGTTCAGATGCTCTCTCCCTTTCTCTCTGCCGGAATTATAGTAGATTTGCCACCATTACAATGATTTACTCGCTTACATAGTACCACACACACGATGCTCTATAAATAGATATTTACGATTTTCTTACCTCTTGGATTCAAAGAAGATTTGCCCTCATTACAGTGGTTTACCAGCCCCTATTATTTTTACGAACAGGAGGCAAGTGAAAGCCTTCAGGCCGCAGGAAACCGCTGTATCCATCGGATTTTAGGATTTACTCGAGGTTAGCGTAAAGGTTAGTGTGTATATATGAATTAATTGCGAATTCCAGTAAGACAATGCGTGGTAAAAAGTGAAAGGCTAAGTTTTGTAATAAGAAACAACATATTGCAGCCAGAAAGCTACGGAGGATAAAGCATGGATTAACAAAAAATTAATTTGTGCAATATTTACACTTTACAAGCGGCGACGCAAACAGAGAAAACTACCTATCCCATTATCTCCCGTTCAGGATTGAGGAGTTCACCTCTCTCCGCTGTAACTCGGGACTGGAGCTCTAGCAGCTGCGAGAATTTAGCTACTGCTAAGGGTAAGTGTCCTAGCGACTGGCGCAGCAACACATACACAGAAGTACTGACACCACACGTTGTTGGAGCACGCTCAGACTTGCAAATGTTGCTATCTAAACTTCAATCTAAAGCTAGGAAATCTTTCAATGATTTGTCACAATTCCTTGTTCCATTCTTCAAACTTTCAGGGTGATGCTCAAATGTCATTTTCTATTAACAGAATGTAAAGAAAATTAACAGTATGCAAAGTTTACGTTCTAAGTCTTTTGCTTTTGTGACCATTGAAAGAATAATTTTGAAGGTATAAAACTGGGTATTAATTTGAATCAGACTGGGATTTCAAAACATAGGAAGTATAAATTAATTTCTGCAGATTCCGAACTTGAATCAAAGGGAAAATGATACGTTTGTGGCCATGAAAACCAAGAGAAGGAATTTATGTTGATGTTGTTTATTAAAATGGGTGCATTAGTACGATATTTTTATTTAACTCCTTTTCTTTTGTGCATGTTCAGCCACTTTAGTAATTGATATTCAAGAAGCTTGTAATCCACATTTAGCAGTAGCAGTGGAAAAGATCATGCATTTCGAGTTTATACAGCCGCCAGACGCCGCTTGCGTTTGTTTGTGAACAAGTATAAAAATTGAAAACGAATTTTAAGGTGAATAAACTTTTATCGCTGCCTATGTATAAGTCAAAAGTAAACGATGTTAATTTTTGTTCATCACATGTTATAATTAGTGTCTGTATTAAAAGTCTCGAGTTGATAATGGGCATGTTCGCCAGTTACTGGAGAAACCAGAAACAGCACATGTTGAGATTGTTTTTTTTCTGTACGATATGGGAGGTGAGGCGGAAGTATTGTTTTCTTAAAGGGCATCGCCCTGTATTGCACTTCATTAATGAAATTGGGTCGCGAGTTCGGCTCTGTGTACGACTAAATATTGATGAAGTGTTCAATTATACATTCTTTGCAGAAGACGCAGTAATAGAATCTGCGCTCAGTGGCATGGCTTAGATATCTACATATTTCTGTTTTGGTCTACCGATTCTGCATAGTAAACCTTGCATCATATCGTTCACTGACCTGCGAAGAAAAGAAAAAAAAAAAAAAAAAAAAACTAATCAGTAATTTTAAAAAAAGTGCTATAAGTGAAGTTGAACGAATTAATGCAGATTTACATTGTGGAAACATTTATTACATCACGCTCAGCTCTTTAATATTTTCGTTCGAATACTTGAATGATTTTGATTAATTGTTGTATTTTCATCATATTCTTCCATAAATTGTATTAAAACAATATTTTATTAATTTTATTTTATTTAGTACATATGTTTGTTAAATATAGAAACAAAATACTCTCGCAAAGAAGTAAAGTTAGATTAAGAATAAATTAACTTATTTATTATTTTAAAATGTTCAATATATAATTCATTTAAACACTCATTAATGATACATAACATATTAATAAATATAAATTTCAACTTTTGTAAAACCAGCTGCCTAATCGACTGCATTGTTTTCATTAATACTTTCCTGTTCACCACGTTTGAATCACTGCCTGGCATCGTTTGGTCATTGAGAAAATCAAATTGTTAATGTATTCCTGAGTCACTTCCTGAAAACAACACGCGCACAATTATCCCTGGAGTCCTCTTTTATTGCTTGGCTTGTTTCTTGCAATACACCTTAACCTTCCAGCAGTTCTCAATTGGATTCAGGTCTGGGCTATTTGCGGGACAGCCTAGCACCTTTCCTTGTGTTATTTCTAAGGGATGTTTTTTTTATCTGAAGTGTTTGAATGACGGATAATTTCATCACTATTACCTATATTCCAATTTAATATAAACATTAATCAAAATAATTACCTTCAAATCCCTATGATAGGGGGTACAGTCATTTTGAAAAATGCAGCTTGACGGATTACCAAAATGGTCTCGTATTGTGGGCATAAATTTGTTTTCAAGAATGCCTTAGCAGACGTCTGCATTAACAGTGTCACGTACGAAGTCCATAGACGCATGCCATTGCAGGAAATGCACCCCCAGACCTTGTGTTTACATGAAAGCAACAGCTCTTCACTACTGCGACATACACACACTTTACTATCGGAGTCATGCAGGTTAAATTTAGACTCATATGAGCGCTATTCCAAATCTCTGCTGTCCATGCTGTATGCTCTTTTGCGTACTGCAGTCGCTTCTGTCTCATTGTTTTAGTCAACAAAGGTTTCTTTATGAGTCGACTGACAGGAAGTTCTGCTTCAAGGAGTCCACTTCTGATACTTCTGCTGGTCACTGAGATGTCACACATGTCTTTACACTGTCACCTCAGTTCTGAGGATCAGAATTTCTTTTTAGTATCCTGTCCTGTTTTGGAATAAACGCACTTTCCCTTCTAGTAACGTCAGAAGTACCGCGGGTACTCAGGGTCTGCATCTGGAACATAGGGCAACGACCGAGGTCGCGCAGTAGACTGATGAAAATCTATTCTAGGGGCGTAGGTATAAGCAAGAATTACACTTTTCTTCCTCTGCGTTAATCCTGCTCCTTTGCCCATTTTATCAGCACAATATTTCATCTAGAAACGAGTCTACGTTGTATTTCAGCAATGTAAAGTCAGACAACAAATAGTGTCGTTTTTTTTTAGTAAAAATGCACATTGAAGTCCACAAATGGAGATAAGAATACACAAGCAACGGAGCAGCAACATTGCATACGTAAGTTTTAAATGAATCATTGTCAAATTCATAATTACGAATGCCAAGAGAGGTGATGCAAAACATTTTTCCACCACTGTACCACTTAAATGTGATTTATTATTATTATTATTATTATTATTATTATTATTATTATTATTATTCGCAGGTGCATTTAAGGAAGCTCTTTGGAATCTTTGGTCATTGGCGTCCCATTCAATTTAGGGCGTAAAAGGGCCGGCAAATTTTGCTCATTGGCTTTTTTTTTTCCTCAGGCTTTTACGTACCGTAAATCTACGTCACGGGAGCAGGAGCTTTATATCCCTTCCAAAGGATGCCATAATTAAAAGTTTTACGCCCTAAAATCGCGACCTTGGGCCTACGAGGCAAGTATGATTACCAAAAGACCACCAGGACCGACTAAATCGTATGTCAGTTTGTTTCTTGGATTCATTTCCCAGAGTCAGAGCCCGTGGCCTTTCGCGCCTTCAAATTTTATTAACAATGGGTATCGTGAAGAAGGCGTGGCTTTCGCGTAGAATTCTCGCATCAAGCCGTTGCCATCAATGCAGCATGTTATGTTACTGTTTGTCATCTGTTAGTTGCTACAAGCCTCTGAGACACGAAGATGTTGCCAAGCGTTACGTCGTTGCTGCCATAGATGCAACAGGCTGCGACACTTCAGGACCCCATTCCACAAAAAGTATTGTGTAATATGTTACAAGTGTATTAGTACAAGTCCTTGTAAAGTATGGTCTTGTTAACTTTCTGTTCCTCGAAAGAAGTACAACACTTGTAAAGTGTTAGTAAAAAGTTACAAGTGACGTCATATACGAGCAAGACGGAGAAACAGCTATTTGCCATACTTTGCCAAGTGTTCAATTACGTTACATCCACTCCTTAGTAATAAATTCGTATTTTTAATGTACAGAGCATATTACTGTCATCTCTGCTAAATGGGTCCGTATATTTTTTCTTAAAAATAATAATAATTTAAAGATTTTATTATGTATTTGTCAATATTCCAGTTCACTTTGAGACGAAGATCGTATACAGATATAAGTAGGGGCATCAATTACAGTCGTTGATAGATGGCAGAAGAGTCGAGCTTGCCAGTGTGTGCTCGGTCTTTTATTTTATTAGCCCATTTGATAATTTATATTGTTTGGAAATACAATTTTCATTATAAGCACATTTTTGAGAAAACTGTGCCAAAAGAGATTATTTTAAAATAGAATGAGAAATGGAAAGAAATTATTTTCGTGGCATTTAGCAAGAACCTTGAAAGAATTCGTCAAGCAGGAGCAGCTAAAACTGAACGAAATCCCAAGAAATCGAATTTTTAAGGGTTATAGCGCTTTTTCAATTTCGGATTTCAGGTAAATTCCCAATCTTAATGGCCCGATTTCCATTATCTTCAGAAACGAATTGTCTTATTTTATTTAAATGGCATGTACTTAGTTTAGTTGTGAAAATACAAATGTTAGTGCCGCAAGAGCGATTTTTAAATGTTGTGTTTCAGGCAAACCCCCATTCCTAATAGTCTGATTTCGCGGATTTTCAGAAAATATGTTATTGTTTTATTTAAATTACACACTGAGTTTCATTGAGGAAAACAGAAACCCCGGCCGCTAGAGCGTTTTTTTAAATGTTCGCTTTAGGGTAATTCCCACCCTTTAAATTTCAGTTTTCAAGAATATCCCCACTCCTAATTGTCCGATTTCCATGATTTTCTGAAACCATCATTCTTATTTAAATGGTATGTACAGAATTTCATTGCGAAAAAACAATATTGGTGCTGCTAGAGCGATTTTCAAATTTTGAGTGTCAGGTAAACTACCCTCCATAATAGTCTGATTTGCTAAAAATATTTTTTTATTGTTTTATTTTAATGGCATATGTTGATTTTAGTGGAGAAACAACTAACATTATGGCCGCTAGACCGCTTTTTTAATTTTCAGTTTACATTAACCGCCTCCCTCCCAATAGCCCAATTTTGCTGGTTAACGAACTCAATAAATCGCTTGTTAATTGATTGTTATATGCCGAGTTTCGTTGAGAAAAAGGCAAAAATTGCGACCGTTAGAGCGTTAACACACACTCACATGCATACACATATCCTTCCATCATTTTAGTGCCTAGTAAGTATGATTGGTGCGTATTTGAAGAACAGTTTCAAAGCTCTTTTGTTGGGTAGACCTCAATATTCGGATTTGGCTTAAAAATAATAAAATAAAGTTAGGAAGCTGTTCTGAAATATAAAACAGGAAAAACCAATATCAATCATAGGTTATACTAAGTACTCTTAACCTAACTTTTTCATTATACTTAAATAGTAAATTATTCTTTGTTTATACATATTTCTACTCTGATCATTATCATCACTATCACCATTACTTCGTATATTTATGTCAACTGATTCCAAAAATTATCAAAAATTTACCAATATTCCCTACACTTTTAGAGAAATCTTTACAAGTTACAAGTGCAGGACTAATACTAATAGTTTTGTAGAACAAAACACAGAAAAGTCACTTGCACATTTGTAAGCAAAGAGCTGTAGAGTACAGGTGTAGCAGACACTTTGTGAAACAGACTGATATTCAAATACAAATTACATACAGTTGTAATATATTAGACTATACTTTTGTGGAACAGAGTTCAGAAGACCTGAAACACGGAAAGAAAGATAAAACCCTAAATGGCGGGGTTTCTCGTCCACATCATCTTAAAATGTTGCTTTACTATAGCAGTATTTCGCTTCAATGTTGAATTTTTCATTTCAGCAGTTGGTCAAAGCCACAAGTTGTACTCTCAGTAGGAAGTTCTTTTACTATAGCAGCAATGTCATCGCAATATTCCGCATAATATGGAACTGCCTCTATCTATAGAGATCAAGGAAAAGAGGAGTTTCTTGAAGAAATCAATCTTCATATTGGAGATCAGAGTATTGACTTGCCGAAATTCATTCCTTGTGGCTTCTGAGCTCCAATGAAAGGCATGGGCTAAACAGAGAACGTGCATACGGTTAGAGTAGAACATTTTCAGAAGAGAGGCGGCTGAGATTATACAGAAAGCAGCGTGCACTGAACAATAATCCCACTCTCTTCAATAACAACTGCAACTTTTGTTTACAATGAACTGGCCATTGATCTCTCTGGTTGCTACAAGATTAGAGGAAAAGGCGTATATTATATTTGCAATATACGAAAGTAGGTTCACAAGTTTCCAGCCTAACCATTTTCTAGATATGATAAAGACAGAAACTATATTTCACTTTTCAATATAGTTACCGTTTATTGCAATACACTTCACACATCTTTGAATTAACATTTTAGCCCCTCCTCCCCAAAATAGTCATATATAGCACCCATCACTTCTTCGTCACACTTAAATTTCCTTCCTCGAAGATCCTTCTTGAGGTTTCAGAAGTGAAAATAGTCACTGGGAGCTAGATCTGGGTTATAGGGTGGATGGTTGATCTCCTTGAAGTCATATTTCTTCACAGCTTCCTTTGCAACAAGAGCTGTGTGCACAGGCGCGTTGTCGTGAAGAAGGCGCACATCACCACTCAGCTTTCCTCCCTTTTTTCTTTGAAGGAAGCACAAAGTCTGTGCAGTAAGCCAGCATAGTACTCCCCATTTGTTCTAGTGTTCCTTTCCTTGAGGTCCGTGAAGAGTATTCCTTCACAGTCCCAAAAGATTGTGGCCATGATCTTCTTGTTTGACTGAGTGACCTTGACTTTAGAGGCGGTGCTTCGCCAGGTTTACGCCACTCCATTGATTCTCTTTTAGACAAGGGATCATAATAGAGACCATAGTTTCATCTCCTGTAACAATTGTTTGCAGAACTCTCTCGTTGCCACGGCAGAGTTCTAAAATGCCTGACAACAGATGACTCTTTGCTGCTTTTGGACTGAGGAAAGAAGTCTAGACACCCATCTTGCACTAACCTTATTCATGTTTAAATGTTCATGAATAGTTGGAAAGACTGTTATTTCAGAAGACCCAACCTTGCTGCCAATTCTGTAACCTTGAGTCACCGGTCTTCCATAATTTCTCCTTCCCAAGAGCGATGTTTTCAGAAGTGAGCACCTCCAAGGGCCGATCTGCACGCTCTTTGTCTTCAACGCTTTCTCGACCTATTGGAAAAAGTTTGACCCATTCTTTTACGGTAGAATATGAAGGGAATGCTTCCCCATATGCACCTTCCAATCGCTGTTTAATTTCATTTGAAGTAAGTCCTTCTTTTGTGAAGAACTTCATAACAGCTCGAAACTCCATTTTGAACATGTCATAATTTTCTACACATAGCCTTCTTTATGCAAGTATACCTGAACAAGTGAACGCAGCGGAGCGGAAGTTATTTACTTAACAGATAAGGCTTTTGTGAAGGCGATAATCCTTATCGGCGAGGCCGGAAGTTTATGCACCTACCGTCGTATAAGTTGGGATCATTCGTTATCTGTTCGACATCTACCCAGATGTAGGTATCCCCTGCAGCAAGTGTTTTCTGGTACTCATTATCCAAATGCCTGAATGTGGACTCAGATGGAATGGGTTTGTGACAGTACTTTTGAAAAAAATTACGGAATACCTGATTTTGCAGCATGAGCTGTGGAGTATTAGCTGATATCAATGCGCTCAAAGATCTGAATTGAAATCATTAGTTAGTTTGAGTCAGTAGTGTTTGTTACTGCATTTTTTTTATCGAGGTTCGAATAACTGTAGTCTAACCTCTTAAATTTTTTATTACTTACATTATTATTAAAATTATAATAACAAAAATTAGTTACCGGATTGCCCACTGTAACAAAGAAAATGGCTAATTCTTACCTGTTTGTTATATAAATGACAACAAATTATTTTGCCGTCATAATTAAGATCATTATAATCCACCAGCCAGGAACTAATTAAAGAAGTTTTCCAATACTTGTATTCTGACATTGTTTCTCTTCACACTGCTATGCAACACAACTGACACAATACAGGATATCGGCACCACACCATACACACACAGAGAGAGAATAAAACTAGAAATGAAATTTGAACTATGTATTGCACATTGTCATTGAAGCATGCAACACGCGTGGTAGTTAAAACGTTAATCAGAAGCCTATTAATTGTTGGTGTGGCCAGCCGTTAATGATTAGCTTTTCATTGTTGACACGAATTCGCCTGTAGACTTTGCACGACAATGTGGTACGTTTCGAACGTGAAACAAATTTAAAAGAAAGTAATTATTACGTAAACTATATTCATTTTTAGAAACGTTTTAGGCACAAAAAAGCAGAAATGCACGACAATGTGGTACGTTTCGAACGTGAAACAAATTTAAAAGAAAGTAATTATTACGTAAACTATATTCATTTTTAGAAACGTTTTAGGCACAAAAAAGCAGAAATAGGCACCGATCCCCATTTTAGGTCATTATAGGCACTATAAAAGCGCTCCTAGTGGGCTTTGTTTTCCATAAAATGCAAACATCTGCCATTATTTTGCACATTGTCGACTGTAGTTTAAGTACATTATCATCATTCTAATTGTCGGTCCTGGTGGTGTAGTGGTAACCATACTTGCCTCCTAAACCCAAGTTCACGGGTTCAATCTCGGCCAGGGTCGGTGGATTTCTTCGAGCGTGAAAATCCTAAGTATGGCTTCCTTCGAAATTGAAGTAAAGCCACCGTGTCGTAGATTTACGGCATGTAAAGGAACCTCAATCCTGAAAGAAGAGGCCTCTGAGCAAAAGTTATCGGTCGTTTCACGCCCGCAATACAATGGGACGCTCATGACCTGAGGTGTTAAAGAGCGTTCGTAAATAAAACAAATCAACACTCGTTCTAAATGAAGCCAACACGAGTGGTTGAGATCACTAGGCTTGGAATCCAGAGCTAGGATCGTTAACCAAGATTTTTTTTTTTTTTTCCTGTGAAGGTTGCAGGTTCAAATCCTGCGGTCGACTGGTTCTTCACCGCTACGACGAGGGATAAATCTTTTTCCATCGTTTTCTCTGACAGTAAATTTCGTTTACTCCACATCTCTTCAACCCAAATGGACATGTTCCTTGACCCAATATAGTCGAGCTTTCTTCATTTTAATTGTCAAGGGGCTTCTGCCGTGGCCGTTTAGCAGGTAGACCCATTTCTGAAAGTCCGTATCTGATGTTCTGCTTCAAACCACCACGAAGCTTCTTCTCGCTTTCTTTTCAACTCCACTGAAATCATACGTCGGTTTTACAGACTAATCCCCTTCAAAATGCGGCGATTAGTAGCACTAGAATACATGTTGCTACCTCTTCCTTTAATTCTTTCCAAACTCCCAGTTTTCTTGTATTTAGCCAATAATCTTGACACGTTGGACTGATTAAATCCTGTCTTTGATGCAATATGTCGAGTAGAAAGGCACTCAGAAGCTTATGCGAAGTCTTTTGCAAGGTATTAATTCATTTCCTTTGCCCCTTATGTGCAGCTGTTATTAAACATACCGCTGGCTACTGTTAAAATCAACAATAAAGGCAGTAGTATCACAACAATGGAAAATGTTTAGAAATGTTGCATGCAATAGTGCATAAACACTTATAGATAAAATGAAATTGAAATAGTGAACCCATTGTTGACATTAAATAGGATAAGTGTGATGATGATTTGCTTTATTTATGGACGCTAACATCTCAGGTCAACAGCGTCCCATTCAATTCCGGACGTGAAACGACCGACAAATTTTGCTCAGAGGCCTCTTCTTTCAGGCTTGAGGTTCTTTTTCGTGCCGTAAATGTACGACACGAGACCCACGGCTTTACTTCCCTTCCGAAGGAACTCTTTCTTAGGATTTTTACGCCCGAAAAAATCCATCGATCCTGGCCGGGTTTGAACACGCGATCTTAGGTTTAGAAGGCAAGTCTGGTTACCACTACACCATCAGGACCGACAAAGGTTAAGTGTAAAAACACACAAAATATATAGGTGTGAAATAAATTTTCCCAGTAGTGTAATTTACATTTGAACCTGATTTTTTGTCTTTTATAATACTGCGTGTATATCCCCCTTCCCCTAGAGATCGCCCTCGCAGGAAATTGAGTCAGTGGTCTCTGGGTTATTTTCACCTTCATCAATTCATTTCTTTCTCTTAAGGATCAGTGACAAGCAAAAAGAATATCGATCCGTTATTTCTTTGTTTTAAGAGGTCTGAGGGGTGCTCACGTGGCAAGCTGCCCCGTGCGGATAGCTCATCACGTTGTACCTGGCGTGGACCTGCGCTAGACCGTCCGTAAAGCCCGTTCAGTCAGTCCCTCTTTGCCGACAGTTGCACCTCACAAGGGGAGAGTAAACGCCGCTCTCCTCCCAGATAACTTTACTACATTTTGTATACGTTATTAACGATTTGCAGTCAGGTAGCAGGATCGCCGGAACAATGGTTAATAAATCCGCGCGACAAAATTTGTTGATTTCTTCTACCAAAACTTATGATACTCTGGTTTCGAGATCTATGTACAAGAAATAAACGGGTCGCAACATTTTGCGTGTGCGCGCTGTGCTTTCGTTACCAGTCGTAAACAAATAGACAATAACAGCTTCATTATTGCGGGGCAAAAGACCACCTGGTACCCGCGGGGGGACTTCTGCTTCGCCGTTATGGGCACCATGACGGAGAAGGCCGGGTATTATTCTGATCAGGGCCACGATATATCATATCACCAGCAGCAGCAACAACAACAGGCTTGGCTGCAGCAACAACAGCAAGAACAACAGTGGGCGAAATTTCAACCACCGCCTCCTAAACGTTACTTCCACCAAGGTTCGTAATTTTAAAATAAGTCGCCACGTGTCATGTGTGTTTTTTATTTATTTATATATTTTATTATATGTCGTAGCTGTTTAAGAGAAATTAGCCCATGAATAAGGGTGTTTTAGTACATTTACTTGTTTTATTCCTTAGTTCCAAATCTTATACTATCACTATATAAATGCATTAATGATATTTCCAAACAAAGGACACTTGTGTTAATATTGCGCATAGGTAAAACCAGACAAATATTTCAAGGCAAAATGTACAGAAGATTTAAATAAATTTCAAATTTAGCCCCTTAAAATCAGCACATTGATATCCTAAAGTAAATTGTCATGCAAGCAGACTTACACGAGTTTACCAACCGTTGTAGTTGTGTATCACAGGAAGTCAAAACAATGAAACTAGACTTATTCGTTTGTCTGTTTGTCTTGTTTCCATTGATTAAAAGCAAATAAGTCGATCACCTGTATGAATGCACACTAACTGATCTAAAAAATGTAAAGGCTTAATAAGTTTTTGTTTTTTAATTGCTGGATTACTTGCGCCTTTTTACACGACCGGATCTGAGCGATTGCTTGGTGCATTTATCTCATATTCGTCCGAAAGTGGATTTACCTGATTTTATCTTAACGCTATAATATATATTTCAGCATTTTTTTTTAAATCTAGAAAAATTGCTAGAAGAACTCGACGAATTCGAAATATAGCGATTTCAAGTGTGACTTTTTCTTAAGTGTTATGTACATCCAATGCCAAACCTAACGCCACGGGTGGCCGAGGTCGTTAAATCGCGGACTCGTGAGCAGGAGGTCTGGGGTTCCCATCCCGCTAGGACCGTCCTCCCTGACTGAGGTTTTTTCCAGGTTTTCCTCAGACTCATAAATGGCAAATGCCGGGGTGGTACCCTAAGCTTAGGCCTGGAACGTTTCCTTTCTTAAAAATAAATTCTTTCCCAATATATAATTTCATTTCATGTATCATCAGTGTCCACCGCCTGTGGTACCTCTGTAGCAAAAACGGGCGTTAAACACTATTCATTTATTCAATGCCAAACCATTGCTCTATCGCCATGGGTGGTCTGGGGTTCGATTCCCGCCATGACCGTCCTTACTGACTGAGGTTTTTCCTAGTTTTTTCTCAGTCCTCATAAAAGGCAAATGACAGAAAGAAACTCAGACTCGAACGTATATTTAATATTATATATATATATATATATATATATATATAGGTTATACACATTGGTATAGGTTGTATACATTAGGATATATATATCTTTCCCAATGTAAAACCTCAGCGGTAAAAACGGGAGCTAAACAATATTAAAATAAAAAAAAAAATCGTTGTTCTCCTGGACTTCATTTAAAAATAGTTATGAATAAAAGATAATAATGGCTTACCTTAGTAAGTTTCCTGACAGATTTTTCTGTTTACTCCTGCATCTTATTTCTATGTTCAAAACACACACACACACACACACACACACACACACACTACTCCCGGCTTCATTTTCAGCACGTTCTTTGAAATACGGATATTTCACCGCCAGTTTTCGGAAACTTTGCGCTTTTACTTCTTTTAGCAACACTGTCATCCACTGATGACATCGTAGTTTTCAATTTTTCTACACTAGACATTAATATCTTGCACTAAACGCAATATTTTCATTAGACTTGCTTATCAAGCTAACACAGTCGCAACAACAAACGACTTACAAGACTGACCAACTGCACGAAATAAAAATTTAAAACTTGGTAGATCAAGTTACAGGTATGATAAACTACAATACTTTTTATTTCTTTCAGTCACATTTCTAACATAATTATTAATACAACATATTCCTTTCAACTTAACATTGTAAAGGTTAGCTATGTTTGCTTGTATCATAATTATTGCACTTATACAGATACAAGCAACTCAACTTAACCCGTTTTACGTGCTCATTTATTCCTAATTTAAACGAGACAGATCATTATTTCGACAATGTAGATATTTAAAATGCAGAAGGAACCGAAAACAGGAGATGCCAACCAGAAAAGAATAAAATGCGTGATGGAGGATAAAACAATGAAATAATGA
This sequence comes from Metallyticus violacea, assembly GCA_030762175.1. Lineage (NCBI taxonomy): Eukaryota > Metazoa > Arthropoda > Insecta > Mantodea > Metallyticidae > Metallyticus > Metallyticus violacea. Next base: position 14,409,760 of record CM060840.1, on the reverse strand, counting down.
GAAAATTTCCTTTCCACGGATAAATGGAGACCCCAATTCCATAATAATACATTTTTACCCTCGGCAAATGTACAACGCGATGAATGGCAGTTGAGATTAAAAAATCGTATAATCAAAGCAAGAAGCGGCCTTGTCATTTGTTACGTGTAGCCGAAGATAAAGACCATTTAATTTAATAAATAAGATTATAATCGAGGTTAATAATTAATGTAAATATGATCTGATGCATGTATATGCTTTGTATTAAGGGTATTGTATTTATTTCCATGTTTTGTTATCATATGGCTGCCAGATTACAATACTGGATTGTTCGTTAAGCTATGGAATGTTTTATCCTGATCACGAACTTATTTCATTTGTAAGCATTTAGGAAAACAATTTGCCGACCCGAGACACGGAATGTGCCTTTTAACTTGGGCAGAGAGAATTATTGTTCCAATAGGTAACGGTGCATAATAACAATAAGGAGAGAATACTCTTGTAAACACAGACTTATCGAGAAATTAAAATGCCAACCGTAGCAGACGCATATGTTTTATGGCACTTTAACAGTTACATCTCGACACATCAACAGGTTTCTGATGTGACTTCAGAAACAAACAGATGCATCTTATTTATGGCCGAGACGTGATCTATCGTGAATTCATTGTAGGAAAATCTAAGTACTGAAAGTCTAGAAAAAGCGAAGGAGTGTCAGATCACAAAATTTTCCGCATATTTATGACAGGGGTATCCGTTCCTGGAATTACCCTAGTGTGGAAACATTCATTTTAGATAATTGTCGAAAACTCAACCAATTGGGATATCCCAAAATTGAACAAATAGGAGCGAGCCTGTGTAATAATAGATATTAGGATTTATATCTCGCGGGGAGCAACCTAACAATGCAATAAATTGTATGTCTAGTAGAGTAAGACGAGGAATAATCAGTTATCAGTTATGAGTTGTCAGGTATCAGTTGTGGTTGGAATCGAATATATGAATAAATATTAGGCAATAGAAGTCAGCTATAGTTGTCAGTTGAAGTCAAAATCCTAGAGTAAGGAAATAGTCGGAATCAATGTGCGTGGGAATAGAGAATCAGAATCGAAGTGCGCGACGTCTGTAGAAAATGAATATTAAGTAGTGAGGTAAAATGGTCGGCAATTGTGAACATTAAGCATTATCTATAAATCTATGGACATCTTAGAAATATCCTCAAGCCAATATTGTTTGATATACTTATAATGACAATGAATAAAGTGTCAACTGAGAACTTTCGTGTTCTGTGTAGCCTGTGCTAGATATCCTGCCCTTCTCTCTGACTCAAACGAGTCACAAAAGTCCAGAATTTCCCTGAGATACAATAGTCCTAGTCCAGAAGCAAAGGGGCATCTAACCAACTAATTAAATAATCGCTTAATTTCTTCCTCCCCACTCCAAACAACGACCGCATCCAAAATACGGCCCCATACGCATGCGCATAAGATTTTGGCAATAATTCTCATAACGCTAAGTATTGGCACGAACGTTATGGAAAATATTAGCGCCAAATTCGAAGTTCGCCATGTGTCACAATGATGCAATCATTTGCTTTCAGAATTCTTTAATTTCGTTCTTCTGGCATGTCATTGTGTAGAATTTTGAATGATTCTTTTTTCAGTGACATCTAAAGAGAAAGCTTCCAGAAAAGTAACGTTTAAGCAGTGATTTGGAAAACATACATATTTCAAATCTGATGGGAAGGTTATTTACCAGATCTATAATTAAATATAGGTACATTTTATTTATTATTTAAACAATGAAATCGTTCCTTTGATTTCAAACACATAATGATTTATTTAATACCGCTGTAAATCAAGAGTTAAGTTTTCTTTAGGGAAGGATGAGAAACAAATATAATTTTTTCAGGTTATTCGGCACCATAACATTTCAGTACTTAAATGCATAACATCCTCTGATATTGAAATATCTTTTCGTCCTTACAAACTTTCTTGTGAGCAATAGATAAAGCGCATTCCCTGATAATTATTTAAAAAATATGAAGTACTTTATTGCAACTGTTGCAGTAATTATTCTTGTGTATAGCAAAGAAAAAAAACTTTGTTAAATTAAAAATATAACTATATAGACATTTACTGGACCTCGGTTTAATACAAATTAACGAACTTTAAGAGATTAAATATTTCTTTTTTCAAATTATCAGTAATAGTAAGTTCTTTGAAACAAATAAGAGTTGTTCCCTTAATTTTAACTTTGCATTTATCCTGGATTTTAAGTGCTTACATTCATGCACGTTTTGCCGTTTTTAGTGCATATGAATACGCTCATTGCCCATTTTCTTTTCATTAGTTTCATAAACAGGATTAAACAACGTGAAAATAATATACCTTGTTATAATGACATTTTCATTCTATTTAGTGTTTAATAGAGTTTTTAAACGTGTAATTAATTCTGGTATAAAAGGAAGTGTTTTTTACTGCCAATAGATTTCCTCCACAAAATGGCAGTATTCATATTACAGGATAAACAAGGGAAATTAACAGTTTTAATGGTTTTACTGAAACAACTTTTTAGTATTGATCGGTGTAGATATGTTGGTAAAATATTTTCTTTGTGTGATTTTTTGATAACCTGAAAATTGGTAAAGAATGCACTATAAGTGGCGCATTCATTATCTAATATCATCTAAAAACTCATAAATAAATAAATAAATAAATAAACGTAAAACAAAGATAGGCAATTATTTAATCTTAACATTAGTATATATTTCTATAAAATCTCTTTTCTGGCATTTATTTCTTTAAAAATGCGTTATATTTAAAATAAAGATAAGTGTATAAAATGCAGTTTATAAGAACAGATTTGGAATACCATGAAAAGATGTTACTTCTATCCTAACGTACTAATCATGTGGTGCATTATTTTCTTATTGACTCGAGTAGGAACACAGCAACATTACACATGCTGGGTACTAATCCAGCCCCACCAATTACTTGACTTGATTCATCTCATCAGGAGAAGTCAATTGAGCACCATTTACCATAAAAATCCCTGTACCTTAAAATAGTCCTACAGACACCATCTCTCGCTGCAGTAAAGCCCAAACACAGGTGGGAACGCAGCAACTGTACACAGGCTTGTTACACCCGGTCTGCCATCATTTCTGTCACTTTCCTTACACTAAGAAAGATCTGATTCTGCTGGTGCGGTGGTGCGTTTAGAGAGCACAGTCCCGAGCGATTGCGGAGAGAGCCGAAGGAGTGTGACTTTCACAGAAGGCCTTCAAACGTAACGGCATGATAGCTCAGAAGGTTAGAGCTCATGCTGTATTTGTGAAGGTGGTGGTTTCGAATACTCACGACCTGATGTTTTTTCATGCTGAAGTTAAAGGAAATTTGTTACCATTACAATGATTTACTCGCTAACAGAGTACCAAGCACACATTGTGATTTAAGTCCATATTTACGATTTTTTTCTTCTATTGGGATCAAAGGAGATTTGCCATCATTACAGTGATTTACCCGCCCCTATCAATTTATATTTACCAATAGGAGGCGAGCATAGGCCGTCAGACCGCATCGAGCAGCAGCAAATCACTGGGCCTACCGGTTTCTATGATTTACATGAAGATAACGTTAAAGTTAGTCTGTGTGTGTGTGAATTAATTGCGAATTCTAATAAGCCAGCTCGTGGTAAAAGTGCAAAACTCGGTTTTGCAATACAAAATTTGAGTCTGCTGGTGCTGTATGCATTGTGCGTTATCTCCCGTTCGCGACTGAGGAGTTCGGGTCTCTCCGCTGTCGCTCGGGTCTGCAGCTGTAATCGCTCTACCGCACCAGCAGACTCAGATCTTTCTTGGTGTAAGGGCACGTTTTCTAGTCTCGCTGGTCTTTCTCATTTGCTCCAGGACAACTTACATTCTTAATGTTCCGTATAGCAGTACCATGAGAAAATTACTGTTTGAACTTTAATAAGAGTTAGTGTTCATTTAGAAAACCATATTATTGAAGACTAATATTCCTGGGGTATACCAGTCATGAATTTCATTGTGCAACTCATTTGTTAGTAATGTATACACATGTTGCTCTCTGATCAGTTTCAATTCAAGAGGCGCCATGGCGAAGCATGTACTGGCCCTACTAGTAATGTATAACACCGTCAAGGAGATTTTTGAAGTGACGGCAAGGTTATCATGCAATATTTTTAATAATGAAGTTTATGTAACCAGAGCTAACAATTAAATATGTTGCATCAGCTGTTTGTAGCGCGCTATTTAACCAATCGGAATGATTCATCTTTGTTTACGACGGGATAGAATTAACGGGAAACGCAATATAGGGTTTAATACATAATTAAAATTTCTTTTATACTTTTTGGTTGGTTTTCAGTATTTATTTGCAGTATACAATAATTTTCATATGTAATTTGTCAAAATTAAGTGATAGACGATTATCTGCCAGCTCAAATGTTCTACCATATATTGAAAATAAAGAATGTCCAATTCTAAAACACTTCCTTTATGTCCTCCAGCAATTTTCTCCAGAGAGAAAACCTGTATTCAATACAAATTTTGAACCGTGTTTTTTTTCTAGTAATTTTTTTATTTGTTTTTGGATCTCCAACTACTATCCAAATTACTAATTACTTTCTTCAAGTCAGTATTGTCCCTAACATAACCTGAGATTCGTCAGACGAACTGATTGCACCTCGAAGAAAACAAAATTTGCCCTACTATAATACAGGTTGCGGCAGAAGCAATAAGTGGGTTGGAATTAAAAGTTATTTTAAATCTGGCGGGTTTTTTGTTGCGCATGTGTGACAGGACTATAGAGTCAACTTTGGAAATGAGTTCACCAATTGGTACTCTTTCTCGGATGTGCTAGTTAGTCCGTAGAGCGCTGGACAGTGAGGGAGCCGTTTGTGCCGTAACTTCGTACATCCTAACCAGTTGCATCAAGGAGCAATTCGACGGGAAGTGAATCGATGAGATGTACCTTCTAACAATGCTATTCATTGTCGGGTGCAACAATGTAATCAAGAAGGTAGCGTGACAAACAAATCACCGCCTGTGCGATCTCGTTCTGTACGCAGAACAAAACATTGTTCTCAAGTACTGTACTTTACTTTAAAATATGTAATAAAAATGTAAATAATTATTAGAAATTAAAGTATTTTTCGCTTATTGTTTCTACCGCATGTGTATAATTTATGAGTATTGTGGACAATATACCAGTTTATGTTGGTTGATTTATTTATGGACGCTCTTTAACATCTCAGGTCATCAGCGTCCCATTCAATTCAGGGCGTGAAACGGTCGACAAATTTTGCTCAGAGGCCTGTCTTTCAGGCTTGAGGTTCTTTTTCGTGCCGTAAATGTACGACACGGGACCCACGGCTTTACTTCCCTTCCGAAGGAAGCCACACTTAGGATTTTTACACCCTAAAAATCCATCGATCCTGGTCAGATTCGAACCCGCGTTTTGGGCGTAGGAGGCAAGTATGGTAACCACTACACCACAGGACCGACAAACCAGTTTACGAGTTGATTGTTTCATTTATAGACTCTCCGCATTGCCTGCACTTTATTATGTATCTGTCTCACCCTTCATCACTTACACAGTTGGTTTGCTATTAAAGAAAACAGCTTCAGTCTTGCAACATAGTTTATTGTTCAACATAGTCTCCTCAAAGTACAACTCATTTGCCCCAAATTTCTCCAGGTTTGTGATTCCCTCGTTGAAGGCGCTCAAAATACTCGTTTGCCTGCTGTATGTCTTCTTCATTTGATAAAAATTTGTGTTCAGCTAGTAACATTTTAAATTCCGGCAACATACGGCTATCCGAGGAAACGAGATTTAGTGAACAGGGTGGATGCGGAGGCATTTGAAATCGGTCAATTTGTATTTAGGACGCGCCTGGAATGCACCGGTGTATTGTCATAGAACAGCACCATGTTGTTGTCAAAATTAATGGAAAATCTAATTTAAGTTAAATATACCATGAAAATGACTGTGTAATGCTATCATCAAATTCTTTCAGCTTAAAACTTTTGGCATTGTAACTATCAATGATGTGAATGATAATTAAATTACATAAGTTAATGTTCCATAACTGACCCTTAAATCTGTTTCTATAAAAGTACAATCCTTCGTTTCTTTTTCTGTTGATATACATAAATCTCTCGTGAAATGAATTCGTGATGCTTTACTTTAGCTTCCCTTTCTCTATAATCTTTGCAAGATAGCCTCCGTCCTGCTACCATTGACATTACCTATGAGAAATGGAGCGAAAAGGAGCTATAGATCAAGAGGTACCAGGCTATCATACGGTTCGCTGTCCAGCTTAAACTAAAATACAATTAAGTGATTTTAAGAATGAGTTTTAAATACTTCTCATAATAAATTATATTTTTCTGTTAAAAAAAAATTCCACGTTGGCACAATACAACTAAAAATAGCAAAGTACTGCATTTTAAATTGATATTGTTTCAAACCTTTAGGTTTCAAGTTCGTAAAATCGCAAAAGAGACAAATAATCGTATGGACTAAGACCTAGGCTAGTCTACAGAGTAATGAAAACTATGAAAGACCCCCTTCACCTCTCCCCGACAATGACGTAAAAATCACTACTGCTCTTGCGCAAGAGAGGCTGAGTTTCCGATCATATTATTAGTGAACGACTTGCAATTTGAAAGGCACAGTTCAAATTGGAAAATGTTCAATTCTTCAGTAAAATCAATATACATACAAGCCAGTACACTAATTTCAGACAGGCTTGGAGCGTAATGGACGCCTCGCTCTTGACTTCCCTAAGGTTTGCTGTACAATGAGAGATTTCGTAAGAGACCACAAATTTTGCTACGAGTTTTATGACCCGGGGTTCTATGTCAACAACCAACTACATATTTCTCACTGTAAATGCACGTACATATATTCTTCCTCTCTGTCATATCCAAATTCAAGTCCAGGTTGTCAGACAGTAATATAAAATGAAAGATATAGCAATGGTTTTACACTTTTACATCTATGTTAAATAGCCGGCAATGTTAAAATGAACGTTCTGTATATTATCCGAGGGTGAAATGTTTTAATTTTTTCTTTGAATAATTCGGTTTATTTTACCCAAATACAATTTTTCTTTCCTAAAAATATAATTTTATTATTTAGAGTCGATAATACAGTATGCTGCAAAACAAACGGCACTGAAATTATCGGTCATTTGCTGTTCAAGTTTCCATAATGAAGAGTTTATTTATTTTATAATATTTTGACAGGTTGTGATTCATTTTTCAGAATGGACCGAGTTTGCTTCACGTTAAAGAATAACACGAAGGGAGATTTAATAAGAATATGCCAAATAACAAAACAATGTTAGCTGTTGTTGGCAAGTTCTGACTAACCGGATCAGTGCTATGTCAACGATAGGGGACATCAGGTCGCCCAAGAACTGTCACTACAAATGAGAATCAGGGACTACTTCTCCAACAGGTGTTAAGAGTCGCCAAAGCGTAGTCTACGACGAACATACTGAAACTTGGTTTGAGCGATAGATCTGTTCGGGGGATGTTTAAAGAACTGCCGGATTCAAGTTGTTCAGCGTCTTACAGGAAGAAACGAGCGAACCCGAGTGTTGTCTATGACGTGTGAGGATGCAGATTTCTTCTGCAACATGTGGTTTTCAGATGAAAGTTATATTCACCTTAATGAATAGACAAACTGCTCGTTTTTTAGGGTTTCAACGACCTGATGTCGTTATACAGAAACAGCTGCACAGCGTGTGGGTTACGATTTGGTGCGCCGTGTCCGGTCATGGAATATTTCGTCGAGGATGCTGCACAGAATCCGCAAACAGTAAATCAAGACCGCTTTTTTTTATTAGTGTTTAACGCCCGTGTTTACCACTGAGACACTACAGGCAGTAATCCAGGAGCGCTACAGATAACCTCATTATTATAATGCTTTGCGGGATTTGCACCTTTTTTGTCACGCCATAAACTTACCCCTCTAACGACGATAGATGCAGCAAGATGGAGCAGCAGCCCCACCGAGGGGAAATCACTTGCTCTTCTGCGACACTTTGGAGATCGCCTAATTTCTCATGGAACTCCATTCCCGGATCTCAAGGTCCCTGATGTCTACATATGGGGCATGTTGAAATAATCACTTTTCAAGACAAATGACCACCTACAAATACTCCCCAACTACGCAAAGAGAGAACGTCGGTTTTTTTTTTTTTTTTTTTTTTTTTTTTGTATTCTTATTCATCAACATGTTCAATAATATTCAGAAACTATATGAACAATGTGTAGCATGTAATTGTTCACATTTTGAACACATTCTCTACCTACGACATTAAGTAACATTTCAGTGCCTTTTGTTTTGCCGCATGTTTGTACATTGCTAGTGAGAATATACCTATCCCTGACGTTTAAAAAATATATTATTTCACAGACATTTAAAAATATCTATAATTTCATTGTATGAGAATTTTTTTTTAAAAAAAAATTAAGTAAGGTATATTTTTTAGTCTGAAGAAAATTTCAAAATAGATTTAAAGGTAGACTTTTGAATTAGAAAAGCAGATGTTAAAAACTTGTTATAATTGTTCTGTATTCGAAATATAATAGATGGTAACTTTTAATTTAATTTTACCTTTTTCATTTCTTTTGGCGAGTTTCCTTTTTTTTTTTATTTATTTATTTTTTATTTTTTGTTTTTAATTATGTTCCACGTAGTTTTAATTTTGTTTTCATATCTTTTTATAACATTTCTTAATCTCCAACAAAAAAGAGGCTATTTAAGCCTAAGAACCATTTAGTCTCAATAACATCTTAATAAAATTTTATGATACAACTGTAAAAATCCTTAAATAAAATAAAGTATTAATGTTTTTACTGAATATTATTAGAAGTCCTGACTGTTTTTAATATAAAATTAACCGCATATAATTCATGTTATTTGTTTCATTAGTCTCAAAGAAGTGTGTGCTATTTATAACATTATTAATATATTATAAACTTTTCAAAAATTTAAAACTTCCATGTTGCGCCGTGGCATTGATTCATCACCATCATCTAAATCATAGATTAGGTCTTAGACCCTGTTCCGACTTCAATTCCATCTTTTTCTACATCTACCACTATAATTTTATACACTTCATAGGTCGACAAAAAAAGTGGTTGTTTGGGATATCAACTTTGATCTTCCAATTCTGTCTATAAAAATAAGATATTTTCTAGTACTGAAAATATGTTAGAATTCTATCTTTAACTTCTATCCTCTCTTATACATTTATTTCTAAGCGAAACAATCTGCTACAATTTTTATTATCCAAAGTTCAGAACCAAAAAAGTGGGAATTGTTAAAACTTTGTGCAATTTAAGGGTATTTCTTAAATCGTTTCTTATTTAAATTTTTTCCACAAATTTGATTGTATTTATTAATTTTGTTGTTTATATCTAAACCTTTATAAAACAATATGTTATAACTGCATAGTTAAAAGTATTTATCTATTTTCATCATCTTTTTATTTATTTATTTTGAAGTCACATTTTGCGAAGAACTATTTAAGTTTGAAAATTTTAATTTTAACTGTGTTCTCTTTTTGTTAAAATAACCTGATCATCAGAGTGTAATAAATTTTTAAGATGTTTCTTTCCTGATAGACCCCTTATATTGTTTCTTGTTTTTATTCTTGAACAATTTCGTCCATGTAAAAATTAAAAATGTTGGGTGATAAACTACACCCTTGTCTCAGTCCTTGATAAGTCACAAACAATGTCACAAATTTTCTGCATTTATCTAGAAAGTTTAGAATATCTGGGAATATTTATTAGAACATTTTCGCTAATAACATTTGAATACAAACAATATATTCCTAAAATTCGCTCACAAACTTTTAATAATTGCATAAAATCTTTTTAAAGCAGCTTTTTAGTTATTAAGTCATTAAAAAGTAACTCTTTTATATATAACTTAAACAAATAGGCAGGTAAACATCTTCAGAACCCCTAAATCCAGCAACATAAAATTGGGCTGCTGTCGGAACCAGGGGGTGACTACCCTATCTGCAGCTTCAACCTGGGGAAAATGTTCACCCGAATGATTTTGTAAGAGGACCGAACAAATGGAAGTCGTTGGAGCAATGTTGGGGCTATACGATGGATGCTAGAGGACTTCCTGCCTGATATTTTGTAGCGTCTCATTTTTCTTGTTGGCTGTATGAGGACGGGGTTGTCATGCAAGAACAACATGCCTTTAGTGAAGAGTCCTGGTCTCGTTTGTTGAATGAATGTACTAAGTTTCCTGAGGATATTACAGTAGGAGTTGGTGGTGTCACTTTTAGCAGACGACACGCTTTGTCTCGGGGCTGGTAATGGTGAACCCAAGACTCATCACCCGTAACAATTCGGGCCAGCATATCGTGGTACCGATTGCGATGCTTTGACGCCAGATCCATTCTTTGCATTTTGTGTTGTGGGGTCAACTGCCAGGAAACTCTCATACGCAGACTTTGTGAAAACCGTGCCATATGAACAACCAATAGCAGGTGCTATAATTACCCTTCTCTCTGTTCGGATTAAGTCTTCAACTTGTTGCAAACTCTGTGACTCACCGTTGGCCGTTCGTCTTCGATACATGCCCGTCCTTCAGTGCATCTGATTGTGCACAGCTTTACGTGGAGGATTCTCAACGCAGTTGGGAAGCATTTCTTTATAAATGTTTGCTCAAAAAAAAAAAAAAAAAAAAAAAAAGCTCAAACGGAAAAAAAAAAAAACGCACAATGGAGCGCGACTGTACACTTACTCAGAGGGGCTGCCATTTTGCAACTGCTGTTTCGCTTATCGCAGATGCTTTGATGTCCCATGAATTTAAGTTGTAGTTTGTGGTTTTTTAACTTATGCCAAATGAGATACGATAGTCAATTGGTCGAAGTGTTTTTCTCCTTTTATAATTTTGTGGTACAATTGTTGGTTGTTACGATAGTCGAATCTTCTCAGGGATGTTTGAGAAAACATTTTATTGATGGAATGTATGTCATATAAGTGTCTATAAGTCTACATTAAATTATTAATTAAGTTATTTCCTAAGCTTAAAGATATTTCGTTTTAAGTTTGCTTCAAAACCAACGTTTTCGCTGTCATCTATGCTGAATGATAAATTATTATTCTTAAAACGGATGACGTGAAGTTTATGAAATATTTTATGTTTTATAAATAATATCTGAAAAATATAAGTCCTATATTAAATATGATATTCATAAAGTCAAATCGGAGGGGCGTTCCGAATTTATTTACAGTGTGTTTTTGTACCTTATTTATTATGCAACGTTGTTCAATGCACATGAAACCTCTCAATATACTCCCCACCAACTCAATGCACCGTTGTCATCTTCCTGGTAGCGTCACATTGTTTGGGAGTACAAGCCACCACTCGTGAACAGCTGCTTGAAATTTTCTTCGTTTTTGCTGAATGTTTTACCTCGCAGCGAGTTCACGTTCTCGAATAAGGTGGAGCGGATCCGGTGAATATGGTGCCTGCGGCACAAGAACCTCAGCGATGCCAACTTTGCCGTTATTGTTGCTGGTGTGTGACCGTGCATTGTCATGTTCGAGGAACATACCTCTTGCCATTTCCCCTTTCGCCTTTGCTGAGCCGTGAAAGGGTCTCGCTGTTGGAGGAAGCCGCTCCATTTAGCGGTAGATAAAGCATCTCAAAAGACGGTGACCATCAGCTTGCCTGCAGATGAGCAGCACGAAATTTCTTCGGCTGGAGACTCCCTGAATGGATTGGAGTGTCTTCTCTGGCGTGTCATCAGGACTCGTCAACACTCACCAGCTTCCGGATCTTATTATGCATTTCCAGTATCGACGACAGAATTTAACCATTTTGTCCTTCTGTCCTGTCAAGTTCCATGTTTGCACATCTTGTTCATATTTAAAGCGTCGTGCAGGGTTGCTCGACCAGGCCTGTCTGATATTCCAGTTCATCAAATGCGCCTATCAGTCATAACCTCAATGTTCCTAGGAGACCGCGATGTTGACGAACAATCAGTACTCACATTCTTGTGTGTAGATTCCCTGCCCCCAGGTGTAAACGGTCTTCTGTGTAGGAGATTCTTGACCACATATCGCAGTTAAATGTCAAAGAATATTTGCATTTTTTTAGCCTTTTCTCCCAAAAACCATGCACACTGTTCTCTATATCCATGGTAGTTTCCTTCCAACTAGTCCACTGTCATTTCGTTACACATTCTGCTTACAACCGCCATCTAGCATCTACTTCGCGTACTAATACCATTCTATCGCCCTACAAATGGACATTATCATAAATTGCGCGGTATTCGTATAAGACCGCTATTGTAAATAATTTCCGAACACCCCTCATATTTATGCTTCCTTGCTTTGCTCCATAATGAAACAAAAAATATATATTAAAGATGAAGAATGAATAGCATACGAGGATAATACCACAGTCTTAAGTAGGTGTAGTGTTGCCAACATTTGAAGAATATTGACGCCTAGCATTTTTTTCCTTTTTTTTTTTCCCTGGAAAATCAAAAAGTTACAGGTGCCAAATATGGAGAGTACCGTGGATGCGGTATCTCTGATGCATCTTTTTCACTCATAATTGACTATTCTTGTACTCGTGCCCTTATCTAATATGAAATGTCCAATCATGGATGTTGGGTGCAATCTTTTTAATTCTAAAGTGCCGATATTTTGGTTTATTTTTGTTTTCCACAATTGCTAATAGTTGAAATGGGATTGATTTTCGATTAAAAGGGTGTGATCATTTTATCCCTTCACTATGGCCCTTGCTAGTTAAAGCATTCACCCAGAAGAATGCCCCGTGTTGTCAGATGTTACTTTGAAACAAATGCAGTGAACTGAGGGAAAACAGGTCAAGAAAACACCGGCTTGTTCAGACACTATGCAAGATTTCGATTCGATATACTGTAGAGATAGGTATCGCTTGTAATTTATATCATTGCAAAGATGTATAACATTTGATATCAGAGGAAGCAAAAGTTGACATTCAATCGCTTTTGATTAAAACGTTCAATTACCTTGAAACCACTCTAGAGAAAAACAGGAGGCAACATTTTTGTTTCTTCGCTTTATTAATAACTCTTCTAAATCATATTTCTGTGCCTGTCTTTTTTCTTTTCTCCTTTCCTCTTACTTTCTCTGTAATAAATATGAAATCGCGCTATCACTTTTTTTTTCTTCTCTGCCAGCTATCTCGTGAAATTGAGTTAATTTCCCCCTGGCTTGTCTATTGTAGCGGACTTCTGATGCCGGGATACCAATAGGACGCCGTTATGTTGTCGCTGGGAGATAATGATGAAAGTCAGGTTAAATTTAAAATTATTTTTTTTACCTAAGAACTCTCTTTAACATCTTTGGTCATTATATTCCCAATCATGTCAATGTGAAACGACCAATAAATTTTGCTTACAGGCAAATTCTTTCAGGCTTGAGGTTGTTTAAAGTGCCGTAAATTTACTAGCATGGAACCACAACAGTATTACTTTGCTCACAATTGGTGTATTCTTATTACAGCACGATAATGCAAGACCTCACACATCATCACATACAAAGCTTCTTATTTGTCGAACCTAGCAACTTCCGGCTATCATGTCTTCGAACCACTCAAAGAGGCACTAGGCGGCAAGAAGTTCCGCACTGACGAGCAGGTTAAAGGCGCGGTGCATGAGATGGTTACGCAATCATTCACAATACTTTTGTTTTTCTCGCGGAATGCAGGCATTGGTGAACTCTAGGACATCTACTTTGAATTTGATGGAGACTATGTTGAAAAATGAAGAAGTGTTTTCAATCCCAATGTATATATTTTACGAAGAGAAAAATAATATTAAGGTTACTTTTTGACTCGCCTCATATGTGGATGTGCATAGTTATACTGTCATTATATATAATTGTAAACTATTACCCAAACTACTCGCATGTAATACAAATCTTACCATGGTTTATGTTCAAAGTACATCTGTACATGAATCCTTGGGACGTAATTACATCTCTGCTACCGCCTTTATTTTGAACGTGTATTCTATTTCCAGTATATTCACGCTCAAGGGGGAAGGCACTTTGCATAATACAGCTTTCCACGTGTATAAATAGATTGCTTCTGAATATGGTTTTCATTTAGATGCTATGGTCCCAATTTCTCTCGATGGTGGAACTAGACTCGGGAGGAGGGGAGGGGGAAGCAGATAACGGCGATGCTGATTCACTTCATGGTTAATGCAAAGATTTGAAAGTGCACCAGGGTGACTGCCCCTCCTCCTCCAACTGACATCCAGAGGACATCGTGATATATGTCACTTCGAAGATGCAGTCAACTCTTGTGGTCATTCACCGCAGTGTTTGAGAGTGGCAGTGACCCCAGTAGTAAGGGCAGAGGGCGCCAATTCCAGTTCTGGAGATTTTTTTCTCGCCGAAAATCAAAGCAGGTGTTGTAAATCAAGTGTCTTGGGTGGTATGTCACATCCCCATCAAAAGAACACTTGAGAATCTGGTATAGAAAATTGTAAAGTAGGCCTTGAAACTTCGGATAACATCAAAATTATTTAGTAGCCGTCTGGCAAACAAGGAGTCAAATATCTTGAATAGATTTTATCTTGTATTAGACAAATGTTTCAAGAAATAGAGATAAACGAGCTTTATGTTTCAAGAAAGGTTTCACTTCAGAAGTAGTACATTTAAATATAATTGGCGCTTGTCTTAGTTGAAGGTCTTCAGGTAGAATTTAATGA